>CM061064.1:218486010-218651618 GCA_030762895.1 Sophora flavescens | reverse complement strand
TTTCACACAATTGTCTATCTATCTTGATAATTATATTTCTTCTCAAGTGGGTTAACCCATTTTATGTTACAAAAGATGCTTCTCTTAGGTAGTGCCATCCGTCGATTCGGATATGTAGTATAACTCATCGATTTTGTTGAGTGTCTCTTTCATGTGATTTAAACGTGATTAATACTCAAAAAAGGTAGAAGACATATTTGCATTTAAAGAGCAAATAAACATTAAGATAATATCAAGCAGGGTCATTATTTGGTCTGATCTTGCATACACTTTAGAACTTGTTGTATGACATTGATTTTCCTGCTGACTTGCAAAGCTTCCAAATTCTTGTTGTATGACATTATTTCATATCATTATGGTGAATTGATTTGAAATTAATAGAATTTGTTTATTATTATCAAGTTATGTTTGATTCTTAGTAGTTATATAAATTTATGTACATGTCCGTTTTGAATATGCATAAAAACCCAAGCAACCTGCACAACACATGGGTATCTTGCTAGTTTTACCACTCAATCTCAAACACATTCACCAACACGTAGGGAGCAAAGCACAAACATCCACAAACAGACACAATCGACTACATACATGGATTCACAGCCCCTGCGATCTCCTTTAAACATTGATCAATTTTGAAGGGGTGATGATATATTCATACATTGCTTTTAAGGCCCCTTACAACAATGTAACGGCATTTGTGAAGATGAAGTATTCACTTTTAAAAGCTCCATAAGCCATATGAAAGACCCACAACTGGCACCTATAAAGAGGGGACCAGGCAAGGTGATTTTCATTTATTAATTATTATTATTAGTCAAGGACTCAAAGGAAAAACGGTTGCTTAAAGCAGGTTCATGAATAAAAGTAAAACAGTTCATACATATTTCAAAGAATTTTCTTCTAGATATGTTTGCATGTCAAAGTAAAATGGGGTACAAAACAACATTTCTACGCAGATAAAATTAAATAATATCAGGATTGTGGTATGGCATTAAGTACTAACACATTCATTACTTCATTTTCTTGACATACTAGTAGCAAAAGGACAAAAGACATGTATTTTCAGAATTTGCTTCACTGCTGCTATTAGCCAAGGATGTACCATGCACATGAAGTCATCATCATGAACAAGTAGTTGCATCACATGCAAGCTTGCAGTCTCAATCTCAAAATATACTCTGCACCTGCTTTCTGCATACCTCATTTCAAGAAAAGCCAAAATCGGTCTGTGTGGAAACGATCGTGCACCTGTCCAAACCTGAAGTGATATCTTCTACTGTTCTAAATCCAATCTATGTTAAGTTAAATATCAGTCATTAGAATCTCGAATAAAATTGGAAACTAATAGGCAAAGCAACAAGGACTCTTGTTATTAATTCAACAAAAAATTAAATATGAAAACCCCCCAAAGAAATATTCAATACGAACATCATCTAGCAGTATTTCCCTGAAACTGTTCCTAGACGAAACATAATGTTAAGGTAGTTGGCAGATTGTCTATTATGGGAAAAAAACGATCCAATGGCCCTTTCTTATTTTTGGTAAGTGATATCTACATGATAAAGTACACTTAAAAGCATGATTAAAGGATTAGCAAATTGATTTACCAAAAAATATATTGGCAAATTGATGATGCAATAATTGTTCAGCTAGCAGAAACCTTCCCTTGGGGCCGGGCAAATCAGTCAAATGAAATTTTCAGAAATGATGCCAAACCAAGCAGTGAAAATTTTACAAAATGAATAGGTCAAGATAGCTCTATAAAGTACATTAGCTAAGCTTCCCATGAAAATGGGGGAAGGAGGTTTCCACTTCCTAATACCCGTTGAAACATAAATTTGATAACTACAGAAAAGGCAAGTTAATAATTACCTCTGAGACAGAACGATTGCTTCATATGACCCCATGGCTGAGGTTCCAACACAAGAATGCCACCCTGTTCAAGAAAGATTATGTTTCTTTCATATACACCAGAATATATAAAGATAGGTAGGGATGTGCTTAGTGGTTGTGGGAGATGTCATACGAACCACAAAATCAATCAAGATTCCAGGCAACAACGAAGCTGAACAGAGGGGACGGGAAAAAGCATTGAGATGAGGGATTAAGAGATGGGGCTTGGGAAAGAGAAGAAGAAATCATGAATGATTGCCAAGAAAAAAGAGACATGGATTGCTAAATTAGAAGAGATCGTATTGCCGTGGAATTTGAATTTTATCTCGCTGTAATCCACTTTTCTCACTAGATATATCCCATAATATCAGCCTCTTTTTCCAACAACACTTTTATATTAGGTGGTTAAAACTATATGGGTAGAAAGAAAAATAGTAGTATAGTATGTGGGAAGCTGATACTACTGGTGGAGCAGTTTCCAATCTCAGCCAAATAATGTAATTAAGCCGTCATCCCCCAATTTAGATGTATCCATTTTGTTACACTCAAACTGCATGGCAGAAGATAATTCATTTTCACACAACAAGTGCATTGAAAACAGTTTAAAATAAACCTACTCAAACAATATTTAGTTTATAGCAGAAGGTGTAAGTCAATTCAAACTTGAGAATGTCTTTCTGCTGCAGCATAAATAATTGAAAATGAAGCGAATGTTTCGTGAAGTAAAAGGGAAGTACACTTATGCATAGAAATACAAATTCAATAAAATCCTTGTCATTATAAAATAAAAAAACTAAAATATCAAGTCAATTCCATTAGGGAACAGTTAAACAATCCTAGAAGTCAATACAAAAAAGTGGAAGCCAGAAAGGACAAAAAATCAAGAATCGGACAATTTTGAAAAGGATCTTTTCATATGCTACAAGAAATGAGGGATGACCAATTTCTATCTCCTCACCTGAAAAGTTTATACCCCCCTCACAAAAATATATATATTTTATTCAGTGAAACAGAAAAACAGCAGCAACTTACCAAAGAATTGTATCCTACTGTTTTCCTGGTGGGTGCTGACTCTGGAACATAAAATTTTCTCGTTTAAATGAAACTATATCAGACAGAGCACTTTGGTTCCGAGAAAAAGTTCCTCTAGGAAATTTCTTTTGTATCTTCATTTGACAAAGCAGTAATTTCTTCTGGATTGTCTCATGGTCCTGGTCCTGTAAGTTTGGAGGCCGGTTTGTCCCCAGCAGATTTCAATCTAACAGTTTTTCCTCAGATTCCAGTGAGCATCCTCAATCTCGATCTGGAAGATTGACCAGAGAAAACAAAATCAATATGGAATAGAGTTATTAATATCTACCCAATTTGGGAGTTAAGAAAACCAAGGACTTCCTATCACCTGCTAGCTAAATTAAATTATGGGCGATAAGCTGATGTAAACTACTTCACAAGTTCCTAATAAGTGTCCAATAGAACTCCATAAGCATAATTCAAAGCCTCCTCCACACCCTCCTTTTTCTTGACAGAGACTAGAGTACATCTTAAGCATGGTTATCAAATCTAGATTCGTATCTTGAATCGGAAGACCAATTTTTATGAATCGTGAATCTAATCGAATCATGAATTATATTTTCACATAAAGAAACAATAAAATATAAGCATTTTAAAGTCAAATAACTCATTAAATAATCAAATAACTAAAATTAAAAATAAAGATGGTAGAAACTTATTAAAAAACGAGTAGAAAGAGACAAAGGGGCAGGGCAGCTATTAAAATTAAGAAAATCAGCCCTCACGAGGAATAAAGCACAAAAGAATAGCACTGTGGTATGAGCTGTAGAGGCTACAAAAATGTGAGAAGAGGAGTGGGGACTTTTAACATTTTAAAGCTGGTTTAAATCACGCTGCATCCAGTCGGGAAGAGGTGATCTTGTCACATACCTCATCTCCCATTAAAAAATTGAATGAAAAAGCCTTAAATCTCAAAACCCATTATCGTGACCTGACTGCCACTAAAAACCCTGGAAGAAAACCACGAAACAAAGAAACCAGGAACCGTGAAAGGGCTCACCGGTTTAAAGGATACTTGAAATGAAACTGATTTTGGTCTTCAAGAAGCCGGAGGAACGAATCTCTGATTCAGCAGCTACTCACGATTTTAACGAGCAAGTAAAGACCACTTGGTGCATTGATGCCACATACAATCTGTATCGAAACTTGCCGGAAAACATATCTAATCGAGATACGTATCGTATGAATCGTACAATACTTACTACCATAATCCTCGAAGTACAAGATAAAATTTATTTTTTTTGAAGGTAGTGTTTTGTTCTGTGTATATAGCCACCTGCACATGTTTCATATGTAGTACTATATGATATTCAATAATAAGCTCAGAACTGGCCTAAGTAACATGATACCTGATAAGCATCTAAAGATCCAATTGTAAATTTGATGCTCATTTAGGCATACACATCAGAACTATGTCATTTTGCACATTTAGGCTTCGCATCAAATAGAAACAAACACAGAACAAAGCTCAATTTTAAACCTCAAGAACAGCCTTTCAGCAACATAAATCAGAGTTGACAAAAACCTCACCAGAATCAATGTCAATTCCAAGAATGCTCCGGCAGCAAAACTACTGTGCTGTGGGGGTAGGAGGCAATATTAGATCAGCATCATATAAATTAAATTTAGAAATGAAATTGTTCATCAAAATGAACCTTTTTCTGCAGGCGGGGAGTGTAATGCAACAAGTAACAACAATGAGCATGAAATTGAATTAGTTATTTCATTTGAGTCACAGCTATACCCCATTTGAAAGAACAGTTTACTAAGTAAATGATCATTCTCTAAGCTCAAATATAGACATTATCATTTGTTCAATAACTGTATATATTAAAAATAAAGGGAAAATACCAATTCGGATGGTGATTATCCCATTATTGCAGCCAATATCAAGACACCCTTTCCTTCAAACCACTCCTTCCTCAACACTTTCAACCGAGGATCTTCATCCATGCCTTGACCAATTGAAACATATATCAGTGTGTGTTTACATTGAAGCTTTTCTTTGTTCAAAACAGCTTATAATCAAACTTTTACAAGAGAGATATTTTTTAAAAGAAAAAAAACGAATTTCCCCAAAACTAATCGAAACCAAACATGCACTGTATCAAATTAAACTAAATATCAAAGATGGGTAACTTTAAACTGGATAAAACGCCAACTCAATGACCTCCATGTAAACGCAAACCCTAACTAAATTTCGATATTTTTTTCCCTCAGAGAAGAATGGTGATCGTGTTAGGGTTTGAAGTTTGGAAGCTTTTTTGTATGAATTAAAAGCAAGGAAGAAAAACCTGATACAAGTAACTATGGAATTGCCGTATGGGAAAACTTGCTTGCGTTTTTATTGTTCTTTTTGCTTCTTGCTCTTGCTTTTCGCTTTCATCTTTGGTCTTTCCGGCTTTATTCTCCATCACTCCATTGTTCTTCCTCTCTTCTCCAAACTTTGTATCCAAAGTTAAGAAGACCCTTCACCCTCACTACTTTGGGGGTTGAAGAGCTTATATAGAGACACAGTCCACGACAGAAATTAGAATAAATAAATACCATAAATTTTCTCTGCAACTTACTTATTTTTAATATTTATTATTTATTATTTTTGAAATATTTTTGAGTTATTTTTACATATGTATGGTTTTTTAAAATAAATATATTTTTCCGTAAAAATCGCCTTTAAAATTGTTTATAAAATACCAAAATATTTGTTAGAATACACTTTTTAAACATAATTTAGGTTTAAGCTGTACTTTTCAATGTTATTTTTCGATCGCTACGATTTTTGTTTTATAAAAATTTTAGTCGGTACATTTAGTCATCTAATTTATAAAATTATGCAAAATCAGTCATCATTGCACGTTGATTGGTCAAGAGCGAATTATTGATTTCACACAATTTGACAAATTATATGATAAAATGTGCAATTAAAATTTTTAGGGACAAAAACCATACAATTAAAAAAATTGAGGAGCGAAAAGTATAATTAAACATAATTTACTGTAAACATGAAATAAATAAGAAATTGAAATGTTATTTGAAATATTTTAACAACATGACATATAAGATATTGCATGTAATACATTTCTTTTTAATTATTTTATTTCTGATGTTGTTCAAATAACACCAACTCAATAAGAAAAATTGATAAACTTTATATTCTGTCATTTTAATAAATGTTCCGTGCAAATATACCGAGATGGGAGATCTTTCGATCGGAGAGGTCTAGTGGGAGTATTTGCAGAATTAGCTTGACGAATTGAGATTCTGCTCGATATCCGAGAATTGGAATCCAAATAGCGTAGTTACAAGTGAGGGGGTTGGGCCTGTTATAGATATTTTCGGTCTGACGTTTGAGTAAGATGATTCTTGATCCTATTTGTTAGGATCGGATTGTTATTACGATTAGATAATGATAAGGATAAAGAGAACCCAGAGTTATGCGAGAGAGATATTAGGACCAGCGAAATGTTCGGTCGTCGATTGTAATTGGATAGCTCGGCGAGATATCTCATCAAGTAACTTTATTGAGGAAGTAGGCCAGAGTTGTTATCCTCGGGTGCTCCGAGTGCTGCTAATAGTCTTCGTCTTTATGGGAGTCGGAGTCACGGTCATGCAACGAGAATAGGCTCGATGCGTGTTGGCAATCATCGGCCTTATATCTTGGCTTGATACACAAGTCCCCAGAGCTGGGAGCTTAGATAGCGAAGGTGACAAATATTAAACGAGCTTATTCTTTAGCCACAAGAGACCTCAAAGGCTGTTGTCATTTCAATCAAATCTTTCCTCTTGTCGGAGAAGACAAATGTCCCCACTAATATGCTGTGCGAGCTTTCAAGTAGAAACCCTAGAGTTCCGCCCGTTTAATGAGGAGAAATCAAGAAGTCGCCTTTGGGCACGATGGAACGTCGTAGTGTCATCCACGCGGCTAAATATCCCCTCAGCTCCAATTCCCTACCACCCTTGCTTGTCCTCATCGCGCCGCTTCACCTTCGCTCTTAGTTTAACACCATCACAATTACTGACCGTTCTTGGTGCGTCCAGTCTCTACTCTCCTTCGCTTCTAAGTTTAATTTACCTTATCAGATGAGTTCGTCCATGTCCTGCAGGTCAAATGCCTGCGCCTCTGGTGGCGCGAGTTTCCCAGATCTTCTGTTCCTTCACCGAGAGGCGAAACGTCGGAGAAGGCGGGCGAGTCCTCCTCAGGACGTTAAACTGAAGTCGATTCTCTGAATCCAGTCTCCTAGAGTGCAGCTCTCCACTGCCCCCAGTTTCCAAACCGCCACTGCAGCAACGCCTAGGGTTCGAACAAGCAGGTTCGAGCATTACCACGCTCACGGGTATGCAGGTTAAAGTGAAGTTGGGACTTATTTTTCACAATTTTCGGACTCAGTTCATTGCTCGTCTTCGGTCCCCGAGTTAATATCTCGCGGGAGGCGAATCCGAATTCATTTCTACCCATGCCGGAGTACAGAAGTCATCTTCTTCAGCTAGTCCATCAGAGGCCCCTTAAATCCCATATACCCAAAACACATTTGCCAGCATTTTGCACGTATCCCTCCCTTTCCCAGGTTCTGAGTCACGGCGTTCTAAGAACCATGAGCGCACACACTACGGGCTTCATCCCAACGGTTATGGGCTTTTATGAAAGCTTTCCAAATTTTGTGTAAATACATTGGGATGAAGCCACCACTTCCAATTGTATTTTTTGCCAAACAAGGTTTGGTCAAAGCAGGATAGATTCCCGCTTAGGGTTGGGGGGAGAGGGATAGATCTGGTTTATATACGTCCTCGTAAAGACTTCAAAGTCGCTTCAGAGATTCGCCCCTCGAGCTCTCACTCCCCCCATTTTTTTGACGAAAATGGACACGTCAAATTCCCCTTTTATATTTGGCAGTCCTACCCCCGCAAGAATTCGTGGTTTTGAATACGAGTCCCTCCCCTCGTGAGGATGAGGCGAGATCTAGATATATTAAGAGAAATTCCTAAAGCCCTCTCCCACTTTGCCGGACATCTTAAAAACTCCCCTTTCATCTACAGAGCGCACTTTGAGAGTAAGTGTTCGACTTTTCCTTTTTGAGTCTTTTAAGTGTGTGTTTTTGTCTTGGACGCTTTCTTTAGCGGTTATCTGGGGAAATTTGATTTCTAAAGCCCTCTTGAAATCCTTTTGTGAAAGAGGGGTGGGGTCCTCACTCGTAGAAGAAAGAAGAAAGAGGCCTCCTAAAAACACGCTAAGGCTCACGTAAGGGGGCGTCATCATCGCCCCACAAAAGAAAGAGGGTAGAGGTGGTTGTTGACCAAGACTCTTCCCCTCCCCGCTCCAAGTCCCCACAGACCTACCACTCACGGAGGGAGGCAGCGGGCGAGAAGAATGGCCCCCATCCACCCGAACTGAAATGGTACAACACCTCTCTAAAGAGCGGGGACCTCGTCACTGGGGGTGAAGACTGCAAGCCCATACTTCTTTGACTCGAGCTTCCTAATGATCATCTCCAGCAATGAGGCAACACGAGGCACGGTCTAGCATGGAGGCTCTCGCCCTCTTTGCATCAGGCCACTGCCTTGGCTAGCTTTGCGGCCGAGATTTAGTGGAGAGTGAGGAGAAGTCCGGATCAGCCGACCGGGCTTCTATTGGGAAGGCGGAAGGGGTTTTACCAGGACCTCCACGGAGCGTGGCCAGTGGCCAAGGCCAGCAATCTCGAATACAACCATTGCTTAGGGGGGAGACGTTCGAACTCAGAGCTTAATTCCCGAACAAAATTTAAAGAGAGAGCAGGCAATGAAGAGAAGGACGGGACTCGGAAAGAAGAGAACAAGAAGGACAAGCTGAGGTCGAGCAACCAGGCTGCCGGGAGGAGCGAGACCAAGGCCGATGGAAATCAAAGAAAGATTTAAAAGAAGCCAGCCATAGAAGTATAGTCGGAGCATCGAGAGGGTTTTGAAAAAGCCATTGCTCAGTGGAGATTCTTGCCACGGGGGTTGATCTTTCGAGAATCGATGTGCTGAATAAAGAGGTAGTGAGCAGGGGAACTTATTCCCATAACTCCAAGAGAGAGGGAAGGAGGTGGAAGGGAGGAGGACTCTCTGGGGGATCACATCCGAAGAAAGGGTCCTAGGGACGAGGAAAGTATTAATTTTTGTAGTCTTTATCCCCTTGTAATGGGTTTTGGCCTATGAACTTTAGTTTGACTAATGGTTGTTGCACCATTTTGGTGACCTTATAGCTCTTATTTGGCGAGATATCCGTAGAATATTTTTATGTTCCGGTGTTGTGTTCAAACATTGTTAGCAAATCCTCGGTTAAAGTAATTAGGTACTCTACCTATGTTATAAAAAATGAGCGGTGGTTGTCACACGTGAAACACATGTTTCACGCCTTACACTGTCCTGATCCGCATTATATGCTTTGGAAACATGGTGGGTTCTTTAATTCCTGCTTTTGCTGAGTTCAAGATTGTTTTTCCAACAAACCTTTTCCCGGCGTATATTTCTTCCTTTCAATCCTCCACCCCATATAAATAGGGTTGTTTCTTTCCCCTTATTATTCTTCATTCTTTCCCCCTTTAAAGTCGTTTTCCTTCACCAAGTAGTTCTATGATTGTGTGGGGGGTTTATGCTCCTCTCCCGATTAACATCCTTTTTTGAGTTTCCGGTGCCAAAAGAGGATGTACGTGAAGATAAGGATTGAAAGTCCACACAATTCAATCCTCGAGAAGGATGTTAACTAGGAAAATGGCGGTCTTGGGGGTGGAGAAAGGAGTGAGGAGCCGTACTCCCCCAGGCACCCCGGTACCTCATCTCCGGCTTTCTCGGGGAAGTGACTCTTTTCCCCCTTGCGGGAAAGTCGTGGTGTCGGGTGGGGGACTGCGAGCACTGATCTTGCCCCTGCCTAATCGGGGAGGAGGCAACGGTGGGGCCTTATTTTCAATTTCGGCTCTTTATGTAGTCGTGGTACTTTCTGGTACCGACTCGTACTGTATTTTTACTTTAGGCATTGTACTCGGTTTTACAATAATTTAATGGTCCTCGGACTAGACCTTTAGGTTACAATTTTGTTTTCCTCACACTCGTTTCTATTCCTTTAATAATCCAAGGCTCAAAACTCGACCCGGGCTCGGTTGGCCTTAAAACAATTTAATTGGCTCGAATTCGGTCTTTAGGCTCAAACTTGGCCTTAATTCAGCAGCTAATGCCCAGGCCGAGGCTCAAACTGACTTATACATTCACGGCTGAAATGCCGCTAAACTCAAACGGGCTTAAACAATTTAATAGCTCGTACTCGGCCTTGGGGCTCAAATTGGCCTTAATTCCGGCAGATCTCGGCCTTGAGGCTCAAACTTGGCCTTAGCAGTAATTAGCTCATTACGGCCTTTAAGCCAAGCGGCTTTAAACAATTTACTAGCTCGTACTCGGCCTTGGGGCTCAAACTTGGCCTTAAACAATTTAACGCTACATCGGCTGTGAGGCAAACGGACTTAAAGCAATTTAATAGCTCGTACTCGGCCAGAGCTCAAGTTGTTAATTGCGGCTAAGTATAGCCCCCCAGTGCTCAAGCTTGGCCTTAAACAATTTAATATTTCTTACTGGCCTTGAGGCTCAAATTTGGCCTTAATTACGGCCGCGCATGAACTCAAACTTGGCCTTAAACAATTTAATTGACATGGGTGAGCCGGCCTTCGGGGCTCAAACAACTTTAAACAATTAAGCTCGTACTCGGCCGAGTTTAAACTCCACCGTAAACAATTTAACGGCTTACGCGCCTAGGCTCAAACTACCAAATAATTAATTGGCTCGAATTAGGCCCTGAGGCTCAAGTAAACATTAAACAATTTAACGACTCGCTAGCCGGCCGAGCTCAAACCAGCCTTAAACAATTTAACAGCTCGTGACTAAAACTGAAGCTCAAACTTACCTAAAAAATTTAGCGCTCGAACTACGGCCTTCAAAATTTACTTTTGTAGGAATAAATACACCGGCAAATTAACGAGAACAATGTTCATAATGAATTCTTTTATTGGATGAAAAAGGAAGTCGACGGTGTATTGTTAAAACCTTCTAGGTCAAAACCCTTTTGCAGGGACAAAATACAGGGTAGGAAAAGAGTACATCACAATTATATACATCAACTATAATAAAATTTTAAATGAGAAGCATACCAAGTTCTCAAGGATAGGCTTACGACATTTCTTAACCTATATGCTTTCGATTTCCCAGTTTTCTACCACTCGGAATGGCCTCCCGGTTTGCCGCTAGTTTGCCCTCTATATGATCCTTCCCGGCTCTCCACTTCATTCTCGGCACCAAGTCCCCATGAGAAACTCCTTGGTTTCAATTTGAATTATGCCTCCAGGTAGCTCTTTGCAGCAGGCTTCCTCCCTCGATTTTAGCACTCATCGATTTCCTCCACGAGTCAGGTTCGACCCTTAAGTTGCTTTCATTCTCGTTAACTCATGTTGCAACGCCGGGGAAAACTGACTCACCAACCTCAGCTGGGATCATGGGCGTCCCCATTCCATATGTCATCTGAAGGGTGTTTCTTAGTAGTGGATTAGCGTCTTGATGGTGAGGCGAGGGGATACTGTGATTCTTACGCGGCCAGCCTTTGGATTTTCCCCACCTCTTTTGATTGTCGAATGACTTGTTGGTAGCGGCTTGCCCATTAATGCAGGGATGTTCAGCGGTCGGCGTGGTGTTTAACACAGGTTGGCGTAAAAATTTCGCAGCGTCTTATCTATAAAGCTGTCTTCAGATTATCTGTGGCGATTGCAAAAATTCCCGTACCCTCCGAATGAGGCTTTTCCACCTAACTTTTGTACCTTCTAGCGGTAATCTTCGCCAAGGGTTACCGCGGTCCATTTCGTAAGCGAGTCGTCCCGAAGTATTTTTCTTCTCGGAGGATGTGCTCCAATAGCGAATTTCTCAAAGTGAAAATTAATTGATTGACTTTACATAAATACCGGGTGGTGAGGCTCTTTTGTAGTACCCCAGGAATTTGTCTTGTGACTAGGCTGTGAATCACTCAGGCATCTAGACCTTACGCCCCATTTCCTTTGCCCATTAACCCGCTATCAAGGCCTCATTTGGCTTGGTTGTTTGAAGTTCTGAATTCAAACTGTAGTGCTCTCGAGATCAGCTCTCCGGACCTCGATCCTATCACCCCGCTGCCTCACAACATTCGAGGATCCATCCACATACAAGTTCCACCATACATCCTCGGTTATCGGCGCAGTTGAGCTCGCTCCGAATCGGAGAGACATTGGGCTTTGAGGGACCTCTCAACTCGTATTTGGGCGGAACTCGGATAACTCCTAACACAAGCAATCCATCACGGCCTGACCAAGGGCTTTTTGAGAATGCCTTGATTGGGTGATCGGTTTTGACAATCACGATGACTTTGGAAGTATGGCCGATCGCGAGCGCTGCGTTACTAGGGCCAAAACCAGCTTCTCTATGACACGTCCAGGGTTTGGCGTCATGAAGGACCTGCGATGAAGTACCGGCATTTGAACTTTCTCCCTCTTGTACAATAGCCCTGATGGCTGCTCGGTGGTGAAGAGGTATAAGTATAATTCTTTCCACTGGGATGGAGTGGAGTTAATATCGGTGGTGAAGACAAAAGGCCTTGAAGTCGAAGGCCTTCTCACGTTCCTCGGTCCATGTGAAGGTTTAAGGCCTCTTTGTAATTTAAAGAAAGTAGGAGCTTTTTGGATACGGGAGAAGCGAGATAATGATACCGAGCCCATGCAAGTCGTTTGCACTTCTTTAATATACGTGAGCGCATTTCAATCACAGCTTGGGATTTATCAGGATTGGCCTCGATCCTGTGTGTCGGCATAAAAGCAGGAATTTTCCTACGAACATGAAGACACATTTTTAAGTTCAACATCATATTATACTTCCTCAGATGCTGAAAAATTTCCTCCAAATCCCGGGTGGTTGTTGGGATCATCGGTTCGACCATGTCATCCACTAAACCTCCATAATCCTTCCGATCTGTTTTTGAATACCTTCCATGAGCCTTTGGTAGGTAGCTCGGCATTTTTAGGTCAAATGGCATTACCGTAACAATAATTGAGCCTTGATTATGAAGCCGTTTTCTCCTATCTGGGGATACATTCAGATCTAGTTGTACCCAGTATGCATCCAAGAAACTCAAAATTCTGTACAGGGAGGCTCCATCCACGATCCATCAATACTCGGCAAAGGATAGAATCCTTTGGGCAATCTTTATTCAAATACGTGTAATCGGTGCACATGCGCCACTTGCCATTGCTTTTTGGCAGAACAATGTTGGCCAGCCAAGTAGTGTATTCTACTTCTCGAATAAAGTTGGCTTTGACCAACTTCGATTTCTTCTTCCACCACCTTTCCTCCTTTCCTCGCGAAGTCTCCTTTTCCTTTGGGCTCTCTGGTTTTGCCTCGGGACAGATTGCGAGTTTATGGCATAAGAAATCGGGGTCAATTCGGCATATGGATGTGGTCAGGCGAACAAATCGGCATTCTTTGCGGAGCACTTCGCTATTTTCTTTTCCAAATCGGCTCAAGTTGCCGCAGGAGCTTGGTGCACTAATCGGGTTGTGATCCGATTTGGAACTTTCTAACTCCTCAATAGGTTGTGGTGAGTTGTTCAGCATTTCCATTCCGGATCAGTTCAGCGAGTTTCCAGAATTCACAGACTTATCTTTTCCTATCTAGTGTTTCTACGGTGTAGGTTTAAGTTTGCTTACCGCAAGCTATCAGCATTTGCTTGGCCATCTTCCGATCAGCTCAGCGACAACTATGTCTCGAGTTGGAAGGGAACTTCATTGTGAGGTGGGGAGTAGAGACCACTCTGCTTTCGTTCAAGAGGGTCTCAATCGGGATATTGTGCGATATTCTTGCATTAACCAACACGTGCACTTTTGATAGTCTTGGGCCTTGCCATCCCCAAAAGTAGTTAGAGGTCAATGTATCCTCGGGTATCCACTGTTCCCGGCAAAGCCAGAGCTTCTTGTCGTATGGCTAAATAGATTTTTACGGGATCCAGGAGCTTTTGAAATGTTGAATAATATAAAATGTCGATTCGAGCTCCCCGATCGGCAAGAGTTCTTTTGATGAGAATTGGCCTTTGCCGCGTGATTACCATAGAGTCGTCTGATTAGGATCACCCCAAGAAGTCCTAATCGAGAAAAGATAATAGGTGGGGAAATCCTCGGGGTTTCTTGCGGATCACAGGGTTGATACCCAGGATGGCCGCAGTGTTTTTCTCAATTTGAACTTGTCGTGCCTCCTGCGAATCCACGAAATAGTGTTTATCACACCTCGGACCATATTATCCTCCTCTCGCCTTTCATTACGGCCTTCCCTGGTTCTGTTCTTCCATTATTTTGTCGACCAGCCACCCCTTCTCGGGCTTTGGTCACCTCTCTTCTTCTCTTCCTCGCCACGCCTCGCCATTGTTGTGATTTCTCAGAACAAAATTATTGAGATGGCCTTGCACCAACTCTTCAATCTTATCCCTTGAGGACCCGGCCTCCTCGGTGGTATGCGCAATTACGATGGTGCAGGCAATGTTCACGTCGATCGGCGTGCGGGGCGTGTGGCCGCGGTTGGGGGCGCAAAGTTCAGCGTTGTAGGCTTCCTCAAACACCAGAGCTCGGTTAGTGTTGAGGGAGTATAGTGCTCATACTTCGGTCCCCTATGCAAATGCTCGGATGTGCTTTTGAATTTGGGCTTATCCCCTCCCAGCCCTCCTCTTATCTCTCCCTCTCTTGTCGGCATCATCGGTTTTATCCCTTTTCTTAGACTCCTCAATCTCCTCCATATTAATGAATCCCATGAGCTTTTCTCCTCAACTCATCCATACTGGTTGGTGGTTTTAGAGCTAAGTGTAGCGGCGAATGGGCAGTAGTAACCCCGGTCAAGATAGTTTGTAGTGCAACATGGCCTTTGAGATTCGGATGAGGGACGGTTTCCTTCTTTGAATCGGCCATGAAATCAGCGAGGGACTCATTCTTTTCTTGCCTAAAGTTTACCAACGAGTAGAGGTTTTTGATGAGCCCGGCTCGTGGCAAGCGAGCATTGAACTTAGTCATGAATGTGTCAAAGGAGTCAGCGGCCCGGTGGTATTGGGGGTGTACCGGCTCAGCGCGACATCCTTGGGAGTAGTTGGAAAGACTTTACGCGCTGCGACATCATCGTCGGTAAAGAGGTACATCGAGTGGTGAAAGCATCTAAGTGATGCTCAAGGTCAGAGGTGCCATCATACTGTCAATGCTTATGGGTTTGTAGTTGGTTGGTAGGGGAACCTCCATGATGGCGTTTGTGAAGGGATGTCTCGGCCTCCTGCGGGAGTCTTTTCATTAGGCCTATTTGCACAAGTGAAAGTTCGGGGGCCTGCCTAGAAATTCCCCTCATATGCTCGGTCCATATGATGGAAGCCGGGAGTTGTGGGCCTCCTTCTTTGCGCGTGTTTGGATCCCTCATTCTCGGTTGTCAGCGCTCTTTCTCGGGGAGGAGAAGAAGCGGACCTTTCTCTGCTCTGTCCTTGTTCGCGGCGTTGCTGTAGCCGAATCTCCTCATTCTCCCTTCTCGGATGGCACCGCGAGAAGTTCTTGGATAATGGGATTGTCTTTGGCATCCAGGGTTTATGGACCACTCCCCATTATCCCCATTGTTTCAATGCTTCAGCTCACTCTCTCCTACAATTCCCGCTCCTTGTTCTCACCATTGTTTGTGGTATGGGAAAGTTTTGCTTGATCCCCACGAGGCGGCGCCAAATGTTAAGTCCAAATATCTCGGATGGAGATGCTCGTAGGAGAGGGTCTAGTGAGAGTGTTTTAGAATTAGCTTGCAGAATTGAGATTTTGCTCCTCGTGTCCAAATGGGAATCAAAGCAAAACGTAGTTCTAAGTGAGGGGTTGAGCCCATTTATAGATATTTTCGTGCAGTTTGAGTAAGGCAGTTCTGAGATCCTATTTGTTAGGATCGGATTGTTGTGCGGTTAGATAATGTGAGGATAAGGCTCCCAGAGTTATGCGAGAGATATTAGGACCGGCGAGATATTCGACGGTCGAGTTGTATTTGGATAGCTCGAGGTCGAGATATCTTCATCCAGTGCTGTTGAGGAGAGGGCCAGAGTTATTATCCTCCGGTGTCGAGTGCACTAATAGTCTTCGTCTTTATGGGAGGTCGGGTCCACGACCTACTTGCAAGAATGAGCTCGGTCGTGTTGACAATCCTCGGCCTTATATCTTCTGCCAGTACAATAAACTTTAGGTTAAAGTAATGTTTTGGTCCCTATACGTGACATCGATTTTCAATTTAATCCCTATACGTAAAAAGTTATCAATTTGGTCCTTATCGTGACATTGATTTTCAATTTAGTCCTCATGACTAATTGGTCCCTATATAAGAGGACAAATTACAAATTATTGTCACATGTGGGGACCAATTCAACAAAAAAAAATTTGAAATCGGTCCTACGTATGATAATTATTTTCAATTTGGTCGCTATATGTGATAATAATTTGCAATTTGGTCCTCTTATATAGGGACCAATTAGATGTGAGGGCCAAATTGAAAATGGAGTGTCACGTATAGGGACCAAATTGATAACTTTTTACGTATAGGGACTAAATTGAAAATCGATGTCACGTATAGGGACCAAAACATTACTTTAACCTAAACTTTACTTGGAAATTGATATTTTTCTGGTCGTTTTTAACAAGGGTATTAATTTGGCAACCCGAAGTATTTTTTCCTGATTTCATTTATTTTGTTTTGTTGCATCTAAAAAACTATTTTGTTTTGTGGTGCATAACGGTGTTCATAGCTGATTAATTAAACTTGAGCTTGCTAGTTGAGATATCAAAGATACATATGTGTTCCGTTTCTCTTTTATTTCCTTTTGCTATCTCATTTTTGTCGTGTAAGACTTTCTATAAGTATTTTCTTAAACAAACAAACACTTATAAAAAAAAGGGGCATATTCAATATTTGGTGTAGATATTAATATGAAATTTAAAGAATGTTGAGAAATATCATTATATTAAAAAAAATACTTTGTCACATTATTTTTAATAATGATTGCAATTGACCACACATATTAGAGTTGTGAAAATTGGTTTTGAATTATAAGCCAACTCGACGATTAGTAGGTTGGGTTGGACAAAACTTGACTCACCCCATATTGTTTTGATAATTTTACACACATCTTGACACAAGTCGAAAATAGAATTGAGTTATTGTTCAACCCAATTCACTATTGAGTCAATTTGAGTCGGATTGACTTACAGGCCAAAACCTATCTTGAAATCTCTAGGTGCGGAGGAATTTGATTTTAGAAATATGACTTGGGGAGGGTAAGACATGGGGCATTTGTCTCAAATTTAATCGTATGCTATTCACATATCAATTTTTATTAGAACTTTGACAAATATTTAATCGTGAGTCAATTTCCATATTTTACAAATGTTAGGAATTAAAATAGACGTTTTCAAATCACACATAATATATATAGTTCACGGGATTAAATCACATTTTTTCTCTAACAATTAGCTGAAAAATTGCTTAAAAGATTTTATTAGAGAAAATATTAGTTATTATGATACATATTTTATTTTGAAATAAAAAAAAATTGTACAAGCAAAAAATAAATTTGAATTTTTAAAATCAAAACTATACTAGTATTTGTTAAATCTTCATTAACAGGAGAAAAACATTTGAGGCTCTCTATAGTATTTACATAATAATATAAGAATTTCATTATTGCCAATGGAACTAAGACTTGGTTGTTGCTAACTAACTTCTCGACCGGAACATTTTGGACGACACTGACTGATCACTGACTGACGATTTGCATAATGCAAAGGAAGATTGTTTATGGGTGGCAACAATCAAAGGATTGAGAAATAATGTCCTATGATGCGATTCTGAAATATCCAGTGTGGAAAACAAGAAACTTTGTACTAATGCCAGAGTCATGAAGGGGAGAGAAAATGGAGACAAAGATATTTGTTTTACAAGCTTGCTTCAGGGTATATAATTTAAGATATTTGCTACACGGGGGTCATTGCTATAGCATTATTCCATTTTCTACAAAATCGGATTTGAATATGATACATTCTCTGATGCAAACAACTTCAACAAGGAATACCAATTTTTTGACAGACATTTGATATGACCTACCTAAATACTCTACTCCAACTCCTTAAGAAAATCAACATTATCTACAAAAACCTGCACATTAGAGGCGGGAAAAACTAATTAGTCACAAATGCTTGATTGCTAGAAATGAATAAACAGTAAACACAAAAGGAAGTACCAAATGAGAAATACACACGAAATAAAAATGCATGCTTGCACGCTGTAGAGTTGAAGCATTAATTTTGTCTAAATTATATAAACTTCCGCTAGCTTATTCACTGTTCCTAGAAAGATAAACCTTGAACACCTTGTGATATATTAGTACAACACAAGCTAGTGATAATGATCACTGGCAATTAAAATATAGCTATAAGACCGATATATCTACCATGATATTTTCTCCCATCTCAAAGTATTACTACTTTGACAATTGTGAATACCATGTATGGTACCATAAAAAATTTCCTTCCCAAAATGTTGAAAGAAAACTAAAATCTTCCAGAGCATTATGTTAAGGGGAAATGACATTGGCCTTCCGTGAGATTGGCTTAATTACACCAAATACCCCACTTGTTTCATAAATTACATAGACCTCCCTTGAAGTTTATGTTATCATTATACTCACTCAACTGAAGGGTGATATTGAAATTACATTGACCTCCCTAATAGGAAGGTGGTGATATCTTTTGATACAAGTGGGGCACGGAGTGTAGTTAAACATCAAGGATGGTCGGTGTAATTTCCACAATATATATAGGATTATTCACGAGTTTTTGCAATAGTTGATCCCTGACATAATATTAAAGCATCCATAACAAGCGGTTAGAGTTAGATCCATGTAGCTCCCATTCTTCTAAACTAAAGTTGAATTTTAGCTTTTTGTATAAACAAGCCTATTGTTTGAGGGGATGCATTTTCACCTAATCGTTTAAGCTTTTAAGCTTTTAGGAGAGTCGGAGTTGGACATGGTATACAAAGCCTATGTGACCAACTGGACAATAGTCCAATCCTTCCTGTCTCATTTCTCCTATATAAAAGTTGAAATTCAGAATAAGACCACTGTGCATTGTCCACACTTTAAGCTCAAAGAGCTCTTGCATGAGAGGGTGTGTTGGCTATAAAGCATGAGCCTTCACCTAACAACTTAAGCTTTTTGGGAGAGTTGGTCTTTGACACATTAAATCATAAAGTTCAAAGAGACATACCGTCTTCCAACCATCAGGATCCAAGCATGCTGTAATTTTTGTGTTTATGCCAGGTAGTGGTCCAGGTTCCCGAGTAATCTTTCCACCCACTCCAGCAAGTTTAATCGCTTCTGCAGTTTTATACACATCATCTGTGCCTATTGCAATCTGTAAAGGGGGGAAGAAAAGAGAATAAATAAAATAAACTATCTTCAATTAAAAATAAAAATAATTTAAATGAAAATTCCAGCTGTTTTCTGTTGATACAAAACATGAAATCTGATACGATAACCGCGGCGATAAAAACCTCAGCAGATTCCATATCCACAAAAAGATGAATCATAGAAGAGAGGAGCTTCTGCTAACCTGAGCATAAGCATTTCCTTTATCATATTCGGTGACTCCATAATTATAAGTCAACTCCAGAACAGTACTTTTATCTTCTGGACCATAACCCAGCATTGCTATGGTATACTGCCAAAAAACAAGTCATCAAAGGATCGCATGTGAAGTGAAGGCAAGCACATACCCAAAGTATCAAATAAGGTGTTTGGTACAATTTTTAGGCAATCGAAGCAAGCAAGATGTAACCAAAGAATTTCAAAGATATCTTAAGATTCAAAATAAACATCCATTTTGGTCCTCCAGAGATACAAGAGTTATCAGATTAGTCCCCCTAATAAATACATCAAAATGGTCCTTCAACGCCAAAATTAGTCATAAGCAAGCAAATAATTAATAATAATAATAATAAGTATTATTATTAAAAATAAAAAGCAATAAATATCAAAATTAAAGATTGTATTTCATTGAATTAAAAAAAAAAAGGAAAGAAGTGCAAGAGATGGTGCAATGTGCAACCTAAATTAGCCATAAGCAAGCAAATATATAATCATGTGCAAAGGGCTGTACATAAAGAGTGCAGAATGAAATTGAGAAGAAAGAAACAAGAGTAAGAACAATGAGGAAAGAAGGGAAGAAGGGGGAGAGAAAAGGCAGAGGAAGATAAGACAAAACTGAAAGCTTACAAAGAAAAGGAAATGAATGCCCCTTATTTGAAGTTTCAAACCATTGCACCAAGTATTCTTGTAGTTAGTAGATAATGGATATGGTTATATACCCAAACAATGATTTTAGTTATAAGCTTATTTAAATTTTTACAATAGTATTTTGTGGTTTGTGCATAGAGTTATAATCTCCTTCTCAGACCAAATTAGTTTTACACATGTAATATTAGAGGGACGTAGGCTGGATTGTAGAAACTCGATGATCTACCATGTTTTTCTTGTGTTTTGGGTTTGAAATCCTGATAACGCTTGATAAAAATTTGTAGTTATTATGACTTGAATGTTGCCTCTTATATGGGACCATCAATATATTTTATTTTTCAAGACTTAAGAATTAATAAAGATTGATGTTCTTGATTGACATGAATTTTTAATATTAAGCTATCGTTACGTTGGCTCGGGAGCAATTTTAGGATCTTATAATGACCTTTGCAAGGAAAGGACTCTTGTGTAATGATGAACTCACTATCAAGACTAGGAGCATTGTATGAACTAGGAGGACCCTCAAAGGAATTAATGAATTGTTTTCAATAAATAAAGCTGGTCCCTTGAAGAGTTAACATTTGAATTTGATGACTCTAAGCTTTGAGATTTTTCTTGAGATGCTATGATTAGTTAGAAATTTATCATGTAATGGTTTGGATATGACGGACGTATTTTGTGACACATTGGGTTATTTATATTACTAGTATTTGTGTTGTGTGTAATGGCAAGCAACTAACTTAAAGGAAAGTCACTTGAAATTTACACTTAACAACCAGGAAGGTAGAAGGTTAAGGTTAAGATCCTTTTAATGTTACCTGTGTTGGTTAGTGTGGTAATGTCTTGGTTTGTTGTCACAATGTTAAGAGTGACACCAGAGATATGGAATTCCCTGACAAAGAGAAGGCCTTTGTCACATTGCTACCTTTGCAGTACAGCTCCGTGCAAAGGATCATCATATCTTAAAGGATTGGTTAGACCGTTAGAAAGGGATCCAATCTCTTATCCTCGAAGCTTGATTTTTTTTTTTTCATACAGATGATTTGGTATCAGAAAGTGTAGTAGCGATTAAAATTCCACAATCTCTCAAAATCCCTAAATTCAAATTATCTTAACTGTTGTGTACTAGCCATATTAATTATAAATATCTTCAGTCAAAATATGTAAAAAAATGGATACGCCATACCTTGTACTCTGGATTATCTCGGGTGTGCGAAGCAGCTCCATGCCAAAAGCCTAAATGGTAAGCAAACACATAGATGTCTTAATGTCATGTTAAGGAAACAAGAAGACTGTAGATAACATAAAATAGTAACCCTGACCTTCTCATAAAATTCTATAGAACGATTAAGATCGCCCACTCGAAGCATTACTTGACACAAAGGCTCAGGAGAGGGACCTCTTTCCAAAAGTTCAAATTTGTAACCATCGGGATCTTCTATAAATGCAATTACCGTGTTGCCTCCCTTGACAGGACCGGGCTCTCTAGTTATTTTGCCACCCTTAGCTCTTATTAATTCCACTATTTTTGCAACCTAATAAAGGATCATATGGACAAAGAAATTCCACCATATATGTTAGTTAAAAGACCAAAAGAGAGGAAGTCCTAAATAAAAACCATAGCTGGACTTCCACACCCCATCCCTGAGAGAATACTAGTGAAGCATGAGATTGAAATTAAAGTTCACGAACTCGCCAGGAATCAACACAGTAGGAAGGGTGAGGATGTTAATTTGTTAATATAGGATGGTAGCATGTATAAAAGTTTGGAAAACTTACATCATCAACGGCAATACCAAAATGGCCAAATCCAGTTCCAATATCATACTTGTCAACTCCATAATCTGAAACATTGTTAAATGAAAATTGAATATCATTTGAAAGCTTTCTACTGCGAAAATCATAAAGTGCAAAGTTCTATGATTATCAGGAAAGGTTGTTGACAATATTTGGTTTTGCATATCTTAAGAGGGATGTCAAAAACTTAGTCAGATTCTTACTGTATGTCAGTTCAATAACGAAGTGTGAATCTTCAGGCCCATATCCAAGAAAGGCATTGGTATATCTCTCCTCTGGTATGTCACGCTTCCTAAGGAGCTTCATTCCCAGGCACTCTGTATAAAATCTGAAATGAGCAAGAAGATTGTTTTACCATAAAAATATGTACTCCACAAAGTTGGTCAAGAGAAGATTACATCAGAGATAATTAGTTCATAATGAAATTAATTTGGATATACTTTATGGTCCTGTCCAAGTCCCCAACGCGATACACAACATGAAGCATTCTTCTCTTGTCCTGTTTGACCCATTCTAGTACATTTTCCGGTGAAGCAGCCGGGCTTGCTTGTGACACATTACCAGTTGCCATCACTCTCATGCGGTTACCATCATGTCTGAACAGCCTAGATGCTTTCAAGCCAAAACTATTTGATTGTGGAACTGCTGGATAACATAACAACAACCCAAATCAATTTTAGCTCATGAAATTATACAGTAATACTATTCAATCATCAGTGTTGCCAACTCTGAGGCATCAAAATTTACTTACCCTCGTAGCCAAATTTCTTAAAAGTGAAGTTTTTCCAATGTATTTTAAAAAATATATATAAATTCCTTAATTTTGCCTAAAATATTGTTCATTTTTGGTCAACAGATTGAAAATCTTCTAGTTCCACCCTTGTTGCTCATCGTGCAACTCATTTGCATTGATGCACAAAGCCCAGAAATTGAGGTTAAAGATGTCGTGTAATAGTTAACAGCAAGTATTCTATATAAATTAAAAATTAAAGATGATATATGAAGTAGAGTTGCTATCACATATCGCATATAATAAAGTTTTGCTATTATATTATGAACTGAATTGAAAAGAATAAAGAAAACAAAATTTAGAGGTTATAGAGTGAGTGAAGTTAGCACTCACCAGTGGTGGGAAGATGGAAGAAAGAGAGTGGACGAGAGGAACGAGAAGTTGAACCGAAGAGAGAGAGTGTGGGTCGAACCGAAGAAGCCATAGAAAAGGGGATTACTCTCACCATGCCTTCTTCTTCCTCTGCTCTTGTCTTCGACAGAAACTGAGGGTAGAGTTTGGCGCATACGATGATAAGAATTTTATTTATTATTATATTCTTTTCTTTTTGGTGGATGAGCAAGATAAGAATAGAATATTATGAGAACTCACAGCATAAAAATAAAAACTAAAAAAGTAAAAGCCGCCGGTGAAAATTAGCTCGGGTTAATTAAGCCGCGCTATTCATGAATTCCAAAAGAAGAAAAATGCGTTTAACAAGTAGGTAAAAAACACATAACCTCATATATTGCAGAAATATAAAAAATCAAATCAAATCATTTATATTTAATGATAAAAATTATATAAATATAAATAGTTTAGGCAAAATAGGTAGATCGGTCTTATACATTTATTTTATTTTTCATATTGGTTCTATATGTTTTTAATTTTTCAAATTGATCATACATGTTACGTTCCATTCCATGGTAGTCATTTCTGTCAATTTTAACCCAACGCCGTCAGTTTTGACCCAACGTGGCTATCACTTTCGTCTGACAAGTGGCTTTAGATCTCACTCCGTAAGGTCCATATTAGCGGAAAGGAATAACGTGGAAACGAAAAGTAACGTATAAGACCAATTTGAAAAATAAAAAACTTATAAGATCAATATGAAAAATAAAATAAACATATATGATCAATCTACCTATTTTGCCAATAGTCTAAAATAATTTTGGTCCTCTATTTTTTTAAAGTTTCATTTTGGTTTCTTGAATTTAAAAAAAAAAATCAATTTGGGGCGGAATAACTAACTCAAAAATCATGCATACAATAAATAATATACAATTAGTTGATAATTTAAAAACTTGAGACAAATGTATCAAATGAAACTCTTACTGACCAACATGTGGTTGGGATCCAAGTGGTAAGAGACTCGGATACCTTCATATTCAAATCATGATTCTTTTATATGAAAAAAACCTGGTTGGAAAGGGAGAACCGACCTTGTTTGCTCAATAGGTTCCCAACGAAAATTAGTCACTGCTAACGGTGGTAGATACTTTGTACCTATAATATGATTACTACAAACAAAAAATGAAACTCTTAGTATCAACATGTGGTTGGTCCGAGTGGTAACAAGTTTGAGCCCCTCAGACAAGTAATCAGGGTTGAACTCATAAATCTTGTGTATGAAGAAATCAATCCTAACAAAAAATACAGAAACATATTTGATCATGAAAAATATTGATTTGATATATTTTCATCCCAAAAAATTAAAATAATGTTCAGAATAATCCTTAATATTTTAATTATCACTTAATTTTTTTGAAAATTAAAACTTTTAAAATCAATATGTTCCATTTCTCACCAAACAAATATATATCCATGTTTTATGAGTTTTTATTATAAAAAAAAAGTTTAAATTATACCTTTGGTCTATTGTCTTTATTTTAATTTTTAAGCTTCAATTTAATCCCTCTTTTATTTTTCGTTCCAAAATGATCCTTTATCTTTCAAAGTTATATAAATATGATCTCTCTTTTATTTTTAGTTCTAAAACGACCCCTTATTTTTCAAAGTTATACAAATGTGGTCCTTTTTTTCTCCAAAATGGGCCATCTTTTTTTTGTTCCAAAATAATCCTTTGTTATCAATTTGATACTTTTCATACCACATTTTAAATGGAAAGAATCACATTGAAACCTAAAATAAAGATAAGGGCCAAAGCGGAACAATAATAAAAGAATGACCAAATTGAAACTTAAAATAAAGATAAGGGATCAAAAGTATAATTTAGCAAAAATAACAAAATTAAAGGCTTAATGAATTTTTTGGTCCCTGAAAATATAGGTTTTTTGGTTTTGGTCCCTCTCTTTCATTTGCTTTGATTTTGGTCATTTTAACGTTTTTTATTTTGTTTTTAGTCCCTGCGGTCATTTGCCTCATTAGCTGGCTGATGTGGCGGGACGGGCAAGCCACGTCAGCAATGACACGTGACTTATTTTTTATTTTTTAAATCCAAAAATTCATCTTCTCCTTCCTCCTATTCGTCTCCTCCTTCCTCTTCTCTCTTTAATGTCGGCTAGGGTTTACTATTACAAGACTCCATTAGAGCTTTTCAGTGGCTGATAAGCACGGAGGTAGAGTGATGCGACAACGAGCCGAAGAGCCCGAAATGGAACCTGACGGTGGTGAACGACGACCTCCACATTCGAAACCATGGCAATGGAACCGGATCTCAAGAGAACAAGGTCAAATTCGATCTCGAAATCATTCCTCTCAGGACAACAACAAGAGGCCATAGTAGGTAGATCTACCCGGTGACCGCCGTCGCGAATCTGGCCGGAGTGGGTAGATCTGCTAATGAAAGTTGTCGCGAATCTGCACTGTGAACGACGATGGTGGAGAGGCTTAGCTGAAGGAGGTGGTTCTTGATTAGTGGACGATGCCGACTGAGATTCGTTTTCTCTTTTCTCGGTGCTTCTTACCATGGTGCCATCACCACTGCTGCCAACCCTTTCTTCACCCATGCTGAGATCACTAAACAAACAAGAGCTTCCAATGCCAAGTTGTTTATAACCCAATCCTCTTATTACGATAAAGTGAAGTATTTGTGTTTGTGGAGGAAGAAACTTCTCTTTTGTGACACACATTTATATTTGAAGTGTGCAATGAACGTCGAGGAAGAAACTTCTCCTTCCTCGCCCGGCTGCTGTAAATCGGGTCATAAAAGATCTCTCCTCAGGCTACTAAATTGTTTGATTTTTCAGTATAGTACTCGCATGATACCAAGGAAAAGAAGCCCCAATCCCGTTTCAACTATATGAGACATGCTTTTTCAGTTTCATTGTTACCGGATCTGAATCATTGTTAGCAAAGTAAAGATAATTAACTTGGTTTATCAATGAACCAAAATGGTATCCTTTATCAACAAAAAAGAAAGAAAGAAAGAAACTTGGTTTATCAATGGACATAAAAAAACCTACTCACTGACTGTTCATCTATCCAAGGAGCAGAATGAGTAACTCGTAAGGATGGGTGAAGGAGAGAGGAGAGGAATTGAAATTGGAATAAAAAGCAAAAATAAATTATTTTGTTTTTATAATTATGCCCTCTAGAGGGTTTGACTAAGATATAGATGAGATATTAATTTTTAAATGATGTAGTGTTAGTTGGCATAATCTGGTTGGGCCACATGATCAGGATGAAAATTACTCAAAAAATTCCCTTGGCACCGAAGAACTCACCATTAAATTTTGCACACATGTCATTAAAAATAATATTTTTGTCATACGTTTTTCTAGTTGATGATAGGGAGCAAAAACAAAATAAAAAATATTAAAAGGATCAAAATCAAAGCAAATGAAAGATAGGAACAAAAACCAAAAAAACCCAATATTTTCGGAGGCCAAAAACTTCAATTAAGCATTAAGCCAAAAATAAATTGTTTTATGAGTTTTTACTCAAGAAATATTCATTGCTTGAGTTGAACATTTATTTTTTTCTTTCTTCCCCGTTCCTTTGTTCGCAGAAGAGGAGCTCGACCTTAACCTAGGGTTTGATTATCTTCATCTATCAGATTCAAATTGTCTCTGCTTTTCTTCACTATCTTCATATTTCAATCATTTTGCTCTCTGTTTCAAATTCTTTTGGCAGTGACATATTCTTCCCCAAACATGCACCGCACAGAGTGTGATTCGAATCTCTGATCGGAGCCCCACCCATTTTCCCTCAACTTTCAATCCACGATAAACCCAAGTTTTCTAATTGATGAGTAAAAATAAGAGCTTGATCAGCTCAATTAAATTCTGGTTTCAAGCAACCAGCTTTTTCATATCTTTGAACCTGAAGTGAGGTAAGCTCTTTACCCAATTCACCCCTCCTTGATTTTAATAAATCTGACTCGATGTAGTACTAATGACTATGTAGTAATTGATATCTATGTTTTAATTCTGTCTTTTAGATTAGTACTGATGAGTCAATGACTATGTAGTAATGAATATTTTAAACACATGTCCTTGTGTTAGGATTTGTGTTTTTATGTTAATCTAATATTAGTTTTATATGTTGCACTCTAAACTTTTTGTGTCTTATAATTTTTGAGGAATGATTTTTGGACCCCCCATTGTTTTTTTGAGTGTATTTTTGAGAAGCGTGTATACAAAGATGATAAAAAGGAAGTGAGAGATAGAGATAAACATATACGGTGTCACATTCGGTGTCCAAAATTTGTGTTCAAATAACAACTCTAGTTTTTAGTATTTGCCATTTCCTGGTTCCGGCAGTGTTTCCTAGATCCGTAGTTGATTTCATAGCCATGTTTTGTCTGAAGTTGAAGGGATTTGTACTATGTTCTGATGGATTTTGACTGTGATGAATTCACAATTGCAGTCTTTGTGGCTGCATGTGCTATCAAATTTATAACCATGAAATCTGACTTGTGCTTGAGTATATGGACATAGGAATGAGTTCAATTTTTATTTTATTTTTAATTTCCATTAGCATAAATGAAAACAATGATTATTCTATTATGTTTATTGATTCTCTAAGCTTCAACTGAATGCAGCTGTTTGAGGATGGTTCCTCATTATAAGAAGGTGGCATCATGATATTAGGATTAAGCTTGGTATAAATTATGTCTGAGATCTGAATTGTTTTGATAGGCTTAGATATTACAATATGGAGGATGAGAATGGGCTTGAGCTCAGCTTGGGTCTATCTTTTGGTGGCTCATCTGTCAAACCCAAGAGTAAGAATGGTAGCTCCTCCGATACCAGGGTAGATGAGGTTGGTAGAAGTGGCAAAAAGGTTGATGAATTCAAGGGCATATTTGATACTGGTCCTCAGAAACCAGATTCAGTTACTGGGACAGGAAGACCTGATTCCTCAAAACATGAGGAGAACTTCTTCAGTGACCTTTCAAAGGCCAAAGGAGAGAATGTTCCACTGAGTTTGAATGAGAGAGGATTCTGGGTTACAAACAGTAACAACAAACCTGTTGAAATCGAGGAAGACAAACAGTTAGAGGCAGGAAATAAACGAAAAATGTCGTCTTTTGACGAGATAAATCACCAAAAGAAGCATGAAAGTGGTGTTCATCATGCTGATTTACATGACAGGGCAAGAACACCACACATTTCTACAACAGAAGATGGCTCAGCTGCTGAGAATGAAGATGTAGCAGATTCTGAAGCTGAGAACTCCACCTCAAGGCCTATCTCACAGCCTGGTGATGGTTCCAAGCGATTCATGAGAGTTGGTGTTTCTTTTGATGCTCCAGAAGATGTTCGCAGAGTTGCTGAGTCGAGTGCCACTAATGTGGAGAAAAGGTTTACTGGTTCATCAGAGAAAGATTTTAAGAATGCAAATTTGACTTATGGTGCTTCCTTCCCTGTTCAACAAGTAAATATGATGAATTTGACTTACCCTTCACCAGTTAAAGAGTCCAACTCTGTTCGTGCACCAAGCCCTCAGATATCTGGAGCGATGCAGGTGATGCCTACTGCAACTGGTGAATGCTCAGGAGCCCAATATGGGAGCAACGGGAGCTTGCCAGTGATGTTTGGCTATCCTTCTCTTCAGCTTCCAATGATGGATAAGGATAACTCATGGGGTTTGGTCTCTCGTCCTCAACAGCTACACCCTTCCTTTGTTGGGAAGGGTACATCAAATACAGGTAATTATGATGTCAAAGGTAGTTGCTGTGATGATCTTTATAGCTTGAACTTCTAAAATTACATGAATGAAGGGGTTGTGTATGCCAAATGTTTTGGATTATATATATATTTATATTATGTATGGACATCCTAACCATGAGGTTGATAAAAATTAAGTTTAAATATTCTAAAACCAATAGATAACTGGAATGTTAAATAACACTCGGAGCCCTTTTAGGTCAAAAAAGTTATTCACATCCCCTTTTGTCTGTCTGTTCATGCACCAGTTTAATATATGCTTGTAATAACTACATGAAGCTCTATATATATTTTGATGCCCAATACCATTTTTAAGGTTCCTGTGTTTCAGTTTTTCTTTTACTGAGCTTTTATCTGAAATCTGGTTGGAAATGATGTTATGCTGTTATTTGTGGATATAGCTGCCATGCGTGTAATCTCAAATAACATATCTGAGGCCATGCCATACGAAGGAAGACCGCTAGAAAGATCCAAAGGTGATGGAAAACAGCGTGTTGCTGAAGAAGGCTCCTCCTCACAGCCTGAAGATGCGAAAGGAAGCAGCACAAACCTGAGGGCAAAAGATGTACCGGACCAGTCAACAGGAGAAGGGTCTTCAATTGATTTTTCAGTTATTAAGCCAGGTCTTGCTGCGGATGTGAAATTTGGAGGGGGTGGTTCCTGCCCAAACCTACCTTGGGTATCCACCACAGGTTCAGGTTCAGGTTCAAATGGGAAGACAATATCTGGTGTTACTTACAGATACAGCACTAATCAGATCAGGATTGTTTGTGCATGTCATGGTTCTCACATGACTCCTGAGGAGTTTGTTCGGCATGCAAATGAAGACCATACCAATGTTGAGGGCAGTGCAGTTTTGGGGGCAGTAGCAAATAGCAATCCTGCAAGCTCTGCTCACAGGTAGATTATTGTAATATCTAAGTTCAACTTTACTGTTTGTTTTTTTATGATAAATCCTGGGGATCGAGCTTTAATTTTATGTACATCAATGAGATTCCTCTCATTTTTTTCTGTATACATGTTACAATGTTTCGCTTGTATTAGCTGTCATTGTGTTAACTTGATTGCAGCAAGAGGATGTTGTCAAGTTTTTGTTTTATTTTATTTTCACAGCGGAAAAAAAAAGAGCTGTATGACAATTTGTACCCTACCCATTGGGTATCCATAAAAAGTATCTACGATGAGTAGGGTAATTACTCGTACAAATGACAAGGGTCCGGGTAATTATCCACAATTTTGAATGGGTATGGGTATGTGTATTATGGTACCCACGCCGTCCCGCACCTGCACAAATTTTAAAACCAAAATTATTAAATCAATCTAAAGATTCTTAACATTTTAAACTTAGTTGCATCTATAATTTATTTTTGGATTTTTTTTATTTATTTAAATATTTTGATTTGTGATGTTTTATGAGTAGTTTTAGAAGACCTTTGAATCATTTTTTAATTGTTATAATTTTTTTTTTGTTATTTATTGCGTTTTCCCAGTTAAAATGCAGGTAACATGTGCGGTTATGGGTACTTAGGTGTCCATAGGGTACAGATAAGGATACTAAAGTTGCTACCTTCTCGGATACGGGATAATATTTTCAAATGCGGGTACGCGGGAAGGAGTAATATAGGACCCTATCCCTATCCATTATCATCTCCGGTATCAAGGCTCCAATTGCAGTTGTATGCAATAATAGCTAGTAATTAAGTAATTTTAAATCATTTAATGAGTTAGCGTCACAATGCATCTTAAATCAAATCAACAGTGAGGACATTTTTATTTGGTTACAAACAAGCCTAGTTTAGAAGAATGTTTTTCCGATTTTATCACTCAAAAGTTTTTCACCTTTTTAGACTATGTTTGTGAGTTAGGTGGGAGAGGAAATCAAAGGGGAAGGATGGGGGAGGGAAAGGAGGAAAAGAAGAGCATTATCCCCATTTACGAGTAGAAGGAAATTGAGGGTATATGATATTTACAATTTTATCCTTATTTGAAAAAATTAATATAACTATTCTATAAATAATATTAATCAGAAAAAACATGGAAATTTTGTAAATATACAAGGGCAAATCAATAATTTATGTTATTTTTCCTCCAAAATATCCTAGATTGGGGAAGTTAGAAAATGAGTTAAGTAAAAAGAGTTTTTGATGGTTTATGAAAATCTTCAAAATATTCCCCTCATTTTTTATCAACTTCCAAACAAGGATGTCACCACCATAAACCTTTCATTCCCCTCCAAAAATCAACTTGCAAAAGGAGCTTAAGTACAAAAGAAAATAGTAATGTTGTTTTGCGACCGCTTTTGCCTTTAGTTTTTTTTTTTCCCGTATTTTTTTTTGTTTCTTCTGAGAACTTATCCCTTTTAAGTCAGTATGGAAGTAAATGACAGTATGATACTGGCTGATGGTTGTAGGTTGACATGATTTCAGCTTAGAAATACTGGTTGGTGGTCAAGAAATTTTAAAAATAATTTTAGCTTTTTATTGTTTATAAGTAGCTTTTTTTTAATAGTTTTTTTTTTAACCAAGCAAGCTTAACTCGTATTATTGATAATGAAATATTCAATACAAGAAGGGCAAGAATTATAAACTTCAGGATTAGCATTGAATGTAGATATCCTTGCCAAGCAATGAGCTACTACATTAGCGAATTATAAACTTGAGGATTAGCATTGAATGTAGATATCCTTGCCAGGCAATGAGCTACTACGTTAGCTTATCCATGAATAAACTTAACTTTCAAGTTTGGAAAAAATGATAACATAGCTCTACAACTTGAAATAACATCACCAAATTCGGATAGATTCACTTTAGTGCCCAGGACATTGTCCACCACAAGCTTGTTGTCTGACTCAAAAATGACATTTCCCAGCTCTGAAGATTGAGCCTAGTGCATGGCTGCCAAGAGACTTGCAGCTTCACCCTCTGGAACCCGCAGCAAAGGTTGAGTCCACTGAGTTTGAGCTAAAACAAAGTTTCCTTGGTGGTCTCTGATGCACATACCATGACCCGTGATTCCATGATTCTCCCAAAAGGAAGCATCCACATTGCACTTGAGATAACCCATAGGAGCTGGTTCCCAAACTATATTATTCACCTGGATATCCGCTAGAGGAGGATCAACTTGCTTCCTTCTAGCCCACTTTCAAGAGTGAAGGTAATCCCAAGCTCTACGGATCACATGGCTGTGGCTAATGGCCTTATTCTCCCAAACCTTGTCATTCCTCTTCTTCCATAAGCTCCAAAGAACCATGCTAAAGTCACTCCTCTGGTCATGATTAAGGGACTTGCAGACTGTGAAGAAGAGTTCCGCAAAACTGTCTGTGAAGAAGGACACAACCTGTTTACTACAGAGTCTGGTCCTGGAAGGAAGACCCTCACAAGTCACAACTAATGATGTCTAGGAAAACACGATATCCAGACTTGACCGAGTAAGAACCATCACCCGTGTATTTCCAAATGAGCTTATCGACAGCGTGAGAGGATAGAAGAAGAACCTTTAAAACCTCGGCTGCTATATCAGGAGGAGTGAACAGGTAGCTTAAAGAGCAAATTTATTCCCAGACAACGTTGAACGCGTTTCGCATTATTCAACTAATTTTTTTTCCTTCTGAATATCTCCACACTCTTTGAATAGGAGACCAATTTATTTGGGGCATTGAAGCTATCTCTGGTGCATTTTTGCGAAACCCTTAACATTATAGAGGTCCCTCGATTGCATAACTCATTTTAGTTAGCATTTCAGATGCAAGTTGTTGCTACTCCCACAACATATTATGGGTTTGATAATTGTTTTCATCACTGATACAAATATTGCCTCTCTTGCATCATCAAGCACCACAAGTCTAGTTTCAAGTTAAATTATGAATATTGCTAGTGTTTTATGCACCAAAGTCAAAATGGTGGAAGTGGATGGAATGAAATACAACGGAATAGAATGAAATAAAAATTATGATCAATTGTTTGGATATCCATTTGGAAAGTGGATGGAATGAAATGAGTTATAATTTTTTTTATTCCTTTACTATCCTTATTTACTAATATTCTAATAATGATATAATAAAAATAATAATAGGCAAAATCTAAAAAAATAACGAAAACAATGAATAGCCCATCATACCAGCAACTTAGAAAAGAAAAAGAAGTGCATGATTTTGTGGACTCATGTAATTCATGAAAATAAAGAAAATAATTTAAAAAGAAAGAAATATAAGTATATGTTATAAAACTCTTTGTACGACCAAAGCTGCAGCTCGATTGATGATCGCATGCGTGTTGGAGGCTTTTGGGAGCTGGTCCTAGTGCCTCAGATGGCAGAGCAGATGGATGAGAGAGTGGTAGCGGTATGAATGGAAAGGAAACGATAATGAGTGATAACAGATAAAAGAGCAGGGTGAGAACATAATGATAAATTTCTAACTTTTTAAAGATTTGATATTTGGTTCCATCTCATTCTGCCCAAATTTGGAGGAAGAAAAGTGAAGATAGATAATGGAATAGGATGGAATGGGTTTCATTGCTTTTCATCCCATTCCATCTTTTTTTATCTAATCCAAACAATGGAGCATTATGTCATTCCTTTCCATTCCATCCCCTTCAATCAATCCAACCATATCCTAAAATAAAGGTTGCCTAATCTTTTATAGACAAATGAAGGAGGCATTTAAATTGACGAACATGAAGGAAAATCTCCTTAGTCTAGGGATTTGCTTGGCGGCATTGGGCTTAGTGCCTCGATTACGCCTTAAGACATTAAGGTAGCGTTTGATACAAGTTTTGGGCATGGGAATAAAATTTTCTCATATTTGTTACAAGTTTTAAAAATTTATTCCCAGGCATAAAAGATTACTGGGAATAAAATTAGTGAATGATAGTTAAAGATTACTGGGAATAAAAGAATGACATCAATACTCAAACCCCACTTTTGGAGACTATTAGCTTACTTTTTGGCACTTATAGGGCAAATCAAGTTCCTTAATCCCATTCAATCTAATTTTTTACATGGAGCATCCTTTTACCATAGCAATATTGTGTACCAAATTCCAAAGTTAGATTCAATTCCTAACTACACTTTTTACCGATATCTAGGTTTTAGGCCGATACTTGTGTGTTTGATACTTTTGGGGGCTAATTCGAGTAATGCTAAACCATTTGACTTGGTTTTTGGTATATGGTCCCAATTGAAGGCAATGAAAACTGTGGAAAAAAAGTTTCATTCAAAAACTCCTTATGGTTTGAGAGTGGTACCATTTTACCCTCTTTTCGGCTTAAATTAGCTTCAAGTTGGAACCTATTGGGCAATTCTGTGTTCTAATGGTTATATTGGCTTACCCCTTTGCATCCAAATTTACTTTCATCTATATGGACTATTGGTGAAGGGTTTAGGGAGTTTCTACATCATACTTCTTTAAGCTACTCATTTAATCCTTAAAGTCATGAATTTGGGTCTAGGGGTTCAATCTGAGCTATTGTTGTCTAAATAAGTTGATTTTGGGCGTTCACCTAGGGTGTGGCAAATGGAAACTGCAACAAAAAAACCCCGTACCAAAATATATTTTAGTTTGGGAATTATGCCGCATTGAAGTAAGGCCTTAAATAATATTTTGGTACTTTGTACTACGAGTTCATTAGAGGCTATGCTCATAGTTTAGCCCTGATATTTGGCGAAGATATTTCTTATGATATTTTTTAAGGTTATGTGGTAGTAAGAATAGATATTTGAGTTTGACTATACAGATTTCGTATCAATTGACTAAAGATTTGAGTTCAAGGTAATTCCAAAGTAAACTCATGAACTAGGTGCTTAACTTTCCCAAAAACTAATTCCACACATTCCCAGGTTAACAATATTCATACTTAGGCTCACATTCTGCATAGTTATGGTTCACATTCTGCATAGTTATGCAGAATCTGTCCGAAAATCAGAAAAGTCATAGGAGGTTCCACCAACACTTGTATTTATGCTCATTGATCTTCTAACTAAATGTTCTGGTGCCCTTGCATCTATTTACTCTTCCACCAGATTTTAATTCTCTTTCATACTCAAAACATGTGTGTATAAATGTTAGTTCTAGCTTCTTGTAATTTATCTTTGAAGCATTTTGTTTGCATCAAAGTTTTGATTTTTCTTAGGCCCGATATAGTTTTAGTTTGTTATGACTTTGTCTCTACCATCCCTTATGAGATGATTTCTATATGTACCATATAATTAACTTAGAAAAACAATTGCAGTGAGTACAAAAGATTTTAATGTGATTCTAACTTATCATGTGTTGGATCGTCTATAAACAGGTAAACAAAAAGCAAAGAAAAATGGTTGGATCAACAGATATTAATGTAAGGAAACTTCATTTGTATTTGTATTTACTCGTGTGCAATGTATTTACAATCAACTGAAATTTCATGTAATGATACTTGGCAGGTTCATATGAGGCATGCTTGTATGCCAGGAATCTTGATTGATTTCAACAAGACACTTTTAGAGGAGCATCGTGCTTTGTTGGATACGACCCCATTCAAATGGGTTAGTAAAATGACTAAGGAACCTAATATTTCAAGCGTCATATTGTAGGAGCTTGTGAGGATGTGGGATGAGGGTGGTCGAGCATTCAATGTTAGGGGTACGCCGATCCCTTTTACCCCTGCTGATGTATGTCTGGCTCTGGGACTTCTAGTCATAGGTGAACCTGTGGTAGGTGCAGTTGATGAGCAGTGCTATACGCTGTCTATTTTTGAGGGGGCTGATATAACCTTAGAGGCTATACTTGACAAGATGCCCACCATTCATCGTAATTTGGGGGATTTTTGTAGGACATATATACTCCTTGCTTTCGGAGTCTTTTACTTTGCGAGGACAGGCAAATTGGTCTTCACAGATTATGCCTGGCTGCTGGATGCCAGCCATAGCTTCAATTGGGCATGTACAGTTCATGAATTCTTGGTTGCGAGTTTGAGCAGAGCTCACATTATCAGCGGAGAAGGGTCAAATGACCATGAAATACATATATGTGGCTGTGCACCCATCCTACAGGTATGTATTTTTGCATATGTTATATCACCATCTAATGATTTGTTAACAAAATTTTACTGCTACTAATGATGTCAATCTTTTTTGGTAGATCCAGGCGATGAACCATATCTCGATTGGCTATACACCTAGCACTCCTCATTCCTCCCGAGCACCCTTTCCCACGGTTTTTGAACTGACCAATTGTTACGTTGAGGAAGAAGAGAATGAAGGAAGCATTCATGAATACTAGGGTACCAACCATACCATATTTTCTATAATATGTTGAAATTTGATATACACAATGTTTAGTTGATGTGATTCTGATGTTTGCAGGTAACGGTTGCTTTAATACCCATTGTCCGGGATGCATTACGGGGGGCAACAACACCAATATGTACATGTTGATGAATATCAAAAGTATTGGCGACGCCGGGAGCACGAACAGAAAATAAGGGAGCAACAAGAGAGGATCTTGGCTCTAGAGGCGGATGTTGCCATTTTGAAAGATGGTCCCACTCGTCACCGATCAAACATAGCCCCAGTCAATGAGTATGTGGGATGTTCCACTTTAGGTGGACAAGATGCATCCCCTCTTCACCAAACTCCCCTAGCGGATATTTATCTTGACATGGGTGGTGTAGGGTCTTTGGTGTTCAAATAGGTGCGTGGTTACTAAACCAACGTTAGTTGTCTGTTTTGTGTTTGTGGTTTGCTTGATTAAAGCACATTGAGAATCATTTTATATGCAGGTGTAGAAATTCCAATTTCTCCTCGGATGGAGGCTGATGATGCTATTGTAGATCCTCCGGCAGTAGCGATGGGTGCACCAAATGAAGCACCAGTTGAAGTGCCCGCTTGTAAGTAATGATTTGCATGTTCACAATGAAAAAGTATCATTGTATTAAAAAGAAAGGCTACTTACCATCTACCATTGTGACTGTTGTTTGTAGGTGAACATAATGCGGAGGGTGCTCTGGAGGGTGGGACAAACATAGCAACAAGGGTGAAGGGTAACCATAGGATGTAGAAGCAATCTTCTAGACTTGATCCCCCATATACCAAGTCATACATGAGAAAGGATAAGACAACAAAGGAATAGTTTTTTATTTGTATATCCGAACATGAAAACTTGATATGTACATTGTTGTTTTGTAATTTAAGAGTAGTATGTAATTTCTCGAATTGGTAAGCCTGGATTATATGATCAGCTTTAAAATAGATATTAACTATTGTGTAATATATCTTACAACATTGCTAACAAGTTTGACATTCTTTACATGATTGTGTGAAACTAATTTAAGTGTTAGGATAAGTCATTAAATAGATAACGAAACAGATAAGTGAAGTTCAGTCACGACATAACTGATTTGCTCCAAGACTTGGTGGTAAGATACGTCATTTACCAAATAATTTAAAGCATTCACCAAATAATTGAAGGCATCCACCAGATAAGTGAACTATGTTCACCAGATAATTAAAGGCATCAAAAACTTCGTTTTAGCAATAATGAATTGATGGCACTCACCACATAATTGAAGGCATTCACCAGATAAGTGAACTACGTTCACCAGATAATCAAAGGCATCCAAAACTTGGTTTTAGTATTGGCATTCACTAGATAATTGAAGGCATTCACCAGATAAGTGAACTACATTCACAAGATAATCTAAGGCATCCAAAACTTGGTTTTAGTATAAATGAATTGATGGCATTCACCAGATGATTGAAGACATTCACCAGATAAGTGAACTACGTTCACCAGATAATCAAAGGCATCCAAAACTTGGTTTTATAGGCATTCACCAGATAATTGAAGGAATTCACCAGATAAATGAACTACATTCACCAGATAATCTAAGGCATCCAAAACTTGGTTTTAGTATAGGCATTCACCAGATAATTGAAGGCATTCACCAGATAAGTGAACTACGTTCACCAGATAAGTGAAGGCATCCAAAACTTGGTTTTAGTATTGGCATTCAACACATAATTGAAGGCATTCACCAGATAAGTGAACTACATTCACCAGATAATCAAAGGCATCCAAAACTTGGTTTTAGTATTGGCATTCACCAGATAATTGAAGGCATTCACCAGATAAGTGAACTACGTTCACCAGATAATCAAAGGCATCCAAAACTTGGTTTTAGTATAGGCATTCACCACATAATTGAAGGCATTCAGCAGATAATTGAAGGAATTCACCAGATAAATCAACTACATTCACCAGATAATTAAAAGACATTCAATACTTGGCTTAAGTATCCATGTAACATATGTGTCATTCACCAGATAACTGAAGGCATTCACCAGATAATTCAACTACATTCACCAGATAAATGAACTACATTCACCATATTATTAAAAGGCATTCAACACTTGGCCTAATAATCCAGGAATAAGTCATTCACCAGATAAATGATGGCATTCACCAGATAATTCAACCACATTCACCAGATAATTAAAGGCGTTCAATACTTGGCTTAAGTATTCATGTAATATATGTGTCATTCACCAGATAATAGAAGACATTCACCATATAATTCAACTGCATTCACCAGATAATTAAAAGGGTATCCATGATACATGTCATTCACCAGATAATTGCAGACATTCACCATATAATTATAGGCATTCACCAGATAAATGAACTACATTCACCAGATAATTAAAAGACATTCAACACTTGGCCTAATAATCCAGGAACAAGTTATTCACCAGATAAATGAAGGCATTCACCAGATATATATGATCATTTCCATAGACATTTATACATGATCATTTACATAGGATTGTCTAAGTATGTATAGAACAAGTGGTGGTTTTGTCATTCAAACATATGATAGAAAAATCTGACACGCAATGGGTTGCACCCAACCAACTTGTATTTAACTACATACACATAGTAAATGTTCATATACATATACTACATGTTATGCACATCAAAAAATGAACATAAAGCCTTTACAAGATAATAGTTCGTTGTGCTGCAACCATGTCATACAAAAAACCAACAAAATTTATGGCGCCCGACCAACCTGCACAACCAATGGTAAAGCGTTAAACACTAAAAACTATACACAAAGTTTAGTACCAGAGTCCAGGACTAATGAAAACCATACCATCAACTGACAACCATATACCAAAAAACACATATCATTAATGAAGACAACTAAAATCTAAAATGTGTCTAATCATCCAAATTTGTAGTGAACTGCGAACACCCCATGAAGTCAACATCAGACGTTGTCAAAAGGTCCACGAACGATATACTGGCTCCAACCTGGACAACACCATATAAGAAACTAAAATAATGGAGTCCTTATTAACTATATAAATGACCCACAATTTACATGCCTGTGTATTCAGAGTAACGTCTTCTAAACCCTTAAATACAGGGCTTGAAACTGTTGGATTTTGAAGAACATGACAACTGTCTTCAAAAATGGACATTGACTGTATAGAAAAACAATAAACCAATCAACATAAATTTTCATCTCATTGTCCACAAAAGGCACATGCTTTTGTAGAAAGTATAGATCACGGGGTACAAATCCATCAAGACCCTAAATTTTAACCGACAACACATAATAAAACAAAGTCTACACGTTAAACACAATATGATATTGGACACAAACCACAGTGCTTGTATCCAACAATTCTCCACCGGTGACAATGTCAAGAGATGATTCTACACGGATGTTGTTTCCACTCTGATTACCCACCATTCCATTGTTTGCCTCCTGCACAATTTAGAAATGTTGTTGTTGAAACTTACATGTTCATTGGATTTTGGTTAAGAAGGTTCAAATTACTCATTAATCATGTGGTGTATATGGTTAATATAGAATTTCTGGAGGAAAAAAAATACCTTGGTAGTCTCTTTGTCTTCGGTATGTTGTGACCGCTTCTTCGTCCTTTTTACAACTTTTCAACTACCCCTATTTTTCTATTTGTACGAGGTCGTCCCTTACGTTTGACACGCAATGGACTGCGAACGTGGGGAGCATTGTTTGGATTTGAGTCAGCAATGGGACTTTTGTTAACATCCCGCATTGTAGCATCCATGGTGGGCAAATTAGAACTAAACTCATGTAGCCTTTCATGGAGTGCCTTACTTGCAACTTCAGACTCTGCAGATACTTCAGCAACCTCGTAGAAATGCTTGCACAATCTGTCAAATCTTTCCATTTGTGGCTTCAATTCTGTCACACAGTAGCTGCTCTTAATATATGAATGTTTCCTTTTAATATTTTTCTTCCATCTTGCTAAAACATACTTATCCGGCACATTTTTAAGCCTCTCTTGAGTACACACACAAAGCATATGGCGACACAGAATGCCTCTAAACTCAAACAACGAACATTCACAACAGACTTCATGGTTCTCATGATTAAACACAACCATATATATACATTCTTTCGTTCTATCACCAACTAGGACCTCCTCCAACACATGATAAGTGGCAAGGCAACCATCCACGGTCTTCAAAGAATACGCACAATTAATCTTTGATCTAAACTCGGCCTGAACCTCCTTAAACTTGGCATGAGTATACTCACATTGGAATTGCTTTTCAATTTACGAGTTTGAACCGAAGGGAATTGTTGTATCCATGCATTGAAAATCAGCTTGAAACTCCTTTTAGGCTCTACTCTTGAGAGCATTATCATACTGCTTTACAAATTGATTCAGACTTGTTGTTGAATTGATATACCCATCAAAGAATGCATGTATGCTCTCGCTTCGTTGCGTTGTTGACATACTTGCCCAAGTTCATACAAGTGAGAAACCATTAACCAATTATGATAATCATGGACATTACACGGCTTGCTTTAACAAAAAGTATGAGAAGGTGGAAAATGCATCTAACTAACTTAATCTGGGATATAACACTGAATGAGAATAAGTTCAAACTTTATTTATTTATTTTTCAACTACTCATTTTCTACCTACATAACAAGAAAGACTTTAAGTGTGAAAACGAGAAAGTAGATGACATATAGTAGCCAAGTATTGAGTATCATACATTAGAAGAAACAACAATAAGGCACAAAAAAACCAATGCCTTGTTTATCAATATTCAACAGCAGTCACTATCCAAAATAAAACATCACAATCTCATAAAATCACCATGGCTGTTGATGAAGTGGATAACTCATAAAAGCAAGCCAGCAACAGATGCATCAAATCCAAAAATATTCATCAATCTCTAAACATTAAGAAGCATTTGAAAGAAAAGACAGACCAAATTTGCACATGACCACATACCTGCCCAAAAATATTTCTTCAGCATGGTTGGTGCCCATCTATGACGTTCCTTGTACAACCCATCCAACCAGTCATTCTGTCCAAGGTCAAATTTGTCAATGAAGGAAGTCCATCTATCTTCAAAATCAACTGCTGTGACTATCATAAACCGCTGCTTTCATTGCAGACTTAATCTTCTTATATTCACCATATCCGCTAAGTTTTTCAGGAATTTTTTTCATTATATGCCATAAACACCACCTATGACGAGTTGTAGGGAAGACTAGCTCAATGGAATTTTGCATAGCCTTACATTGGTCAGTGACAATACCCGTAGGGGATTTTCCCTCCATACAATGAAGCCATGTTTGGAAAAGCTAGACAAATGACTTTGTCTTCTGCAGAAACCAGACCACATCCAAGTAATGTTGATTGACCATGGTGATTCACACCAACAAATGCAGCAAAAGGCATGTCATACTTATTGGTCAAATATGTTGTATCAAATGTCAAAACATCTCCAAAATATACATAAGTAGCTCTACTTCTTGCATCAACCCAAAACACATTTCTGACATGAAAATCATCCATATCTATGGCATAGAAGAAATCTTTGTTTTGCTCCGTCATTCGAGAAAAATAGCTTAATAAGGCCTTAGCATCGCCTTCTTTCCCAATCGCACGCCTTTCTTTGTTGACGTAATTTCTCACGTCTTTTTCACAAAAGGGTATATGCTCATGCCCTCCTCCATCTTTAACGAGAGACTGAAAAGTCTTATTAATCCTCACTCCTGCATCATCATTGATTTGGATTCTTCTTTTTACATGGAGGTTCATTTTCTTGTTAGCCTTGAACAACCTTGCCTTTGTAGGGCTGATCTCGTGAGAATGGTTGGGTTCAATTTATTAATGTACCACAGTCCATATTTTCCCAACTAATAGTAATTTTTGCCGGACAATTTTTCACTTTAGTCGGACGTGTCATCAAAGTACAAGGAATTTCCGATACTCGGGACCCCTCTCTTGAACATGCTAGAATTAAGTAGCTAATCTGCCCATCCTCTCCTTTTCTTGATGTTCTAGTCTTCCAACCAAAACCCTTTCTTAAAGCATACTCGCGATAAAATGATTTAACATCCTCTATGGAAGAAAAGCACATCCCTGTTGCAGGCTCCCACTTTTCTTGATCATCATTAACAATGTCAACTCCATTTGCTTCGCTATCATCACCACCACAGTCCACATAATCATTTGAAGTATCCATGTATATCCAATTGTGGATGCCACACTAAAACTGCACAAATTAGATCTTTCATAATTAATGTCACAAAATAATCGTGGATTCACTAGCTTCTCATATGAATTAATGTTGACAAACTAAAATTCACCTTAACCCACACAACTAAGCTGAATGTTAGAGTATGCACCATGCTAACCTTCCCTAATATAGAAAATCTTAACAATGCATTATTATAACTTATAACATGTTAGTTTATTAAATATATTCAGCATAACATATAATAGGACCAAAAGTAATTAGAAGTAACAAAATCACAGCAGAAGTACTAAGTAAAAACCAAGCAATTTATTACATCGAAAAGGTAAAAACAATGTTTTTGCAAAGACCGAGTAGTATAACACCTCTGAATTGCTATGTACCTAAAAAACACACAACTCTATAGTCCTTGAATTAAAATCAAGCAAAGGTGCACTTCCCCAAGAAAGAAGAAATGAGTAGAGTTCAGAAAAAGCAGTGGAAAGTAGAGGGTGTTACTGCACATGTATTGAGTATCTACCTATTGCATCTAACTACTTCAATTTTGAAGACAATGCATCAACAAACCAATGACACATGCACATTGACCTTGCTGTTGATTAATATTATGTGTCTGATAAGTGTGTCCCAGATTCTGGTGTTTTAGTTAAAGCCCTCAAAATCAAACTCACAATTATAGATTAGGGTAACATATAATAGCCATAGTGTCATCGATTAATGTTGACAAACTAAGCTTCATCATTATAACTACAAAGCACAAAGGTTTATCCAAAAGATCAACATGAAAATAACATAAAAATCCCCAGTCATACAACATAAGTAAACTGCTAATATACCAAAAATCAGATGCCAGCCGAGAACCAAGATACGCAACTAAAACAATGTCAAGACAGAGGCCATAACCCCGTAGAAAACCATGTTGCATCTAATAACCATACAATCACAAATCAGCCACATCATCACAAAAGAATTCACTAAATTCACTACAACAAAAGCTTGAATCAACACACAAAGGCTGGAACTATAAAATAGTAAAGTAAAACATGAACCACCAAACTTGGAAAATCTTCCACACCAGCGAAAACAACCACCCAAAACTGCTTTCCAATCATACTTTCCATTACACTGTATCCTCCTCCAACCAACTTGAGATGCACATTGTTATAAGATCAATTTACCAGGATTATAAAAACCATCATTGCATCCTCAACCCTTCTTTCATGAACAAGACAAGTACTTTCAACCAAAAAGTGCTTTTTACACTGTGTCATACTACCAAACAGTACCAATCATAACATTATTCCATCAGCAGAAAAAAAGAGGTTTCTAACATTCACCCATTACTTGCCACTCTATATAACTCTACAATATAAAGGACATAAAATGGAGCTCAAAGGATCTAAAGTTCAGTTGAAAGGAAAGAAGAAAGTTACCTTTGCTATGGAGAACCCACTTCACACCTCACGCACCCTCCTGCTGCTCGATTGTGAAGGCCAAGACAGTGGTGAACTTACAACCCTCCTCCCCCTGTGCTCTGCTCCTCCTTCCCTCTTTCGTCACTTCTGCACATAGGCAGAGACCAGATAGGCACGAAAATGAACTTGATCACAAGCTATGGTGAAATGGGAAGGTAACTTTACTATGTCCAGGAAGAAGCTCACTTTGCTGACTGATCAAGTGTCAAGGTCGTCACCCTCGTGAGGAGTGTTTCAGCAACAGAAAAGCAAGCATGGGTAGCAAAGGAGCAAAGGAAAAGAGAGGGAAATTGTTGAGGCGCCATTTACCAAGCTGGGGCAGTAAATGACCTAATGAAAAAAAGAGGGAAATGTGTAACTGTAGCAAAGTGAAGCACGTGAGGGGAGGAAGCACAAAACACCAACAAGCTACGATACTATATGATGTCAATAATATAAATGTCTAAAAAATGTGTCAATTTAACATTCTTGTTCTTTATTTTGTCGTTTTGCTTAAGTCCCATTCTTTCACCCCTACCGCGATACCAAACACCTACACCATCACGTTACGCGTGTAGAGATGTCCACACTACACAGCTACCACGCACACGTGTCTCCATCCCGCCTCCGTCAGCGACCTCGTCCACGTCCTTCACCATCCCAACAACGCACATACCAGAGCCGCTTCTCATCAGGCTTGGGATCAACATTGGGCTTAATTAAGTTAAGCCACAATCAAATGGTGCATGAGATCCACCAAATTGGGATTGGTTGGAGAGTTGCTGTTCTATGTTGACAAGTGGACAGAAAGCTCTATAGAAATGACCCATATTCAAACATCAGTTTTGCTAATTTGACACATTTTGTCAGACAACATACGCAGACATCAGATGAATGAGCAGTCTGCCGCATGATGCGGCAGATCAGTAGACTGACTGTACAAGATCAGAAGCTTATTTTTTTTAAAATTTAAATTTTTTTTGTAAATAAATTTTGTGATTAAGTATGGGCATTCACCACATATTTGAAGGCATTCACCAGATAATTGAACTACGTTCACCAGATAATCTAAGGCATCCACAAGCTAATTTAGTATAGGCATTCACCACATATTCGAAGGCATTCACCAGATAAGTGAACTACGTTCACCAGATAATCTAAGGCATCCAAAACTTGGTTTTAGTATGGGCATTCACCAGATAATTGAACTACGTTCACCAGATACTCTAAGGCATCCAAAACTTGGTTTTAGTATGAGCATTCACCACATATTTGAAGGCATTCACCAAATAATTGAACTACGTTCACCAGATAATCTAAGGCATCCAAAACTTGGTTTTAGTATGGGCATTCACCACATATTTGAAGGCATTCACCAGATATTTGACTCGTTCACCGGGATATTGACACATACTTAATCAAAAAATTTATTTACAAAAAAAATTTAAATTTAAAAAAAAAAAAAAAAAAGTCTTACTGAGTCGTTGTCTGTGCAAGACTGTTTATATATGATGCATCAGTATGTTGTCCCAAATTCTGTGTCAATTTAGCATTTTTCTTCAAACATGGATACTTTGATGATTTGGTGAAGAATATGAATGGGAATTTGGTTCTCGACCATGAACACGTCCCTGATGATACCATCCTTTGTGAATTCTATACCAGCAGCGTTAACCAACGACATCCCTTGAGGTGGTGGTAGATTGTCTATGGCGTTGCACAATGCTGGTTCTTGAGGGGTCGCCTTTTCCATATTATGTTCATTTTCTATTTTTAAAATTAATTACAAATGTTTTTACTCTATTTCTTGTTTGCATTGGAAACAGTAAAAATAGAAAAAAGTATCATTATTTTTCATACAAATTTTAGAAATATCAGTTCTAAAATTATTTCTGCAGTAAATAAAAAAATAATGAAACTCAAAACACGAAATAAATTTGTTGTGTCTGTTTCAAACACGTATCATTTCTCCTAAATATTAACACGAAAATCACATGCGCAGAATCGAGATTTTTTAAGAAAGGAATATTAATATTAATTGTTTGAGTTGAACATTCATTTTTCCCCTTTCTTCCACATCCCTGTGTTCGCAGCAGTTGTCACTTTTCGATCACTACTAAGAGGAACTTGACTGGCCTTAATCTAGGGTTTGATAATCTTCTTCTCTCCTCCAATTATTTAACTGCTCTTCTCAGATTCAAACTGTCTTTGCTTTTGTTTACTATCTCTTTATCTTTCAATCGTTTTTACTTCTCTGTTCCTCATACTTTTCCCCAAACATGCACCACATAGTATGCTCCGAAACTCTGATCGGATCCCAACCCATTTTCCCTCAACTTTCACTCTACCGAATTAGGACACCCAAAATTCAGCTCAATCAGTGCTATTTTTTCAGATATTTTATCTCTGTTTTAATTTTGTCTTTAAGATTTGTACTAATAACTATGTAGTAATGAATATCTTAAACACTTGTGCTTGTGTTAGGATCTGTGTTTTTATGTTAATCTTATTTTAGTTTTATATGTTGCATGTCGTGTCTTATAACTTTTAGTATTTGCCATGTCCTTATTTCAGTTTTGTCTCATATTCGTCATTCTTAGATCTGTAGTTGATTTCATAGTTATGTTCTGATGGATTTGAATTGCAGTCATTGTGGCTGCATGTGCTATCCAAATCAAAACCATGAAATTTGTGTTAATGGAATCTGACATCTGCATGAGTATAAACATAGGAATGAGTTCAATGGTTCTATTAACATTAACACAAATGAAAACAATGGTTATGTTACTATTTTTATTGATTATGCAATCTGAAACTGATACGGCTTGCCTTATTTGCCTTCAAATTGAATGCAGCTATTTTTGAAGATTGTTACTCATTGTAAGAAGGTGACGTCATGAGGCATATGATACTCAAGCTGGGAAGAGATTATGTCTGAACTGTTTTGATAGGCTTAGATATTACAAATCTACAATATGGAGGATGAGAATGGGCTTGAGCTAAGCTTGGGTCTGTCTTGTGGTGGTTCATCTGTCAAACCCAAGAGTAAGAATGGTAGCTTCTCCGATACCAGGGCAAAAGAGGTTGGTAGAAGTGGGAAAATGGTTGATGAATTCAAGGGCATATTTGATGCTGGTCTGCAGAAACCAGATTCAGTTACCGGGACACAGAGCTCTGATTCCTCAAAACATGAGAATTTCTTCGGTGACTTTTCAAAGGCCAAAGAAGAGAATGCTCCATTGAGTTTAAATGAAAGAGGATTTTGGGCTGCAAATAGTAACAGACCTGTTGAAATTGAGGAAGACAAACAGTTAGAGGCAGGAAATAAACGAAAAATGTCCTTTGATGAGATGAATCATCAAAAGAAGCATGAAAGTGATTTTCATCATACTAATTTACATGACAGGGCAAGAACACCGCACATTTCTATGACGGAAGATGGTTCAGCTGCTGAAAATGAACATGTCGCAGATTCTGAAGCTGAGAACTCCTTCTCGAGGCCTATTTCACAGCATGGTGATGGTTCCAAACAATTCTTGAGAGTTGGTGTTTCTTCTGATGCTCCAAAAGATGTTCACGGAGTTGCTGACTCGAGTGCCACTAATGGGGCGACAAAGTTTACTGGTTCATCAGAGAAAGGTTTTAACAATGCAAATTTGACTTATGGGGCTTCCTTCTCTGTCCAACAAGTAAATATGATGAATTTGACTTATCCTTCACCAGTTAAAGAGTCCAACTCTGTTAGTGCACCAAGCCCTCAGGTATCTAGAGCGATGCACATGATGCCTACTGCAACCGGTGAATGCTCAGGAGCCCAACCTGTGAGCAACGGGAGCTTACCAATGATGTTTGGCTATCCTTCTGTTCAACTTCCGATGTTGGATAAGGATAATTCATGGGGTTTGGTCTCTCATCCTCAACAGTTGCATCCTTCCTTTGCTGGGAAGGGTCCACCAAATGCAGGTAATCATGATATGGATGGATCCAAGGTATTTGCTGATGATCTTTGTACCTTGAACTAGAAAAATTACATGAATGAAGGGGTTGTGTATGTCAAATGTGTTGGATTATATATTTATATTATGTATGGACATCCTAACCACGAGGTGATAAATTAAGTTTAAGTATTCTAAAACCAATAGATAACTGGAATGTTAAATAACGCTTGAAGCCTTTTTAGGTAAAAAAATTGATCACATCTCCATTCGTCAGTCTGTTCTTGCAGCAGTCTAACATATCCTTGTAATAACTACAAGAAACTCTGTATATTTTGATGGCCAACACCATTTTTGAGGTCCCTGGGTATCAGGATGTCTTTTCCTGAGCTTTTATTGGAAATCTGGTTGGAAATGACATTATGCTGTTATGTATGGATATAGCTACCATGCATGTAATCTCAAATAATATATTTGAGGCCATGCCATATGAAGGAAGACCACTAGAGAGATCTAAAGGTGATGGAAAACAGCATGTCACTGAAGATGGCTCTTCCTCACAGCCTGAAGATGCGAAAGGAAGAAGCACAAACCTGAGGGCAAACTATGTATCGGACCAGTCAACAGGAGAAGGCTCCTCAATTGATTTTTCAGTTATTAATCCAGGTCTTGCTGCAGATGTGAAATTTGGTGGGAGTGGTTCCTGCCCAAACCTACCTTGGGTATCCACCACAGGCTCAGGCTCAAATGGTAAGACAATATCTGGTGTTACTTACAGATACAGCACTAATCAAATTAGGATCGTTTGTTCATGTCATGGTTCTCACATGACTCCTGAGGAGTTTGTTCGGCATGCAAACGAAGACCAAGCCAATCCTGAGGGCAGTGCAGTTTTGGGGACGGTTGCAAATGGCAATCCTGCAGCCTCTGCTCACAGATAGATTGTTGTAATATCTAAGTTCAACTTCACTGATAGTTTTTCATGAGAGAATCTGGGAAATCGATCTTTAATTTTATGTACATCAATGAGGTTCCTCACAATTTTTTTTTCTGTATACATGTTAAGTTTCCCTGTTTTAGCTGTATTATTGCTGCAATCAAGATTGCAGCTAAATGTCAAGTTTCCTTCTTTTTCACAGCAAATAAAAAGGTTGTATCAGGATTCAGCACTGCAATGAAGATTGCAGTTAAATGCAATAATATCACTACATCCCTTAAGTGGTGATCAATGCATTTTAAAATCAAGGATGAATAGTTGCTGATAGTAATGCTTTTTTGTGACTGCTAGTGCTTAGTCATTTTAAAATACACTTTGTGATTGATTCCTGCAAAGAATATATGAGTTTCACTATGAGGTAAGTTGCATTTTGTATTTTCCCAACTCTTAACTGATTATCTGATTTTAGCCTCCTCTCCTCCTTTAATGTTACCCTCCAGGAATTTACCATTCCTAGCTACATGGGAAGTCTCTTGGATTCTCGTTTTCTTTTCGTTGCAACCCCAAAACAGCACTGATAATCTTTCGAAAGGATTTACTAAAATGTATATTGGGATCTTCATAAATATCTAAACGGAACGTCCATTAATGAAATCCAAACTCACTTTTCCCCCTAAACTCTAGCCTTCACTCGAAATCACGTATTGCAAAAATGATATCAAATGTAACGAGCAATGTCTACACTTCTAATCTCTCATCTAAGTTAGCTTTGATAAGACTCTTTTAAAGTAATTTTGTTGCTAAAATGGGCAAATAAAAATGTATTCATACTTAAATCATTTTCCGATCTTACAAGGCACATGCCTTTCTCTAATCTAAATTTTATGTATAAAATAAAAATACTTGAATCATTTAATAGATTAATATAATAATATAACTAGATAAAATTAAAGATAAATATGCCGCTACTTGTAAAGTAATAATAATAATAATAATAATAATAGTAATAATAATAGTAATAATAATAATAATAATAATAATAATAAATATGCCGCTAAATTATTTGTTTCTTCCACAAATGACAAAACCAATGGTTATATAAATATGCCGCTAAATTATTTATTTCTTCCACAAAACCAAGGGTTATTTGGCGGTAGAATGTGATTAGAAGTATTCTAACATCCAAAAATACGGTCACTTCTGTTACTTTGAAAAGATCCTTATGCAGTTATGCCTATTCCATCTTTCTATACATGGTTATTTTATCTGACAAATTTCTATCCAAAAAACAAAAATAGAATTTTTTTTTTAAATATTAAAAATACAATATCTAACGATATCCCTATTTTCGTTGTTTTTTCTTTTGTGTTAATCTTTTAATCCTCGTCAACAAACTATATCTTAAATTCTTAATCTTATCGAAGAAATTTGCTAATGGTTATCTTTTGTCATTGAAGTCAAATTACATGCTAATGGTTATCTACCCTCGCTTTCTTCACTCAACGCTTTTTATGCTAAAATGGAAAACAATTGTCTAATTATATCCTCTTTGTCCGTTACGTTTTTTAGTATGTTTATCAGTTTATGGTTAAAAGTGGATGTAGATGTCTTGTTGTTATGGCTGTCACCATTGTATTGAGTCCATATAAATAGCTCCACCAAATGGATTTTTTTTTATTCTTTTGTCTCTTCTTTTTGTTGGCATCAAGGAAAAGAGAGCTTTTGATTGAGAAATCAACGAAAAGAGAGACAAGAAGAACACAAATAAAAAAAAATAAATAAAAAAAAGATGGCAGGGGGAGCATTGGTTGATGCCGGATCTCTAAAGAGGGCTCATCTTTATGAGTACAAGATCACTAGTTATTTCATCTTTTCTTGCATTGTTGGTGCTCTTGGTGGCTCCCTCTTTGGATATGATCTTGGTGTTTCAGGTGAGGAGGTCCTCCTCCAAAATGATATCATTTGCATGGTTAATAACATCTCACGTTGTCATATGAATATTATGAACATGCATGTTGATCAAATTCAAAAACATGATTGGGACTAGGAATCTTTTTCATGTGAAGGAGAATATATATAATTACATTGCAACTCCTAAGTGGCCAATGTTGATTACAATCACGGATAATACTAATTAAACAGTCTGATTTGTTTTTGTTAGAATTGATGATAGAATAAGTTGCCATTATTATTGACTTTTAGATAATTGAGTGGTTACTCTGCTTTAAGGTTCAGCCCAAGAGTAAAGCTAGACAATTTCTTGCTTTAGGCCCCTAGATTAACCCCATTCAGCCCCTACATATCCTATTAACAAAAATTGAAGATATGATATCCCCTCCCATTAGTTGTTCTTTGGTCGGCCTGACAACCGTCACCATTGATTCTTAGCAAATTATGACATAATAATGTCAAATTATTTCTAGCTTTATAGAAATTAGTTTACATTACAAAATTTCCTTAGAAATTAAATTCTTGTATCAGGTGGAGTTACTTCCATGGATGATTTCCTCATAGAATTCTTCCCAAAAGTGTATGAAAGGAAGCATGCACATCTTAATGAGACAGATTATTGTAAATATGATGATCAGATGTTGACACTCTTTACTTCATCGCTGTACTTTGCGGCCCTGGTGTCCACATTTGGTGCCTCCAGTCTAACAAAAAACAAAGGCAGGAGAGCCAGTATCATATTTGGTTCCGTAAGCTTCTTTGCAGGAGCTGTCCTCAATGCTGCTGCCGTCAACATTGCAATGTTGATCCTTGGCCGTATCCTTCTCGGTGTAGGCATTGGATTTGGTAACCAAGTAAGTTCAATGATAACAGATTCTTACCTAGGCACATTATTATCATCCCTTAGGAACTCACATTATTATTATTATTGAACATGTGATGACAAAGCATCATCAAAGATTGGTGCAATTTTATCATGGTCTCTCAACTCTCAACAACACCGTTACCTTACACATGTTGAATAATGATTTGAGTTCCTATGGGATATTGTGCCCAGGGTTTTAAATTACGGTTGCGGTCGCGTTGCATTTACCGCAATTGCAGAGAATTGTGGGAAAATGTGGCCGATGCAGCCGCAATTGCAGTTGTGTTTCGGTTTTGAAGACCTCCAAAACCAAAACGTTGCGGCTCTGATTGCGGTTTCAGACGTTTATTTAAAAGCTTGATTGTGCCTAATTAAGAATTACTTCTTTAACCCTCCAAAATGATAAATGGTGTGTTTTTGCATGAAAGTTGAAAAGGTTCTCTCTCACTTATTGTTAATACTTGTTGTTACAGGCCGTTCCCTTGTATCTGTCGGAAATGGCTCCTGCAAAAGTCAGAGGAGCAGTGAACCAACTCTTTCAATTAACAACTTGCTTGGGAATCTTGATTGCTAGCCTTATAAATTATGGTACTGAAAAAATTCATCCATGGGGATGGAGATTATCACTTGGTTTAGCTGTAGTTCCAGCAATTGTTATGTTTTTTGGTGGTTTGTTGTGTCCTGAGACACCAAACAGTCTTGTGGAACAAGGTAAAATGGAAGAGGCAAGAAGGGTATTGGAGAGAGTAAGGGGTACCCCCAATGTTGATGCTGAGTTTGAAGACCTTATTGAGGCCAGCAGAGAAGCACAGGGCATCAAGAACCCATTTAAGAACCTGCTCTTAAAAAGGAACAGACCCCAGTTCATAATTGGGGCAATTGCTATTCCTGCATTCCAACAGCTAACTGGCAATAACTCCATCCTCTTCTATGCTCCTGTCATTTTCCAGACTGTAGGATTTGGCTCTGAGGCAGCTCTATATTCATCTGTCATTACTAATGTAGCACTTGTTCTTGCTACATTGATCTCAATGGGTTTGGTTGACAAGTTTGGCAGGAGAGCTTTCTTTTTGGATGCTGGAGCTCAAATGTTTTGCTGCATGGTAACTATGCTTTTCTACCACCTCTTGTCCTTTAATTTTGTCATACAAATATTCAAGTGATAGATATTCATTCATACATAAAAAAAAATAAAAATTGGAGCATGCAAGTTGAGTGCACTGGATCAACCACATCATTAATTAATCGATGATTATTATAATTAATCAACCATAATTAACAATGTGATTGGCTAGTCCACCAAACTTATGCAGGAGTTTCTTATATGCATTAGAAACCATTACATTTTTTATTTCTTTTATTGCTAATTGGACCATTTTGATCTACACAGGTTGCTACTGCAATTGTTTTAGCTGTTGCATTTGGAGGCGGCAAACAACTATCATTTGGTGTCAGTATCTTCTTGGTTATAGTGATTTTCTTGTTTGTGTTGGCATATGGAAGATCTTGGGGTCCCCTTGGATGGTTGGTTCCTAGTGAACTCTTTCCACTAGAGATAAGGTCAGCTGCACAGAGTGTTGTTGTGTGTGTTAACATGATCTTCACTGCACTTGTGGCACAATTGTTCCTCATATCACTTTGCCATCTTAGATATGGCATCTTCTTGCTATTTGGTGGCTTGATTCTTGTCATGAGCTGCTTTGTTTTCTTCTTATTGCCTGAAACCAAGCAAGTTCCTATTGAGGAGATTTATCTTCTGTTTGAGAAGCATTGGTTCTGGAAGAGAATAGTAGGTGATGGAACTCAAGAGAGAGCAAATGGGCAAGCATAAGATGTCTATAAATTCAAACAGGGAAGTGGATGGATATAAATTCTTTTATTTTATTTTTTTGTATTCATAAACATGTTAACATGAAAAATGTTACACGTTTATGTCTTACATTTTCATGCAAAGATTTTAGATGAAAGATGTTGTTACACGTTTATGTCTCTCTCATTCTCTGCTTGGCTACCGAACATATATATGATATGAACAAAGCAAATGTATTATTGAGAAGTGCTGCCAAACAAGGCCTAGAGTTGGGCTTTGATTATATATGCTGAAATTAATTTACTTCTGAGTTTGGTTAGAATTACTTTTGGAAAGGCAAAAGCTACAAAAAGTAGCTTCATGTGGAAGTGCTTCTTGGAGTTACAACCTCATATCCAAACACACTAAAAGTAGGTGTTTGGACCCACGTCCAAAATCCAGGGGACGTGGGTTTGAGAAGCAACTAATAGTTGCTTTTGAAAGGTAGAAGCACGTCTATGAGTACATGGCCATGGAACCAAACACACTAAAAGCAATGCCTATTGCGAGAACGGTAGTTAAGGATTAACTCACATCGTTCTACGTTTGTTCATACCCGACCCAACATTCGAGTAAAAGTGGCCAATGGTTTTTAGCAAAAACAAAAAAAATGTTGTTAATCTTGTTCTTTGATATTTCCCTACACTCTTATTTGTTCACTACAAAAGGCAAAATTATTTTAAAGAAACATTATCCAAACTATATAGACACTATCCAAATTATCAAAACTATTCAAATTATAGTTTGGGGTAAATTCCAGTGTGAAGTACTAATTTTGCTGGTATACTGGTGAGAGTCTAATTTGACACCATAACAAGCAAGGGAGCCGTCAGATTTATTAATAATTTAAGTCAACGGTGGAGATCTATTTGGGCAGGAGAAATAGTGTAACCGGTTAAAGGAACAATAGGTTACCTCAAAATTATTATTTAGTCCTTCATTTATTTGTAGTGGTATCATTTCCTGCCTGAAACTATTGTTTAGTGAGCCAGCTGAATAGGATAAAACAATCCTGTCACTTATCATATCTTATCCATCTAGTTAAAATTCTATCATGAGGGAGGGTTGTATTAGAACCCAATAGGATATGATAAGGTAATTTTAAGTATAATAAAATATAAAAATATTTTATATATAAAATAATTAAAGTATAATAAAATAAAACATATTTACAAAAAAAAAAAAGGTATAATAAAACATAAGATATTTTAAATAATAAAAATATTAAAAATTAATTTTATTTTGCCACAAGACTAATTTTATTATTTTAGATTATTTTAAAAAAAATGAAAAAATATAAAAAAATTATTCTAATAATTTAACTATATATAAAATAAAAACTAAAAATGAATATTTAAAATTATAAAAAAATAATTTAAGTTAAACAATATTTTAGAATTTTAATATATTATATTTAATTTTATAACAAGGATAATTTTATCTTTTTATATAATTTTTAAAAATGAAAATTATAAAAAACTAAAATCTAATAAAATATGAAAACATTTATAATAAAATCGAAAATTTTAAAATCCAGTTTGTTATCTAGTGAATACCAAACATTGGATAGGATAATAGTTTATCATACTCATATCATATCTTACTATTATCATGCTCTCTTATCTTATCCGTCCATATCCTATTCTGATGACAAAACGAATCTTTTAGGATAAAGAAATAACATTAGCATATGTGAAGTCCCTCCATTAGGGAAGTGATTTTATTTTTGCGAGCTCTCAAGTAAAATTTTCTCCTGCCTCGACAAAAAAAAATAGTAAAATTTTCTCTCTCCTTACTTTCTTCCCTTGAACAAACACAAAAAAAAAAAGTTCATTTTCTCATCCACTTCCATCCTCCCTACTTCTCTCTTCCTGTATGGAAACGAACAGTGGGTAAATGATGGTTGTTGATTATGGCAGTATGACGATATAATTGCTTTTTATTTTTTTTATTAGATGAGATGTACACACGAATGCCAACCTTTCACAACTCAGCCATAATTATACCAAACACCAACGCTTTATTTATATTTAATAATAATAAAAATGATAATAATAATAATAATAATTTAATTTTGATATATGGTCAATATAAATTTTTTGTTTGTCAATCATTTATATATTATTTGATGTATAATTTTTTAAGATAATTATTATAAGAGTCAAATATTCTTGTGATAATATAAATTCTATTAATAATGCAAAAATTTTAAGGGCATCCAATCAGATTTCACAATTTTGCCATGTCAGCATTTATTAAAATTCTAATTAAAATTAAAATTAAGGGTCAGTTTGATTTGCTAAAAATCGATGGACAACTTAAAACATGGTTGCAGGACAGCACAAAAAAGGAGATAAAGCACATAACAAAACAATAAAATTTTGTTACCCACTAAACCAATGGACAAGTTTTTGTCCCAGGCACAATGCAACGAAATGTCAAAAATATCCTTCAGATTCCGCACTCTCTTTGTGCACGTAAGTCCACTACACCCACTTTCTCGATTTCTCTTCCCCCTCTCCTCTTTCTCCCTCTTTCTCTCCATCCAACTTGCTCACTCATCGACCAGATCGCCTCCTGCCGTCCAGTCAACCAGCTCGCCACCGACAAGACCACCACCCAGCAGGTTGCTCGCACCAACTGAATCGTTCTCCTTGTAACCACCACAAAAACATAACCATAGGCCCCAAGTTCACATAAGTTTTTGATCTCTGACATAATAATGATATGATATAGCAAATGGGGCCACGCAGAAATGGATGTTGTCATCTGATATGAAATAATGTCCCCTTTCACATAATAATCTTTCTTTCACATAATAATCTTTCTTTGACATATACTCAGGGAAATAGGGCCATGCAGTAATGGAGTTTGCCTTCAATGAAGATGTCCAAGCGGCAGCAGTAGGGTTACAAACGAGGGAATATCATCCACATTATAAATTATTAATAAAAAATTATAAATTAATAAATTATAAATTAATAAATTATAAATTATTTATAAAAGAATAGTATGATGATAACTTAATTATAAATAAAAATAATTTAAAATGTAAAAAACTTGTTTGGTGTCTTTTTCACAATGCAATTAAACATTATATAGGACAAAGAGGTATTCTAATAAATTTTACATTGTTATGTCCTGTAAGTAAGCATATTGACAAATACCATCCAGCACAAAAAAAGTTGTGCTATAACTTAGAGCTTGTTTGGGAATATGGTTTTTTCAGAGTAAACAACTGTTTTGTGGGCAAGAAGCTGTTTTATGATAAACAGGTTGTGTTTGGGTCAATTGATGAAAATTCAAAAAGCTGTTTAACCCTCCAAAAAGAACGTTTTATGATAAGCAAGTTGGATGGACTGTTTTGCTTTCCAACGTTTTTCCTTCTGACGCTTGTTGCACGTTTTCATTTTTTGAACGTATGCTTTTTTCTTCCTCGGGCAAAAGTTAAGTACTTTTGGCTCATATATAAATTTTTTAATATAAAAGTGATTATTTTTGCACCACCCAAACGAAATAGATTATCTTAAAATCGCTTTTCAGCAAACACACCCAAACAAAAACAGATTCTGATTATAATTGATTATCACAATAATCGATTATTTAAAAATAGATTATCAGCATAATCTTTTTTATCCAATTTTTCCAAACACACTCTTAATCACTGTTTTGTATTGTTCTTTCTATTATATCATATACTGCCATGTCATGACAATCAAATGGATCCTAAAACAAAAACCTGATTATATTCTTTTTTTTGTTTATCACGCCTCTCTGAAATTCTCACTACGCCGCCCTCTGTTCTCGACACTGCATCTGTTCACGTTCTCCAATTTTTTTTTATCTCTGTTCACGTTCTCCATTTTACACTCTCATCACGTCTTCTCTGTTCACACTTCACATCGACGCACCGCCTCTGTTCATGCCGACTCCGCTTCTAGGCTACAAGGGTTTTTGGAATTATGGAAGCATTTATATAATACTCTGTCATATTAGTATTTTTGCATTCGTACGATACACGGGTCATTAATTATTATTATTATTGATACCATTATTATTATTAATAACCTGTCTCAATATGTACGAAACATTTTTTTTTCCTTTGTACCAAATTAAGTCCACAATATCAAATATTTTCTTGACTTATTTCACACATTGCTTTCAATATTTCCTTCTCACCCATAATGGTGGTACTCATTCATCACCAAGGCTTTTTTTTATAGACAGAAGTGATCAGCAAAAACCTTGAAACAATTTTATCTATAATTTGAGTGCAAAGAATTGAATATTATTTTTATTTTAAAATGATATTACAATACGTAATGTAACACTACGTGTTAAGTGTTCCTCTTCTATTATTACTAATGATCAACTAATCCTCTTAAATCATGTGGTGTTGACACGTGTCACTTTATTAGAAAATCATCAATTCAAATTATTAATTAGTATTGATATAAATTTGTTATTTAAAATAGAAAAAACAAAGGCAAGGATATAGAAAAAAATAGATTAGAAAATATGAATAACTCTACCTCTATTTATGTCAATTCAGATATTGTTGTGTTTGACTCCCAAAACATTGTACCTTTACCGGTTTGTAAATATTTTGAAACAAAAAAAAAAATTTAGAAAAATAATAATAATAATAATAAATTTAATCACTTGACATGTGGCTTGTATCATTGTGCTACACTAAAATTAGCATTTCCCCTTATTAATTAGTACATATATAGATTTATTATTTAAAATAGAAAAAACAAAGGCAATGATATAGAAAAAAATATAAAATATGAATAGTTCTGCTTCTATTTATGTCAATACAGATATTAGAAAAATCAAAAGGTAAACTAGAAAAAAAATAGTTCCAAAAAAAATAAAAAAAATTAGAAAAGTATATAAAAAACAGGAAAATAATAATTAGAAAAAACATATTAAAAAAATTAGAAAAATAAAATGAATTAGAAAACAAAAATATTTTAAAAAAATCAGTTATAAAAATAAACATTTAAAAAAAAGTAAATTAGAAAAAAACTAATTCGGGAAAAAAAATTTTAAAAAATATTATAAAGAATATATGTTTAAAAAATAAATAAATTTAAATAATCCAAAATAATCCATCAGTTGACAACTCCTTTTACTGTTATAGGAACAATAGAAGAAAAGTTGTTAATTGATAAAGTGATATACATATTGAATACTAAAATGTATATAAATATTAAAATATAGTAATTGGTTCGGTTCAAAAATAACCGAATTAATGACCATTGAGTTTGATTCAATTCGGAGCCGTAAAAAATATTATAAATAATATATGTTTAAAATATAAATAAATAAATTTAAATAATCCACCAGTTGACAACTCCTTCAATTGTTACGGGAAGAGTAGAAGAAAAGTTGATAATTGATAAAATGATATACATATTGAATATTAAAATATATATAAATATTAAAATATAATAATTTGATCGGTTCCAAAATAACCGAATTAATGACCATTGGGTTTGGTTCAATTCGGAGCCGTGCACAAAAAAGAAAAAAAAGAACCAATTTAATTGTTTGTTTCAGATTTTCAAATTCTTCGAACTATTGGTTCGAGTCTTACGATTCTAAACTTTTTCGAAGAACACGGTAGCTTTGCTACCTTTCCTATCTAAAAATATTTAAAAACAAAAAAAAAATCATAAAATTTAAAAAGTCAATAACACTATCCGAATCAATTAAAATTGGTTTTGTTTGATTCGATTTGAACCGAAAAATATTAAAATATATATATACATACATACATATATATATATATATATAAATAAAAAATATATAAAATATTAAATTTTAAACTATTAAATTATATATACATTAAAATGTAAGTATATAAAAATTAAAACATGAAGAACATGACAACTCTACTTTTACTGTTTGCCAATTTATTATTAGTCGACAGTGTAAAAAAACTTTACACTGTCAGTTTATACAAACAAATTTTAAAAAAAGTATTAGCAAAAAAAAAAAAAATGGAATTTTTTTTAAAAAATTAAGGAAAACATAAAAAAATTTAATTATAAAAAATTATTTTAAAATGAAAAAGGAAAAAGTAAATTAGAAAAAAAATTAAAAGAAAAATAATTATGGAAAAAATATTTTAAAAAAATTATGGAAAAAATTAGGAAAAAATAATTTTAAAAAAATTAGAAAAATAAAATTAATTATAAAAAATATATTAATTAAATAAAAAATATATATTAAAAAAATAAAAAAATTTGAAAAAAATATATTTTAAATAATTATATATAAAAAAAAGGAAATTAGAAAAAAAATTAGAAAAAATTATATAGGAAATATTCAAAAAAAATTAGGAAATTAATAATTAGAAAAAAAATTCAAAAAATTAGAAAAATAAAATTAATTAGAAAAAAAAATATTTTTAAAAAACAATTATAAAGTAAACATTTAAAAAAAAGTAAATTAGAAAAAAACTAATTCGAGGAGAAAAATAATTTTTAAAAAAAATATTATAAAGAATATATGTTTAAAAAATAAATAAATTAATTTAAATAATCCAAAATAATTAATCGGTTTACAACTTCTTCTACTGTTATTGGAACAATAGAAGAAAAGTTGTTAATTGATAAAGTGATATACATATTTAATATTAAAATATAGTAATTGGTTCGATTCAAAAAATAACCGAATTAATGACTGTTAGATTTGGTTCAATTCGGAGTCGTGTATAAAAAAGAAAAAAAACGAACCAATTTAATTGGTTGGTTTGGATTTTAAAATTCATCGATTTATTGGTTTGAGTCTTACGACCCTAAACTTTTTCAAAGAACAGGATAGCTTTGCTACCTTTCCTGGCTAAAAATATTTAAAAACAAAAAAAAAATCATAAACTTTAAAAAGTAAATAACAATATCCAAACCAATTAAAATTGGTTTGATTTGATTCGGTTCGAACCGAAAAATATTAAAATATATAGATATATATATATATAAATAAAAAATATTAAATTTATATACATTAAAATATAAGTATCTAAAAATTAAAACATCAAGAACATGACAACTCTACTTTTACTGTTTACCAATTTATGGTTGGTTGACAGTGTAAAAAAATTTATACTGTTAGTGTATACAAATAAATTCAATAAAAAAAGTACTAGCAAAAAAAAATTATTAGGAAAAAAATTAACAAATTAAGGAAAACGTAAAAATAAAATAAAAAAATAAAAAATTTATAAAAATATGAAAATAAGAAAAATAAACGTAAAAAAATTTAAAGTTTTTTTAAAAAAAAATGTAAAGTTTTTTAAAAAAAAAGTAAAAAAAAATTTGTTTTTTAAAAAAATCCTAGTGTTGACATGTGTATGTACAGTAAAATTGTCTATCCAACTTTTATATTAGTACTAGGGTAACTGACCCGTGCTGAACGCACCGGTACAGTTTGGTTATCCTACAACAAATAAGTCTTACAATATTACCATATTATATAAATAATTATATTAATTTTATACAATTTTTTTGTTAAGTTTAATTTTAAGAGTTTTATCATAAGTTAGTCAAGCCTAGTGAACCTTCTTATTGTACGACAATCACATTTCAATGGCCCAAACCAATTTACCCATCTGGCTTCCTTGTATTAATAAAGATGGGCCAATTCATCAAATAAGGCTTAACAATTTATCTTTAAACCTCAAATTCCATTCCCACCATCCATAAGCAGGTTGAAGCTGAAGTTGAAAAGCAGAAAGCACTCCCACCGTCGCTGACGAGGAAGAACTTCATTGTGTAAGTTTTCTTCCAACAAATGCAATTGCATGCAATTAATTTATATCTTCCAGATCTGTTTTTTTTATATAAAAAAACTGTTTCAAATTATCACAGAATATTTACTTAGCATAAATCACTTAAATTATTGAAATTCATTAATTTACCATAAGTCACTTAAAATAATCAAAACAAAATATATCCAACAATAAGTCACTATTATTTTTTTTTTTTAGTACTATAACAAATATTAATATGTTAGTATATTTGTTGTTAGTTTTCTTATTTAGTACTAACCAGTTATTTTCCCACTATATTGATGTTGTACTTTCTAACAATATGCAACTTTTTTATTATCTTAAAAATCTAATTTAATTCTCCTCTTCGTAATTATCTTAGTCCCATTAAGAAATGTTGTTTTCACATCCATTTGATGAATGACAAACTTATAGATGGATGCAAGTGCCAATAACACTCTAATTGAGGCAATTCTTGCCACAGGTGCATATGTATCAAAATAGTCAATGCCTTCTTTTTGTGTAAATCCCTTAGCAACTAGTCTTGCCTTAAACTTATCTATGATTCCATCTACCTTCATTTTCCTTTTGAAAATCCATTTACAACCTATAGGTTTGGAACCAGGTGGGAAGTCTACTAATTTCCACATTTTATTCCCCATTATTGAGTCTATTTCCTCTTGTATAGCTTCCTTCCAAAAAGCGGCATCTTGAGACTTTATTGCCTCTTCGAATGTTTCTGGATCACTTTCTGTATTATAACATATTGGTCCATAACTGTCTATGGACTCTCTTGTTCCTTCAATAAGGAACATGAAAAAGTCTGGTCCATAAGTTTTCTCTTTCCTAGCTCTCTGACTTCTTCTAAGTTTTGAACTCTCTAAAGTATTATTATTAAATATATTGGTTTCTAGATTATGTACATTACTATGAACATTATTTTTGTGCCTTGGAATTGAGTTAAACCTATCTTCTTGAAAGATAGCATCCCTAGACTCAATTACTGTATTTACAGGATATGAGTCATTAGATTCTATAACCATGAATCTATATGCTTTCCTATTTTTAGCATAGCCCAGGAACACACATTCAATTCCCCTTTCACCTAATTTCTTTTTTTTTGGTTCAGGAACTTTTACTATTGCCCTACAACCCCAAACTTTGAAATAGTCAAGGCTGGGCTTTCTATTTTTCCAAAGTTCATATGGGGCTATTTTGTTCCTTTTGTTTGGAACTCTATTCAAGATATAACAAGCCGTCAACAAGGCTTCTCCCCAATAACCCTTTGCTAGACCAGAATATGATAACATTGTATTTACCATTTCTTCTAATACCCTATTTTTCCTTTCAGCTATGCCGTTTTGTTGTGGGGAATAAGGTGCGGTTGTTTAGTGAATTATTCCAGTAGACTCAAAGTAACTAGGGTTATAGAACTCTCCTCCTCTATCACTCCTAAAACATTTAATAAATGTTTCATGTTGAAGTTCTACTTCTGTTTTAAATATCTTAAATTTATCTAACACTTCATCCTTTGAATGCATTAAATATACATAGCAATATCTAGTGCAATCATCTACGAATGTCACAAAATATTTTTTACCACCTATAGTGGGTCAACCATGTAAATCACATACATCAGAATGAATTAAATCGAACACTTTAGAACTTCTTTCAACTCTAGGAAAAGGAAATCTAGTTATCTTAGTTAGCATACAAGTTGTACATGCATCTGAAATCCTACCTGTTTTAGGAATTAAACATGAATTCATCATTTCATCCATTTCCCTAAAATTAACATGTCCTAAACGAGAATGCCATAAATTACAAGACTCAACAATATAAGCATAAATAAATCCATTATCATTAATAATATTGAGTTTGAACATATTCTCACAAAGGTATCCCTTTCCTACAAACATTCCTCCCTTAGAGAGAATAAACTTGTCTCCCTCAAATACACATTTGAACCCGTACTTATTAAGTAACGATACAGAAATTAAATTCTTCCTAACATCTGGTACATAATAAACATCTGTAAGAGTGACTACTTTTCCCGAAGTGAATTCTAGTTCCACCGTCCCCTTGCCTTTAACTTGGACAGTTGATGCATTTCCCATATATAGAACGGTTCCATCTTCTTCATTAATTGTTTTGAAGAGATCTTTGTTCTTACACATATGGCGAGTTGCACCAGAGTCAATCCACCATGATCCAACATCTTCTATCATGTTAATTTCGAAAATGACCGCAACAAGATTGTCCTTTGTTGCACTAGATTCCTTCTCTTTTTCCTTTTTCAGGAGACGACAATTCCTCTTGAAATGTCCCGGTTTTCCACAATAGAAACAACCATTTTTCTTTTTCTTGTAGTCATTCTCATTGTTGTTTTCATGAGATTTTCCAAAATCTCGATTCCTCTTTTTAGAGGACTTACCAGATTTCCCTTCCTCTACTACATGTACCTTCTCATGAACAGAATGTTCTTTAGAATCATCTTATTTACGATACTCTTCTTCTAAACGAAGGTGATTACCCAATTGTTCAAGAGAAATGTCATCTTTTCGATGTTTAAGACTTCTTTTAAAGTCTTTCCATGAAGGAGGAAGTTTGTCAATGATTGAGGAGACAATGATGGTTTCATCAATGTGCATATTATGTTGTTTGTAGTTATTGAGAATACGTTCAATTTCATGCATTTGTTCCATGATAGGCATACATCAACCATTTTATAATTATTAAAACGACTAACAAGAAATTTCTTACTTGTTGCGTCCTCCATCATGTATCTTGCCTCAAGTTTTTCCCATAGTTCTTTGGAGGATCCCGCATTTTGATACACATCGAATAATGAGTCGGTCATGCCATTCAAAATATGCCCCATGAAAATATAGTCATCATTAACCCACTTGTTCCTCTCACGAGTCTCATTGATGGTCTCATCTTCTTTTTCCTCTGGTCTTGGTGTGTTCAACACATATGCCACCTTCAATGTTGTAAGAAGGAAGTGCATCTTCTTTTGCCAACGATTGAAGTTTCCGCCTTCGAACCTCTCAAGTTTCATAAAGTCAGAAGTCATCTCCTTCAACGTTGCAGCCATTGTTACAGAAATTGAACCTAAAGATTGTTAATTAATGGGGTATGGATCTGCAACAAAGAAGAAGAAAAAAGGTAATGCGCAATCTCCAAGGCGTGTAGGAACACTAGGCTTTAGGTTCGATTCGCCCCCACCAATCTCTCCTCGTAGATTGGATGCAGCATGTCAAACCAGCGAATCCCCTTCGGGATACAATGGAGTAACCTTGGTTTGGTTTGCACACCCTAAACCAAGCGTATCATCAATGACAGTTTAGAGAACAATAGTCTTCTTAACTCTCTCTGTGCACAAGGGAGAAAAGAAGGTGATTTGGAGTGGAGGTGGCTTGGGAAATTTTTAGATTTTCGTGTCCTTCACTGCATGCAGATGGTTCTATTTATAGACGAACTTATGTCACTTGGTGAAGCAAAACAACCCTTCAAGGATTTAACTAACGGTAAATACAATAGTCAAGTATCATTAATATTCATAACATTACTAAATATATCCGTTGGCCCAGTTGGCCATCGGTCGTGTCCCATTACCTTTCATAACCGAGTTTGAATCCTCACAATCGCGTTTTCCCAATTTTTAACGTTTTGATAAACACTAAAAAATATACGACGTATAAAACGTTCCACACAAGATTCGAACTACGGACCCCTTGGCTATAAGGCATGCAATGATGCCCCTGAACCAAAGCAACACTTGATGCAAGTTGAAGCCGTTAATTATATTTAACTGTTATATGCAACCTTAAATAAGGTGCTACCTTTAATTTGAAAATCTCTCACATGGTATTCCTCAGGTACTTCATATGGGAAGCCATCAACCATGTTTTCTTCAACACTGCAGAATTGTAATGCCCCAGGAACATCTCAACTGTAGTCAATGAAAGGTTATATATGAGAAAAGTATTTCTCAAACATATTATTTTTCCAAGTCCTCCTCAACTTCCAATTGTTAGCTAACACCAACAGGTAGATTGATGGGCACGAATCCGCAAGTAAACGGCTTCGTCGTCAAGTAATAAAAAGATCGAATCCACAAGGACTGTGATCTTAAATAACTATCAATTATTAAATCAATTAAACTGGACTAGAAAAAGATTTGGAAAAGATTTGGTTTTTTAAAAGATTAACTAACAAATCAAATATCTGAAACGCAATCAAACAAAATCGCAATCAAATCAAATATGGGATTTTTCAATATCAAAAGAGATTTTCAGGAATTGGGTTACCAACAAGACTGCTCATGCTACTAAATTGACTATCATCTTGTTAATAATCAAAATTGCTTTGAAGGCGAATTTATCCTAAATAAGTTAATGTTCCCTCACGGGATACAAGAACCGTGCCCAATTAAACCAACCCCTACTCTCGTGGTAATTGAATTTAAATTGACCCTTTTAAGCTTTGTGACAATTCATGAATCCTCGAAGGACCGCTTCTAACTCTCATGATTTAAGTCCTAAGTTTGATTCCTATAGATCCAATACCTAAGTTCACCGCTAGGTTCCTCCTTACGGTATCTATGATATGCAAATAAGTGCGCACCAAATTCACAAGTAATTCATGCAATAGGAATTAAATCGAAAGCGAATTGAAATTAACAAGAAGTAAAACGTCAATTCATAACATAAAAAAAATCTTGGGCATAGCCCCAATTCCTAGAAATAAAAAGACTACTCAAGCATTGCCATATTCATAGCAAGCTTGATTAACAAAAGCATAAAAAGAAAACCTAAAAGAAGAGAAGAAATTGAGAAGAAGAGAAATCCTAGGTTTTGCCTAAGGTAGCAGCCCCTGGGATCCCTATTTTCGAGCCTTAGAGGCCTATTTATAATGTAGGGTAACTTGAATCCCAAGCTGTTACAAAATCAAATCAAATCAGTAATTAAAAATCCAGATATTGCACGCCACGGCTGTGACCACCATCACGGCCTAGCCGTGACCACCATCACGGCCTAGCCGTGATCAGTTCTGCTTGTGAGGGTCTTGTTCAGTTGGCATGTCACGGCCGTGATGGCTATCACGGCCTGGTCGTGACCAGTTCTGAGTTCATCCTTCTTTCTTTTCGTCTTACTCGATCATGGCCGTGATGACTATCACGGCCAGGTCGTGATGGGCTTTGTTTGGCTCATTTTCTTGCTTTTTAAGCTTCGTCTTCATGCAAGCTCCATCACAACTGATACTGAGCATTTTAATATTCATTTCCTGCACAAAAACATCTTACCCGTTCCAAGGTACAAACTAACAAGAATCAAATTAAAAATGCATAAACTACATGAAAATGCATGCAATATGATAAATAAATATGAGGTGAAATCACACTCATCATAGATGTCCTTCACCAGATATAGGGGAACAAAAAGTGTGAAAAATAAGTCATTACTCACTCAAATGAAAACAATGTAATCCATAATCACATTAATACAAAATTAACAAAGAAATCACCCAATTTTTACTTTACTTAACAAAGGTAAGTGTTAAAATACCAAGTAAATGATTCCATCAAGACATAGTGTTGTAGAACCATGAGAAGAGACCAATAATGATGGAAGTCATGGAACAGAACATGAATCCCCAAATTTCTGATAGAAACTCTTGAAAAATAAAAAACTGTCAGCATTTGCCAACATCTCAGCACAAGTTTTTCCGATAAATTGCCCTTTATGATAAACCATTAAACCAAACTGAAAACAGGAATCCGAATTCAAATCCCAAATGGATATCTAAGTTTGATAGTCTTAATCAACATCAAAGCTTGGCAATGAAAGGCACTGACGAGAAACTATTAAAGCAGACTATGCTATATAAAGACAGTACTCTAGTTTCTTCACAATTCTTCTAGTTTTTTAGGGGACAAAAAAGGAGATATGGAGTTTTATTAATCATTCCAACTTATACAACTTTTGTTTGAAAAAATCAAAAGACTGATGAAGAACACTTCAACCATATAAGCTACTAAGTTTTGAGCCAAGATGAATTGAAAAATAAACATAAAAGCAATAACAACTAAATCTTACTTTGCATTTATAGGAATAGTCCATAAGAAAACCTTAAGCAAGGAAGAATAATATGATAGTTAAACAGATTCATGAGAAATCAATACTCCAATCTCCATATACATTTATTTCTACTATTTACATACAGTCTACTTACCTCAATCCCACAGCTTAATACCCCTATTAAGTCAGCATAAGCTACATGAAAAGGGAGGAGGAATGAAACAACTTTTATGAAAGAAGGAAATATGATTATTATATCTGTAAACTCATAAGCATGTTAGTGAAGTTTGATTACCAAGCAACTGTGAATAAGAGCTACATTAGTAACTAAATCCCACATCAGACCATTATGAAGAAGGTAGACAGAACTTAAAAACTAATACTGTCAACTTGGCAGCCAATGTTTTTGAAGATTAAGTACATCCACATAATATCAATAATAACAACAATGACAAGAGGGGGAGAAAGAAGAATGGGAGATACAATAGTTTAAGTGGAGTATGTCTCATAAATAAAACTTTGTAACCCTTTTTGATGTTGACAAGAGGGGGAGAAAGAAGAATGGGAGAAATGAGAAATGTGATAGAAATGTGTTATAGAAGAATGAATATGAACGAATATGATATGAATCTTAAATAACACATGGACATGAGTATGTTCTGATAATTGCTTAGATAAATCTTAAAGTAAGATTGCTCTGATAATAATTTCAAAGTAAAACAAGTCAAACTTATGTGTCACTAAGAAAATTTCAACCTGTATGTTATATGTTATTTTCTTTGTTGATATTTTTTGAGGTTCATTAGATCATCTCAATGTTTGTCATCATAAAAAAGGGGGAGATTGTTAAGTCTCTAAAATGTCTGATGTGCATTTCCCTAAGTTTTGATGAGAACTAAATATTGGTTAATGATTTAATAAACCTTCATATTGGTTGCTAACCTGTCAATCTAGTGTGTAGATTAAAACTATAAGAATCATCCGTCCAACACTGAAATAATAGAATCATTCGTCCAACACTGAAATAATAGAATCATCCGTCCAACACAAGTGATTGAAGCGCACATCCAACACAAGTGATAGAAGCGCACGTCCAACACAAGTAATTGAAGTGCACGTCCAACATAGGTGATAAAAGCGGGTGTCCAACAAAGTGATAAAAACGGGCGTCCAATAAAGTGATACAAGCGCTCATCCACTAAAGTGACAAAAACGCTCGTCTACTAAAGTGACAGAAGCGCTGGTCTACTAAAGTGACAAAAGCGCTCGTCGACTAAAGTAACAGAGGCGCTCGTCCACTAAGGTATCAGAAGCGCTCGTCCACACAAGTCTTTGGACTTGCTAAGTCCTTAATGAAAAGCTCCGTCCAATGACGTGGCATATGAAGCTCGTCTACTAGGTTACGTTCAACCAGTTAAAGGAGTATCCATCCAATGACGTGGGATATGGAGCTCGTCTACTAGCCCATCAGAATGTAAAATTTTAAATGGCTAGATGGATGCGATTATTTTCAAGATGGGCGCTCTTATCTCTTGAACGCGAATTCTATAAGAATTTTCAGTATCTTATTTCAAGAACCAGAATCAAGAAAAGTCAGAAGTTACTCTCTCAAGCCACCTCAGATTTCAGAACCAAAGACCAGTTAAAGAATGCTTCCAACATGCTTTATTCCCTAGTACCTCTGTGTGAACGCCTAATTTTGTCCGGGTATTTTCTCTTTTTAATTAATATTTTTGAAAACAAAAGAGAAATATAAAATTGATATATATATATATATATGTATATGTATATGTATATGTATATATATATATATATATATATATATATATATATATATATCTTTGTTATGTTCTTGGCCCAATTTTCTTTTGCAAGTGTTGAGCCCATAGCCCAAACTCAAATATAAAAAGAAGAAGAAGAAGAATGCTTTAAATAAAAATAAAAATGTCCTGCTCCCACACTTGTACCCCTCTTTGTCATCTTCTTATTTTTCAGAAAAAGAGGGATAATGGTACAGACCATCCTTACCCTTGCACCAGCCAAGCAAGGTGGTGGAGCAAAGGCTGAGTTGCTCTCCACTACTTGTACCCACACCAGCTGGTGGCCTAACAAGAACTTTTGTCATCTTCTTCAAAAATTCTTGCTATAAATTGGCACCCATCAGAAGGAAAAAAAGGAGCAAGAGACCATTTCACAGATACAACAAACAGAAGGGAGAAGAGGAAATTTATGAAACAGTGAAGGGGAAGAACAAAATCCATCACAGCCAACACCCTCTTCCTCCTCTTACGTTTCAAACACACAACCCATCATTTTCTTGTTCCTCTCACCCACTCCTTTTTCTTTCTTTCATGTTCCTATTTGCTACTTCAACATCAGACTCCACACTTTTCTTCCTCCTTCACCCCTAACTTCATCATCTTCTTCCCTCTCTTGCCCAGACCACGAACCTCCGCCCGCACCGCCTGGAAACTCGTCGGAGCCGCGCGACCACCACATCCAACTCACCTTCCCAAATCGTGCCTCACCGCATGCGTCCTCCACCACTGGGAGTTGCAGATCCGCGAGCTCCACCCCACTGTCCGCGTCTACTCAACCACGCACCGCCACGAGCGCCAGATCGACGAGCGTCACTTCCTCAGAGCACAGAGGAATCGCCACGAGCATCACCTCCCCGGAGCACTGCCATTTCCTCTGTCTGTGTCGTCTCCGCCATCACGAGTGTGAGTCCCTCTGTCCACGCCTTCTCCGTCGTGCCGCCACCCCCACTGTGTCAAGCTCCCTTCTTTTTTTCTCCCTCTGCACGATTGAGGGTTAAGGGTAAAGTGGAGGCTTGTTTGCTCTTTCCCTTGTTTTTTTTATTTCTTCTGCCCTTTTATTGTTTGAATAGGCTGTTGGGTCTTGATGATTTTTTGTTTCTGTTGGGTTTGTTAGTTGTATGGCCCAAATTTGTTGTTGGTTGTTGTTGTTATAAAATAAAAATAAAAATACCTTTTTTAAAACAAAATATATAAAAAAATAAAAAAGGGATTTTTGAATTCACGCAGCAATCTACGACGTTGATGTATGAATTTTTTTTATCCTCAAGTGTCGTATGAATTGTAAGGGTTCATCGTATAGCTTCGCTATCTTTAACCCCGTGCAAGAGTGAATTCCCATCATGTTAAAAAAAAATATAAAATATTTTCAATTTACTCTTTTTACAAGATTTTATCAAAATTTATAAGATGAAAAAATCTTTTTTAATTCACGCAACAATCTACGACGTTGATGTATGATTTTTCATCCTCAAGTGTTGTATGAATTGTAAGGGTTTATCGTATAGCACTGCTATCTTGGACCCGGTGCAAGAGTGAATTTATTTCAAAATAAGATCTTTTTTAAATAAATCTTTTCAAGATCAAATCCTTTTTTTCAAAAAAATAAAATCAACCAATCAATCAAACATTTTCAAAAGAACTACGTGGCTTTGAGTTTCCCACCTCACCCGGGAATACGTAGGAGTAAGATAAATCATCTTGTCAAGCCAAAACTAAAATTTTCTTTTTTTTGTGTCTATTTTTATGTTAAAATAATTAATCAAAATAATTAAACTTTTTCTATTTTTAGGGATGCTCTATGGACATGGTGCCATATCCAGTCCGTTAGATTTGAGGTTACCTTGTGGACTCTGAAGGAAAACCTATAATTCTAAATACCATACAGATACAAATCATAGCATGTGATTCATGTTAATCAAAGCAAAAAGAAGAATTTCATACCTTGGAGATTCGCAGAATCCATCACAGTAGATCAAAGGGTGAGAAGGAGATGAACAGTGATCAGAATGTTGGAGAAGGTGAGAGGGTTACTCCTCTCTTTCTGGTTGGTTTTTGGTTTTGTGTTTCTGTCTGTTAGAATGCCTAATGGGGAGGCTATTCTTATAACCTACCAGCAGAGAGTAGGGTCCTCTCAACGGGTTAACATTAGAAATGACCCATCCCATCATAGGGTCACTCTTTAGTAAATACCCAACAACTATTTCACCAATTGGTTACGTAATTAAGAATTAATTTTATAACTGATATATTAATAATTTAATTATAATTTAATAACCAATTAATGCTAATCCACATATTATACACATTAAAATTTAACATTCTCCCACTTGGATAGCATTAATCAATTATTAAAGAGAAATACCAGTTACGATCAAAGCACACGTTAACCAAGAAGATATAAGAAATATAAGCTTTAACAATGCGTAAATAGTATCCGATAGGGAAGTAAATCATACATGCTAAAGACTCATATTTCACATAAAGATTGATGAATAGAAAATTGCATATAATTAATAAAGAGAAATATGCAATTCAAAAAAAATGGTCCAAGCATCTTAAAATGCTATAAGAGATATGAAACCAAGAATGACGTCAATTTACATATCTCATAAAAAAACGATAATGGGCAAATAATGGTTTCAGACTCCCACTAATCCAATACAACAAAAGACTTAACTAAGCCCATATGAATTACATGATTCCGGAATATTCCAACAGTTAAGCCTTTGGTTAGTGGATCAGCAAGCATGTTTCCTGTATCATTATGCTCAATACGAGTCTGAAACTCCTGAATCTTCTCTCTAACGAACAAATATTTCACATCAAAATGCTTAGTGCGAGAAGAGCTTCCATTGTTATGAGAGAAGTTCACAGCAGCAGTATTGTCACAATATATCATAAGTGGCCTAGATATGCTTTCAACAATATGAAAGCCAGAAATCAAATTTTTCAGCCACATGGCTTGACAAGTAGCCTCATAGCAAGCAACATACTCTGCTTCCATGGTAGAAGTAGCTGTAAGCGTCTGTTTGACGCTTTTCCAAGAAATAGCTCCTCCTGCCATCATAAAGATAAAGCCAGAAGTAGATTTTTGGTCGTCGGGGCAACCTGCGAAATCGGAATCGAAATAACCGGTGACCGAAGTTGATCGGACTTCTTATAGGTCAACATATAATCTTTGGTTCCCCTGCAAATATCTCATGACCTTTTTACGGCTTTCCAATGACCCAAACCTGGGTTGCTCAAGTATCTCCCTAAAGCATTTACAGCAAAAGCAATGTCGGGACGAGTACAAACTTGAGCATACATTAAACTGCCAACAGTGGAAGCATATGGGACCTTTTTCATTTCATTTATTTCTACATCATTTTGAGGACATTGAGATTTAGAGAATTTTTCTTCACCCTTTTGAACAGGTGCAGCACATGGGGAGCAAGAATGCATATTAAACCTTTTGAGGACCTTTTCAATATATCCTTTTTGAGACAATCCAAGAACACCACGTGACCTATCACGATAAATCTGGATGCCTAAAACAACAGAAGCATCACCAAGGTCTTTCATATCAAAGTGGCTACTCAACATGAGTTTTGTCTCGGTCAGGATTTTAACACAACTGCTAGCAAGAAGTATATCATCAACATATAGAACGAGAATGATGAATTCACCCTCACAAGTCTTCAAGTAAACGCGACCGATCCGAGGCATTTTCTTTAAAGCCAAGAGAAGTGACAACTCGATCAAACTTCAAATACCATTGTCCGGAGGCCTGTTTGATCCATAAATAGACTTATTCAGCTTGCAAACCAAGTGCTCTTTGCCTGTTTCAGTAAAACCTTCAGGCTGAACCATGTAAACATCTTCAGTAAGGTCTCCATTCAGAAATGCCGTCTTCACATCCATCTGGTGAAGTTCTAGATCAAAATGAGCTACCAAAGCCATGACAACTCGAAATGAATCTTTCGTAGAGACTGGTGAGAAAGTCTCCTTATAGTCAATGCCTTCTCTTTGGTTATAGCCTTTAGCTACTAGTCTGGCTTTGTACCTTTCAACTTTACCATCTGGAGTACGTTTGGTTTTGAAAACCCATTTGCATCCAACAGGTTTACAACCAATTGGTAATTCCTCCAGACTCCAAACACCATTATGAGACATAGAAGACAACTCATCATGCATAGCATTCAGCCAATCAGAAGCATGAGAGCTAGAAATTGCCTCCTCAAAGGTAATAGGATCATCATCATCATCGAGGTCAAACTCATGTTCCTGAAGATATACAACATAATCATCTGGTATGGAAGGTCTGCGCACTCTTTGAGATCGTCTCAGTGGAATTTCATCAACAATAAGATCATGTTCTTGTTCATCTACAAGCGGTGCTGCCACACCATCTTCATGTTGAAGATTCTGATCAACATCATTAGCTGGAATCAAAACTTCTGTAGGAAAAGGAACAGCTGGTATAGGAACAATGGTGCGATCTTCTTTAAGAGTAACTGGTCGTGGTATATCACTCCCACTATCCAAGTCATCCTCAAAGAAAACCGCTCGATCAGATTCGACGACTTGCATAGAATGAGATGGACAATAGAATCTGCTACCTCTGGAACCCACACAATAGCCAATAAAGAAGCCACTAACAGTCTTAAGATCAAGCTTCTTAGACTGAGGATTATAAGGTCTAACTTCTGCCTTACAACCCCATACATGAAAATGTTTCAAACTCGGCTTCTTTCCATTCATGAGCTCATATGGAGTTTTTGGTACAGACTTGCTGGGTACTTGATTTAGAATATAGACAGCAGTTTTTAAGGCATCTCCCCAAAGAAAGTCTGGCAATGATGAATGGCTCAACATACATCTTACCATCTCCATAAGTGTGCGGTTACGCCTCTCTGCAACTCCATTTTGCTCAGGAGTACCAGGCATAGTGTATTGAGCTTCAATACCGCATTCCTCAAGAAATCGGCAAAAGGTCCCGGGTTTCTACCCGTCTCATTATATCTACCATAGAATTCTCCACCTCTGTCAGATCTTACACATTTTATTTTCCTACCTGTTTTCAACTCAACAGCAGCCTTAAAGGATTTGAAAGCATCTAGAGAACTAGACTTTTCTTGAAGAAGATCTATCCATCCATATCTCGAGAAATCATCTATAAAGGTAATGAAATACCCATATCCACCCATGGCAGTGGGTGTAATAGGTCCACACAGGTCGGTGTGAATCAACTGTAACACATCGTCACACCTATTTGCTGCTTTATTCCTAACCTTGGCAGTAAATTTGCCCTTGATGCAATCAACACATGTATCAAAATCGGAGAAGTCTAGATCATGGAGAATACCTTCCTTGACTAGCCTCTCAATACGGGGCCTATAAATATGTCCCAAACGTCGATGCCATAACATAGAAGAATGTTCATTAATCCTACTGCGCTTGTTTCCAACAGCAGAATTGACAGACATGTCATGTAGATCTAACATATAAAGGCCATCACGTAAAACTCCTGAACCAACGGAAACAGAATCTGAATAAACAATCAATTTCCCACTACCAAACTTAAAAGTGTAACCACATTTATCCAAAGCAGAAACAGAAATCAAGTTCCTTCTCATAGAAGGTGCATACACAGCATCTCTTAAAAGCAAATTATGTCCAGAAGGCAAAAGTAAAGAAACAATTCCAATGTCAATAACAGAAACTCCAGCTCCATCTCCCATTATAATCTTGGACTCAGCATCACTTGGTTTCCTCAGGCTTGTGAACCCCTTGCTTCTCTTGTTTCTTTTTCAAGAAATAGCAATCCTCTACCTTGTGGCCATACTTCTTACAATATTTGCAGTTACCCTTGAAGAAACTTTTCTTAGCCTGCAGATGCTGCTTTGCATTTTTCTTCTTTCCCTTTTGATCTTTCTTCACAAATCTTGAGCCTGACTTAGAAGTTTGATTTGGATCAGATGCAGCAAAATGAGCACTGTGAGATTTACCCTTTTTAATGGACTCTTCTTCTTGTGTAACAATGGCAATCATCTCATCCACTGTCCATTCAGCCTTCTGTGTATTGTAAGAGGTCTTCATTACATCGAATTGTGAAGGAAGAGATTCAAGAACCCGGTAGATTAAAGTACTTTCGCCAATTTCCACTTTAAGAGATCTCAGTTTGTTGTAATAGTGCATCAGCTTCATGATATGCTCACGCACACCACTGACCCCATCATATTTGGTCTTGTCAAACAAGGAAAGATACTGACTTTTCTGAGCCTTCTCAAAAGTCATAAATTTCTCCCCAACAGCTTTCTGATATTCTTTAGCATTATTGGTCTCTGTGATACTCTGCCTGATGGATTTCTCCATAGTATACTTCATCACTTTCAGGCACACTCTATTAGAGTGTTCCCATTTCTCATAAGCAATCTTCTGTGCTGCAGTAGATTCATCAGTGAGAGCTGCTGGCTTGTCTTCCCTTAAGGCCAGATCCAAGTCAGCAATAGTTAAGTAGAGATCTAGAGACTCTTTCCAGTCCTCATAGTTTGTCCCATTCAGAGTTTTTCAGAATTTGGGAAGGAGGCTGATATAAAACAGAGAATAAGGAATCATTAAGAGTTGAAGGCAATATGATTCCATATATATATATATGTTCAGCCAATCTTGCCCATAATACAAATTTCTTATTCATTATAATTCCGCCTAAGGGTCCCGAATCATAATAAATAAGAAATACAATAAGAAGAATAATACAATGTACTGAACTTATATCACCAAAATTTCTAATACCGATAGGGTACTTGAAACCATAATTGACATAAGCTTAAGACAATAGTACGATGTATAATAACGAATTACATTAATAATAGTACACCGATAGGGTATAATTATTATTAATATAATACAAATATAACACATTAGAATAATTAATTGTTTAACAACACAAATTTTGTATAATTATACCCACGATAGGTGAGTTCATAACTATACAAAATATCAATAGTCATGCTACAATTATACATTAGAAAAATTATATTGTATAACAAATGCAGCATACAACACACAACTTAATTCACATAAAATATTCGCGAGGCGAGAGGTATCTCGCGAGGCGAATCTTGTGAAAAGTCAGCAACGGTTGGTCTTCTCGCGGGTACTCGCGAGGCGAATCAAGTGTTCGCGAGGCGACCCTGAAACCTTTCATTTTCCTAGAACAGTCAACCTTCGGGGTCGCGAGGCGAGGAGCGAAGTCGCGAGGCGACCCAGAGACCTTTCATTTTCCTAGAACAGTCAGCCTTCGGGGTCGCGAGGCGAGAAACTTAATCGCGGGGCGACCCAGAGAGGATGACAATTTCACTGTTCTGCTGGCTTTCAGGTTCGCGAGGCGAGAATAATCTCGCGAGGCGAATCTGGAATTCCAACCGTTATTCGATGCCCGGAATCGCGAGGCGAGCAAAACTTATGGGCGATCGAACCAGTTTCCACGCAAAGGAAAGAAAAAAAAACATCGATTTCTCACGTTTTATTTGATGAAATCCAATGATTTTCGAGTATGTTACTCGAATAACATGTGGGAAGAAAAGTCCTTAAACAATTTTCGAAATCATTGGCCAGAATCATAGTTTCGAATTTTGAAGAACAAGGCATGAAAACGAAAGTTGCTGAAGGGAAAAAAAATTCTGGGCAAGCAAATTTTTTTACGATATTGATATAACATGATATGAAAATCCCTAACAAATTTTGTATCTTGATTGAAAAACATAAATTAGGGTTCATATAATTTTCAGAACAGCTATAACATGTATCTATCCTTGGCTCTGATACCAATCGAAGGAAAACCTATAATTCTAAATACCATACAGATACAAATCATAGCATGTGATTCATGTTAATCAAAGCAAAAAGAAGAATTTCATACCTTGGAGATTCGCAGAATCCATCACAGCAGATCAAAGGGTGAGAAGGAGATGAACAAAGTGATCAGAATGTTGGAGAAGGTGAGAGGGTTACTCCTCTCTTTCTGGTTGGTTTTTGGTTTTGTGTTTCTGTCTGTTAGAATGCCTAATGGGAGGCTATTCTTATAACCTACCAGCAGAGAGTAGGGACCTCTCAACGGGTTAACATTAGAAATGACCCATCCCATCATAGGGTCACTCTTTAGTAAATACCCAACAACTATTTCACCAATTAGTTACGTAATTAAGAATTAATTTTATAACTGATATATTAATAATTTAATTATAATTTAATAACCAATTAATGCTATTCCACATATTATACACATTAAAATTTAACAGACTCATGTGCCATGTTCAACCTCATTTAGTTTTTGTAAACAATAAATTTAAAAATATAAAAATTAATAAAAAAATGAAAATATTAAAAATTAAAAAATAATTCTTTCTCGTAAATAAATTTTGGGGTAAAATAAATATTTAAAAGGTTATTAAAATATTTTTGCACAATTAACTTAAGGTACCGTTTTTAAACGGGCGATGTGGGGTGCTAACACCTTCCCTACTCGTAACCGACTCCCGGACTCACATCTCTCTTTTTTTTTAGACCAGTTTACCTTTAAATAATTGGGTTTTCTAAGATTTTCCCATAAAAAAATTTTAGTGGCGACTCCTCTGTCTTTTTATCTCCCTTTTTTTCGCGGCGCTTGGACGGGACGGTCGCGACAGCTGGCGACTCCACTGGGGACTTTTGAGAGTCAGGCCTATCATAGTTGGTTGTGCTTTTTTTTTAAACAGCTTTGAAAATATTTGTTTTACCCTTTTTGTTTTATTTCTTTTTTTAATGCTTTCATAACTGCTTTTGTATATTCTTGCAACCTTAGGGTAGAGAATTTTTGTATTGGTGTTGTTTGTTCCTTTTTTGCAGGTTTGGGGTAGTTTTGTTCTAGTAGGTTTTTGTGAAGGTTTGTATGCTCCCATCACACACATCACTATCACATGTTGCACACACTTTTGGGCTCTATACCCGAGTCTTGGAATGCCATAAGATTAGAAGGGGCTTCAGTGATGTTATTGTGATGCTTTTGCGTCCCTAACAGTCATTGATTCTCCTGCTCGGATTGCTACCGGTACATGGACTACCATAATGTGACTTATTTGTCCCTGTGGTGAGGTTCGTGGATTCGGATTCTTATCTTTTAGATGAGGGTAATCCGGGGACCATATGTTTAGGGGTTTAGATCTATCCCGAAAGTTATTTACATAAAATGCCATTAGCAGCCTACCAAAATAGGGTCTTGACTTCAGAAGTCCCAGCTTTAGGATATGACCTATGTAGGACAAAAGGGAGCGTATTCCATCTTTTTCTGTAACATGAATAATCACATTTATATCTCATGCATCATAACGATTTTCTGCACGCATCCCACATGCACCTTAACATGCCACCCATTCATGCATTTTAGGCCATGCATCGTCAATATGTCATTCATTCATGCATCTTGGTACACTCTCATGCATAAGTAATTTTGCTTTCCAAATGTTATTAATAAAATAAAATTTCCCTGGCACAAATAATTTGGTGAGAGATAACACCTTTGATAACAAGAGATGGAAAAAGTCAGACACACTAGCAATGCTCCCACCACCAAGAGCTCCAAGGTGATTTTGAACTCATTAGAGAATCTGAAAGAGTTGAGCCAATCTTTGCTTCAAGAACATCGAAAAAGCTTCGTCAAGAAGTATGGAGGGATCTTGGACCTAATTTTCATACCAGTTCAAGCTACTGCTTTGAGTGCTCTAAGTTTGTATTTGAGCCCACATCTCAGATGCTTCGAGTTACCAAACATGGACATTACACCCACCATTGAAGAATATGCTTGCCTGTTAAGGTTGCCAATGCAGAAAAATCCCACCGTGTACTTTCACCTGGGGCAATACTTGACCACTGCAAGCATAGCAGGGTTACTAGGGCTTCCTGAAATTGAAGTAAACTTGACCAAGCACTCAAACTCGCGAGGGTGGACCCGAAAATTTCTTGAAAATCATTTGAGGAAACTAATGGATCGACAAGATTGGGAAACCTTTGAGAGGGTATTGGCACTAGCAATATATGGGTTGGTTCTATTTCCATCGGTGCTAGACATGATAGATCAAGCAGCAATGGACGTGTTCTTCACAGTTGAAAGAAAGAAAAACCCCATGCCGACAGTATTGGCTGAAACGTTTTTGACTCTAGAATTTTGCCAGCGGCATCCAAAGGGGAAGCTCTGATGTTGTGCACAGTTACTCTATGTATGGGTCATGACTCACATGTACACAAAAGGCTATATCAACCACCATTCAGATCCACCAAGAGGCTTCCATAACATCCCTACAAGACAGCTTAAGGAAGAGGAATGGAAGAGCGAGTTTGACAAAGTGGAAAGAGACTCTTTCAAGTGGGTATGCCCATGGTACGAAAGTCAACAGGGGCAACATATCATTTATAGTTGTGGTGACTATCCAAATGTTCCGTTGATGGGCCCGAGAGGGTGCATATCCTACACACCCGCCATAGCCTTACGACAACTTTGTTGGACACAAACCGTGCCACGAGAAGAATAACTTGGTGGATGCTGTTTCCGATACGAGGATGGTGAGAGTACCAAGTTGTTGGCAAAAGAAGTTAGAAATGCATGAAAAAATGTGAGAACGGCGGGGAGATCACAATTGGGCCGACCAATCCTAATCATTGTCTCAGAGTATGAAGCATGGAGAAAATCAAGGAAAGGTCCCGCCAATATTCCTGCAGAAAGCACGAAAACTGAAGACTACTCCCCTTCGGTAACTCAAATGACAGAACAACTGAAAGTCCTGGAAGCACAAATGAAGGAAATGGAACAACAAAAGCAAGATGCCGAGTTGAAAATAGCCATTGGTCAGAAGCGTTGTGAGAAGTTAACAAAGGAAAATTAACATTTAAAAGATTTGTGTGCAGATATCTCCGTAACCTCAAAAGTCCAGAAGAATATAGACAAGGTCCTGCCAAGCGTCATGACTAGGATCCAGAATCTTGAAAGCAAAGTACTGTCCTTGACAATAGAGAGGCATCAACTAAGAAAAGAAAAGCGTCAGTTAGAAGAAGAAGTCATTCAGCAAGAAGATGTGCGAAAGTCATTGGAAGTGGAAGCCAATCGACAAAGGGGAGTCAATGCCAACTTACAAAAGCAAATTTGTGCACAAGACAGGATGACTGATGAATTGGTGCAAAAGGTCCAAGAGTTGAATATCCTACTAGTCGAAATCAAGAAGCAGTGCAATTTAGGATGGACCTCAGCAAAACACTATCATGATCAAAGGGTTCAAGTAATGTATGCCGTGAAGTGGTGGAGAGAAGAGGCCCGAGAGCGAGGGATAGATATTGACATATGGAAAAAAGATATATGAGCATGAATTTGGAGCTAAGCCATTGTATTCCGAATTTTGTCCAATGCTTTGAAAAGGCCAAAAAACAAATTCGTGCGGACCCTATGCTTCGTCTCCCGGCTGAGTTGGATGATTTCATGCAAATGTGTGGAGGGTTTGCTCGAGGGCTAAAAAGAAAGAGACATAAGCTATTGACTTTAGGATGAAAATGTTGTAACAATGTCGAGAATTGTGATGTAACCCCAATCTATGTATTGTTTTGAGGAGATTTTAACGAAATATAGCCTTGCCTCCATAATTCTATGTTTTGCTTTGAGGAGTTTTTTAATGAAATCAGTTCTTGCCTCTATGATTCCGTCGCACTCCAACTCTTGCACTTGACTTGCGACGACACCTATCGTGGAGCATGGTCTTCCTTTAGTATGTTGTCAACTACATCTTTGCCTTATAGGATTCTTCCTTCTGTGCAAAGGGTAGGACCACTAGTGGAAATAATGTAATATACGGGAACGTTTTACGTCAGTTGACCATATGTTTGACGTTAAAAATGAGGCGGTGACAGTTTTGTAAATATTAAATCACTATTTGCATCAATTGTATAAAGAACTGACGTTAAAAGTGATTTTAACACTTTTAACGTCAGTTGTTTATACAACTGACGTTAAATGTGTGATTTTTATGACAGTTAAATAAATAACTGACGTAAATAATTATGAAACTCATTTCTTTCGTTGTCATCTCCCTGTTGTCACTCTTAACGCAGATCACTCCATATAGTGCAGTTTATTTCTAAACCTTTTTTTTAAACAAGTTTATTTTTAATGTTAATTAATTAGATTGAATTAGTAAACAAATTCTTGTGCAAATTAAAATAATTAAACACTTAACATAAAACAAGTTATATATGTATAATCAAATCGTATCTCATTGAAGCGATTCATGAGTTACAATTACATGATTAAAAGATAAAATTTTTTTGCAACATAGCACTAAAATATAAAAAAGTTTCTGCTTCAACATCATTTTCTTCTCAGTCCTGTCCTCAGAAACTCCAATGGATGCATCTCCTCCCTTACTTGAATTCCAGCTTGATACTCCATCTGAAACCACTGTCACTTTGGATCCAAAGCAGAGTGAAGGGATGGGATGAAATAAGGTGAGGGAATCACATTACGTGATTCACCCAACCTTACCATCCATGTTACGTGATTTACTCAACCTCAAGTTTTTTGACCATTAAGACAGAGACCTTTAAGTATAGGTATAGGAAGAAATAACAAAAGTCTCAGAGCCATTTTGTGAAGGAATATAAAACACACGAAATATAGAGGAAAAGAAGAGGCTGTAATACAGACTAATACATAAGAATGGTACTTTATATAGAGAAGAGAGACCAGCTGATTTTCTAGAAAACTGATCTATAAACTTAATGCCCATTAAGAGGATTATAGGTTACAATGTGCATGGGTAGGTAGCACAGCAGTCATGGGTAAGTAGCAAAGTAGTCAAAGGAATGAATGTTTTTGCAGAAACTTATACATTTTTAACGTCAGTTGTTTAATACAACTGACGTTAAAAGTGTTTTTAAAATATTATTTTTAACGTCAGTTTTTTATACAACTGACGTTAAAAGTGTGATTTTTACTTCAGTTAAATAAATAGCCGACGTAAATAATCATATATCCCTATCTGAAATGCCCTGTTGTCACTCTTAACACAGGTCAATCCATATATATAGTGCAGTTTATTTCTAAACTTTTTTTTAAAACAATTTTATTTTTTATCTTAATTAATTAGCTTGAATTAGTAAACAAATTCTTGTGCAAATTCAAATAAATAAACACTTAACATAAAACAAGTTATATATGTATAATCAAATCGTATCTCATTGAAGCGATTCATAAGTTACAATTACATGATTAAAAGATAAAAAATTTCTACAACATAGCCCTAAAATATAAAAAAAGTTTATGCTTCAACATCATTTTCTTCTCAGTCCTGTCCTCAGAAACTCCAACGGATGGATCGATGCATCTCCTCTCTCACTTGAATTCCATGATGCATCGTGAATCCACAGTCACTAGAAGCGAAAGCAAAGTGAAAGGGATCTTTGCATCACCTCCTTCACTGGAATTCCTTGATGCATCGTCTTGAATCCACAGTCACTTGGGGCCAAAGCAGAGTGAAAGGGATGGCTGAGATGAAATAAAGTGAGTAAATCACATTACGTGATTTACACAACCTTACCATCCATGTTACGTGATTTACTCAACCTCAAGTTTTTTGACCATTAGGACAGAGACCTTTAAGTCTAGGTATAGAAAGAAATAACAAAAGTCTCAGAGCTATTTTGTGAAGGAATAGAAAACGCACGAAATATAGAGGAAAATAAGAGGCTGTATTACAGACTGATACAGAAGAATGGTAATTTATATAGAGAAGAGAGACTAGCTGATTTTCTTGAAAACTGATCTATAAACTTAATGCTCATGGGTAAGTAGCACAATAGTCAAAGGAATTAATGTTTTTATAGAAACTTATACACTTTTAACGTCAGTTGTTTAATACAACTGACGTTAAACAATGACTTTTAACGTCAGTTTCTTAAGACAACTGACGTTAAATAAATTACCTTTAACGCCAGTTGTTACAAACAACTGGCGTAAAATGTTGTTTTATTTTTGAGTTTTGATTATAACGTAAACAATGACTTCTAACGTCAGTTTCTTAAGACAAATGACGTTAAATAGATTACCTTTAACGTCAGTTGTTACAAACAACTGACGTAAAATGTTGTTTTATTTTTGGTTTTTGATTATAACGTTTACACCCGCACGCCTTCTGCACTTCGCTCTGTACGTCTCTGTTCTTCTCTTTAACGCTCACTTTACTCTCAACTCTCACTCTGACTCTCAACTCTCACTCTCACTCTCACTCTGCCCTAATCGCGAGCTCATCTCCACCGCAACCACCGCGAGGGCTTCTTCCCCACCACCGTGAGGTACACTCTTAACCCTAACTCTGTCTTTCCCGCTCATTCTTTGCAATAACTTGACATCTCTCTTTGCCCTTCCCGCACACTAACTCTCCTTGTCCCTCTGCTCTCAGTAACCACATCGAACGTTGGCCACCATGCGAGCACCTATTTCTGGTGAGTCTTTAGGGCACATTTTTTTATTTTTCGTTTTGAGTGTATGTTGAAATTGTAGTCTCTGTAGTTGAAACTTGAAACTGTGAGTTTGAGTTGTTTGGAATGTCTCTATTTTTGGTTTTGAGTGTATGTTGCTCTACTGGTTGGTCTGTCACGGCCGTGATGCTCATCACGGCTAGGCCGTGATCAGTTCTGCCTGTGAGGGTCTGGTTCAGTTGGCACGTTACGACCGTGATGGACATCACTGCCAGGCCATGACCAGTTCTTGGTAATCTTCAAAAACTAGTTTTCAATCTCTCGTATTGTCCTTATATTGGATATATGTTTTGTATATCTACAGAACCTATCTAGTTATGGATCGTAGTTGGATGGTTTGTAAGCGCACTAGTGCTGAGTATTTGAAGGGGGTGGGAGAATTTATAGAATTTGCTCAAAGGAATGTTCCTAATAGTAATGGAATGTTCTGTTGTCCTTGTGTCAAGTGTTTGAATACGAGGAAATGTACGGTGAAGGATATACGTACTCATTTGATTTGTGAAGGGATTTGCTTGAGTTATACAAGATGGATATGGCATGGTGATGTGTTGTTAAGTTATACATTTATTTTTATTTATACTTCTGTATTTATTTTGAGTTATAACCTATGTTAATAAATATATATTGTTTCTGAACAGGCATACATATGGATCAGTTGGATAGCCCACATGCACGGGAGGACACTGTGGGGCCTACGCAAGACCCGATCGTGCCTATGCCTGATTCTAGTGTAAGTTTACATGTTATATACTATCTTTTCTCCTTCTTTTTAATGTAAGTTTATAATGTTACAACCCTCTATTTTATCATTTTTTTGTCCATACAGACATCACAGGCTCATAGGAAACGGGGTAGAGGAGCCACGTCGTTGAAGAAACTAGAGAAGGACAGGCAAAGCGGACAGAAGCTTGAGGTGTCCTTCGATGCTAATCTAAATGCCCAGGGACCCCGTGCTAAAGAATTTAATAAGTGGGTATTTCTACAAGCGAAGCAGCACGTAAGCATCAACTACAACCACTGGAATGACGTTCCACAGAACATTAAGGATTAGATTTGGGAGGCTATCGCGGTATTTTACCTTTACATTCGTTTGATTTACATTATTAGATAATTATCCGAGTTATAATCCATCCAGTTGTTATGTATTTAATGTGTAGGTAGCTTGGACTGTGCCAAATGACGAGGATCATCGTAAAAAATGTATGAAAATGGCATCAAAGCGTTGGAATGGGTTCAAGCATGATCTTACCAGGTACTATGTATCTGGGAAGAAGCGGCTTGATAAAATTTTCTCGGATTATCCCTGGATTGATCAGGATACTTGGGATATGTTTGCTAGGAGTCGACAAGATGGAGAATTTCAGGTTGGTTGATTAAGTTAATTTTGTATGCTTCTTATAGATCATTTAACTGTATTTAATTATGTGTTTTTGTTTGAATAGGCTAAGGCAGATAAGGGTCGGTGGAATCAGGCGAAGAACGTCCACCGCCACACCATGTCTCAGGGTGGGTACCAGACTCGAATCGAGCAGATGATGGCGGATAGGCTGAGGGCGAAGCGGGAAGAGCACTCTGCTAGGATTGAAAGAGGAGAGGTGCCTGAGGGCACACCATTAAGTCCTCCGTCGGACATCGACCGCGAGGATGTCTGGTTAGCCGGCCACATGACAAAGACGGGATCTTTTAAAGTTGATGCCACTCGCGAAGTGGCAGATAAGATTGTAAGTAAATAATTAACTTGATTTCAATTGATATTTGTATAGATATTTTTAACACTTTTAACATGCACGTTATTTCATTTTTTCATTGTAGATGGATCTTAAAGCACAATCCTCCCAGGGCTCATTCGTCCCTTCTGGACGGCGGGACGTCTTGATGACTGCTCTAGGCAAGAAAGACCATCCTGGTCGGGTTATCGGTGTTCCTGGGAATGTGACCATAAAAGAATATTATGGCAAGTCTGCTTCACGAAAGCGGGTGGTCGATGAAGCATCAATTTTGGATGACATTACTCAGCACCTCATGTATAACCCTGCTATTACAACACATCTGATGCAAAGCTTAATATCCAACCCAGATTTCAAGCAGGCGCTTGCCAGAGAGCTTTCCTCCGTCGGTTCATCCCAGGACACCGCAGGTTTTGAGTCACCTGCAAGTGTACCGGGTCGTCGCAAGTAATAAATAAACACGGTAAGAATTTACCGAGGTCGAACTCAGGGATTGGGCTACCAAATCAACTAATCCGCGAGAAATTCGATACGTTTGGTCAAGCGACAGAAGGTGGTTGAGAGAGAGAAAATAGGATTGTAATCTAAATTAACAAATCTAATAAAACTAAGCTATTAAAATCTGAAATTAAAATGTCCAAGGTCACAAATCCACCTACCCAATATGCATTCCCAAGTGATGATGAATTCCTCCCTAAGTTCAATTACAATGTCAACCGGGACCCCTAAATTCTCCTATATCCACTGTCGTGCTCAATAGGACGTATTCGAAGATTGGATTAATTACTTAATAGGTATCATAATCCTAATCATCAAATTCTGTTAATTCGTGTTCCCTATAAGGTTGCACTAATCTCCTACCCATTGTCGTGCAATATTCAATTAGTGATCCCAATTCAAGTTCTAAAACGCGAATCGCCGTTCAGCCTCAACACGTTTAACTAGTCAATCACGCTAGCATATGATCAACGCAATCAAATCAGAATTGGAAAACATCAATTGAGATAAGGGGAGAAAGACATACATCACATCGGATCTACACCGCCATGGGTGGCTTCATTGTTCCCTCAGACGAGGGGATTAGTTCCTCATGCTCATAGACAAACAATCGGACATAACCTCCATAGCAAAATAGGAAAATAAAAAGGGAGACACAGCTCCAAAGAGACAAGAAACTACCCTAAAACGCTACTCTAAACAGTGGAAAACTACTAGGATTCGGATCTGTTCAAAGCTCCCTTCTTCTGATCTGAAACAGCAATATATAGAGTTCTGATTTTGCGCTCGCTCGCGAGGTGAACATTAAAATTGGCACGCATTTAATTTGGACTTTCGCGAGGCGAGAGTACGTTCGCGGGGCGAATTTCAGTTTTGGCTCCATCCTGAGTTTGAATGATCGCGAGGCGAAATGTGATTCGCGAGGCGAGACTGAAACCTTAATCTGTCACAGCCGTGACCTTCATCACGGCTAGGCCGTGATGGTCACTGTCTTCCAGGGTCTTCAGACTCTCGCGGGGCGAGAAGCCTCTCGCGAGGTGAGCCAGAATTGATGACTGTTGCTGTTTTGCTGATCTTCAGGCTCGCGAGGCGAGCATCTACTCGCGGGGCGAGTATCTCCAGAATGTAAATTTCCACTGTTTCCTTGACTCGAAGTGCTTCCTTGACTCTTGGAGCTTCACTTCTAACCTGAAACAATAAAAAAGGAACAAAAAGCGTAATTATACTCAAAATAGACTAAAAACTACGAAAATTTCCTAGAACGAGTCAAAGTCCAACTTAGGAACAAAACAAGGCAAATTTGGGCGAAAACGAGAGTGAACTTGAATAATTTGCACAAAAACCACAGTCCATCTAGTTATAAAACTAGATAAGCCAGAGGCTTATCAAAACACCCCAAACTTAAACCTTGCTTGTCCCCAAGCAAGCTAAAACTCAAAAAGGACTCAAGACTTTGGCAAGCTTAAGGGATTCAATCGATTTCGCACAAATTTCATGCAATCAAAACAGTTTTTCTCCAATGATTTCCCCCTTGCATCAATGCAATCCCCACATTCATTTACTTTAAACAATTGAGAACTTCATCATTCATGCAATCATTAATCTAAGTTGAGGATCAGAGTCACACACAAAAGGAAGATCACCAATTTCAAACAATTGCCTTCCTCACAAGGGTATGTAAAATTTCACTCATTCGCTCAAATTCGTCCAGGCTATCAACTTTTCACTCAACTTCACATTCCAAGAGCACTTCCCATGAATTTGATTTTCATCTCAACAATGGTTCCCACGAAAACATGCATGCAACAATAGAAGGTCTTATAAAGGTTATAATGGGGCCTGGCTGAGGGTAGGATAATCAAGGATACTAGGCTTAAGTCCCTAGGAACTAAGAGAGCATGAGCATTTGACACATATTCAACTCAAATTCCTTTTTCCATTTTTCTTTTTGCCTCGGGTGACTACAACATTTTCCTTGCTAATATTTTTGTTTTGCCCCCTTTCTTTTGGCATTTTTTTTTGGTTTCAACCGTTATTTTTCTTTTTCTCACCCCAATATGACACATCACCTTGTAGCCACCCCAAACTTAGTTTCTCACAATCCTTCTCTTGCTAAGCTTCCATGCTCTCCTAATCCTAAGATTGGGTTAACATGGTTTTTTCCAGATTTTGGCTTATAATATAGGGTCATCAAGAAACAATAGGCTAATTAGGCTCAATGTGGTTAACTAGGGAACATGCATTAGGGATGGTTCTTTTTAGGCCAAGTAGTTATTCAAAGAAAATTGCCTAAATCATTTGATGCAACACCTAGACATGCAAACCATAAAGAGATTTAAGCAAATTCGGGAAAGTGCAACTTAGAAGTGATTCACACAATCAAAAACAAAGTTGGAGGCTCAAATCCTCACCTGGATATTTTTGCAAATTGTTTGACCGAGATACAATTCCTAGAGTGTGCACCCCCTCACCCCAAACTTATCATAAATCAAGTAATCACAATAAAATTCTCAAAGTTCAGTTTTCAATTTTTCACATGGGGATCAACTTTTCTATTTTCAGAACCTAGGGGGAAATCATCGATGGTCAAAATAATTCATGCAATCAATCTATGCTCAATTTAATTAAAATCCAACAAGCTTGTCGACACACATTCATACATAAACTCTTGATCTTCTCAAATTATTCAATAGTGACAAACAAAAACAAAAAACAAAAACAAAAATAAAAACAAAAACAAAACAAAAGTGAGGAGAGGAGAGGGTGCTCCCTGATCAAGTTTCCATGGTTGACTCCTCATCCAATTGGTCTCACGGGCTCCCTTATGTTGCATAGCATCCTGGAAGAACTCCTGCAGATTAAACCTTAATTGCAGATTCGCGAGGCGAGATATCACTCGCAAGGCGAATCTGGAAGAATTGTTTTCACACTTTCCAGAATAGCGAGGCGAGTATTATCTCGCGAGGCGAATCTGGAATTCCAACAGAGGATGATGCCCAGAATCGCGAGGCGAGAGTATACCTCGCGACGCGAGACAGAAGCGTGAGTAAGCCTCTGAGATTCAGGGCTTCTGTCTCGCGTGGCCACAGTGGATTCGCGTGGCGAATCAAGTTTATATATATATATATATATATATATATATATATATATAAAGGATACCTAGATTGGGTTGCCTCCCAATAAGCGCTTCTTTAACGTCACTAGCTTGACTTATTAAGAAGCATCCACCTGGATCCCACAGCCTGTGGCGCAAGGGCCAAGAGACGCTCATCATGTGAGATCCTCCACCCGAATCCCATGGTTTGTGAAGTGGCCCTTGCAGAAGCAACACGACTCTATCCATAATTCCATCTGGCCCGTGCGTGAAAACTCCATTGACCTCTGCAAATATGAACTCACTTCCTCTCGGGTCAACTGGTGTTTTCACGAGGAAGTGTGCCAGACAAGTGGGAGGGTCTAATTTACCAATGTCCACACATGCATATAAGCCAACATAGTTATCCAATGCAGTAACTTCAGGTTGCTTGGCAAGCATGGTGAAATCCACTACCACTTTATCTTCATTTTGAACTCTACCCCCTTGCTCCGGTGCCTTGTCCCTTGCCAACTCCTCTTCCTTAGGTTGCTCTTCCTCAACATGTGGTTGTTCTAGGGCCTTGTCACTTGTCAATTCCTCTTCCTTAGGTTGCTCTTCCTCAACATGTGGTTGTTCCGGGGCCTTGTCTTCCTCAACTTCCTGAGAACTAGTTGCATCCCAGTTAGATCCCAACACCCCACTGCTTCTAGTTGTTGTGGCCTTGCATTGGTTCTTAGGGTTGTTCTCGGTATCACCTGGGAAAATTCCCTGGAGACGCTCATCTAGTTGCTTTGCGAGCTGACCCAACTTCTCAACTGCCGCATTCGCCTTATCAATTGCCGCATTTGTCATCTCAAGAGCCAACTCCAAAGGTTGTCTTCCACCATCCTGTTGAGGTTGTTGTTGCCAATTCTGTTGAGGTTGTGGTTGCCAAGCTAGATCATCGTCAGCATTACTCCAAGCGAAACCCGGATGGTCTCCCCTCATATAACCCCAATACTGATTCTGACTCTGATAGTTGTCCTGGGGCACGCTGTCATAGAAGTTTTGGCATGAGTCCACATATTCTTGAGAGAAGTAGAATGGACAGCTCCAAGTGCCATGGTCTCCATTACAATATTCGCAACCCGGAAGCATTCCCTTGTGTACCTCGCATACAAAACAAGGCAAGACCAAGTGGAATCAAAGAAGTAGAGAGAGATAATAGTAAATAAAAATAAAAATAAAAATAACTTAACCAAATAATCAAACTTCCCTAAAAATTAGGAAAATTGGTTGTGCCAATCCCCGGCAACGGCGCCAAAAACTTGTTGAGTCACCGGCAAGTGTACCGGGTCGTCGCAAGTAATAAATAAACACGGTAAGAATTTACCGAGGTCGAACTCAGGGATTGGGCTACCAATTCAACTAATCCGCGGGAAATCCGATACGTTTAGTCAAGCGACAGAAGGTGGTTGAGAGAGAGAAAATAGGATTGTAATCTAAATTAACAAATCTAATAAAACTAAGCTATTAAAATTTGAAATTAAAATGTCCAAGGTCACAAATCCACTTACCCAATATGCATTCCCAAGTGATGATGAATTCCTCCCTAAGTTCAATTACAATGTCAACTGAGACCCCTAAATTCTCCTATATCCACTGTCGTGCTCAATAGGACGTATTCGAAGATTGGATTAATTACTTACTAGGTATCATAATCCTATTCATCAAATTCTGTTAATTCGTGTTCCCTATAAGGTTGCACTAATCTCCTACCCACTGTCGTGCAATATTCAATTAGTGATCCCAATTCAAGTTCTAAAACGCGAATCGCCGTTCAGCCTCAACACGTTTAACTAGTCAATCACGCTAGCATATGATCAACGCAATCAAATCAGAATTGGAAAACATCAATTGAGATAAGGGGAGAAAGACATGCATCACATCGGATCTACACCGCCATGGGTGGCTTCATTGTTCCCTCAGACGAGGGGATTAGTTCCTCATGCTCATAGACAAACAATCGGACATAACCTCCATAGCAAAATAGGAAAATAAAAAGGGAGACGCAGCTCCAAAGAGACAAGAAACTACCCTAAAACGCTACTCTAAACAGTGGAAAAACTACTAGGATTCGGATCTGTTCAAAGCTCCCTTCTTTTGATCTGAAACAACAATATATAGAGTTCTGATTCTGCACTCGCTCGCGAGGCGAGCAAGCTCTCGCGAGGCGAACATTAAAATTGGCGCGCATTTAATTTGGACTTTCGCGAGGCGAGAGTACGTTCGCGGGGCGAATTTCAGTTTTGGCTCCATCCTGAGTTTGAATGATCGCGAGGCGAAATGTGATTCGCGAGGCGAGACCGAAACCTTAATCTGTCACAGCCGTGACCTTCATCACGGCTAGACCGTGATGGTCTCTGTCTTCCAGGGTCTTCAGACTCTCGCGGGGCGAGAAGCCTCTCGCGAGGTGAGCCAGAATTGATGACTGTTGCTGTTTTGCTGATCTTCAGGCTCGCGAGGCGAGCATTTACTCGCGGGGCGAGTATCTCCAGAATGTAAATTTCCACTGTTTCCTTGACTCGAAGTGCTTCCTTGACTCTTGGAGCTTCACTTCTACCCTAAAACAATAAAAAAGGAACAAAAAGCGTAATTCTACTCAAAATAGATTAAAAACTACGAAAATTTCCTAGAACGAGTCAAAGTCCAACTTAGGAACAAAACAAGGCAAATTTGGGTGAAAACGAGAGTGAACTCGAATAATTTGCACAAAAACCACAGTCCATCTAGTTATAAAACTAGATAAGCCAGAGGCTTATCAGCAGGGCATGCCAACCCTTCACATGTGAGCAAAAAAGAGAGTTATAGTAGGGCACATGTGGAGGACGCTGAGTTATCAGCTAGGGAGCGGGAGTTGGAAGTCCAACGCCATGAGCATGAGTTGGAAATGAAAATGCATGAGCTTGAGTTGGACTTCAAACGACGTGAGCTTGAAATGTTAACAAAGGTATGTATTCATTATTAATGTCCAAATGAGTCAAATCATTACTTGTGTTTTTTTTTAATTATCAACAACTTATCTATTTTATTTTTCCTAAATTGAAGGCCAAGTCGACGTCGGTGTCGCTGTCACCTGTCACTCGTTTGTTCTCACTTGGTGAGGATTATGCGTTTGAGATTTTTGAATGTCCATTGGAGCATGATGGATGGGTGGCATGCCCAGATCAATAGAGGATATTTTCCTTCTGTGGTGAAGATCTCGGGAACGCCTGTAGAAATAACGTCTGGATGGCCAACACGGTTTTGAGTCTCTGGTGCACGTAAGTTAATTTTAATTTTAATTTTATAACTTATTGATTTTTGGTATTTTTCCATTTAATAATTATTTTAATTTCAATATATATATATATATATATATATATATATATATATATATTATGTAATTAACATCCACACCTTTTCATATCTTAGGTATCTCTATCGTCTTCAGGTTGATAAGGGCGTTGCATCAGTTTACGGCTTCTTAGAGTCGTCAGTCCTTCTGCCCCAATTCTTTGCTGGCGATGAATTTAGTAAATACATAGGGAACTTGTTGGGAGACAATCGGAAAGAATTATATCTGACTCCCTACTGTATGAAAAACAATTGGCAGTTGCTCGTACTTCACCCGTCTAGGCATACTGTCATATTCTTCTGCTCTCTCCACCAAAACCCGCCACAGGAAATGGTGGAAGCTATAAATACGTAAGTAACTAATATTAAATTTAATTTAAGTTTTAATATCAGTTGTTTTTAGTTTATTACACACATGATATATGAATTTGTTAGTTGACATGATTATTTGTTTATGATAGCGCGCTGAAGGCGGGTAGCATAAGTTGCGCCAACGGGAGAAGTAGGACTTCTAAGGCTAAAGCAAATCCTGAATGGACCTTCCTCAAGGTTTGGTAGTTTATTTATCAAATAATTAATATTATAATTACAGATTTATATGTATATTCAACTGACATTGAAATTAATTTTGTTTGTAGTCTCGATTTTAAATTGACGGGTGGTCGTGCGGCTATTATGTGATGCTTCATATGCTGAATATAGTCTCCGCATCTATTAAGGATGGATGGAATAAGGTAATATTTAAAAAACTTGTTAGATTATATACTATAGTTTTGAAGATGACTTGCGTTAATGTTATTGTTATTATTTGAACGTGCGTAGGCATTTAACGACCAATCGCCTCTTCAAGCATGCGGCTGAAAAAGGAATTGACAAGATACCTCCGCATTACTTAGATGAATAATTTTTTTGTTAGACTTTAGAAACTAATTAATAACATGTATATATATATATATATCCTTAGATTGGTAGTTTTGTTTTTAGACATTAGAGACTAAAATTTATATATATATATATATACTTGTAGATAGTTATGTTTTTCCTATACATGGGTTTTGGTTTTAAGTCCCCCATTGTTCCTTTGTATATTTATTTTCTGTTTGTTAATATTGAAATTTAAGGGTAGTGTTTGCAATTCTGTAATGTGTGTGATATTCTCTGTGTTACTGGGATATTTACTGAATGCAGGGATAGCTGAGGGGAGTGATATTTTAAAACTGAATTTAAAAAAAATAAATAAAAATTAACGTCAGTTGTATCAAACAACTGACGTTAATAGCATTTTATAAAATATACAGTAAACTATTAACGTCAGTTGAAATAAACAACTGACGTTAAAATTAAAACCTTTGACGTCAGTTCTTTAACACAATTGACGTTAGTTTTAACAAAATTAACATCAGTTATGTTAAAGAACTGACATTAATAGTTTTATTTTTAACGTCAGTTGTTTAAACAACTGACGTTAAAATATTAACTATTAACGTCAGCTGTATTTACGTCAGACAATATTCTGACGTATAAAATCAATTTTAACTGACGTAAAAACTACTTATTGTACTAGTGGACAAGATGTCTTAATTCAGAATTGCTAGTGTGTTTGAGACAACACCTATTGTGGAGAGTTGTTTCTCCCCTAGATTTGTTGTCAACTCTATTTCATATTATGAGCACAATGCTCTCTGTGTGGGATGGAGGGACCATCTCTTGTCTGTTATAAGGTGTTAACTCAAAAATAATAATAAACTCCAAAGGTGATTTTCATAAAAGCTTTTGCATTTTTCCAACATTTTGTTCTCACTTTTGTTTCGATTAAAACAGTGTGTGGCTTTTCTGAACAATTGCTCGAAGACACCCTTATCGCACTCGGTCACGGACAAGAGCCATGGCGGATGAACTAGAAGAAGTCCAAGAGATCAGGGATGAGGTCAGTCAAATCAAGGATCATATGGCTAAGATGATGGAGATCCTACAAGCAATGCAGAAGGAAAAGAACACAGAGGAGAACCCTCCAGCCTCGAACGAAGAACATCCGGCCACACCTCTCATTCCGTCCTGTTTTGCTCAGATTCCTATTCAAGGCTTCAACCAACCAGGGGCCATGATGCCTCTCACTATTTATCCAAGTAACCAAACTCATTTTTCATTCAACCCGAACAATCCCCCATACGGTTTGCCTCGCGGGTTTGTGCCACCAACAACCCCCAGCCCACAAGATGGCATTCAAAACTCCGAGCATATCACTCAGACACAAACCCCCACTGATGTTGTCAAAATGCTGATGAGTGTGATTTCACCTCATTTTCCATGTACATTTATGTATGCATTTGCATATAGTTAGGCCATTTTAGTTTGATTTTGGTTAGTTTTTTCCTTTGGAACAGATAAGGTGGTTTTGTGTGTTGTTTTGCAGGAATTTATGATTAATTGCCCAAGATTTGGCCATGATGAAGCTTGGATGAAGATAGAGCCTGAAAGGAGAAGAAATTGAGCCAAGCAGAATTCTGAAGATTCGCCTCGCGAGACTGGATCTTGCCACGCGAGCCTGAAGACCAGCTGAACAGCAACAGTCAGCCTTTCTGTCTCGCCTCGCGAGTCACCATCTTGCCCCGCGAGCCTGAAGGCCTGACTGTTCCAGTGATGTCTCCCTTTCGGTCTCGCCTCGCGAGTTACTATCTCGCCTCGCGAGAGATCCAATCTCTAAAGACCAGATTTTTAACATTCGCCTCGCGAGCTACGTCTCGCCCGCGAGCAGCGAAACCAGTAACCCCCTGTTATAAGCTGTTTTAGGGCAGAATTGTGAGGGAGGATTGATTTGCAGGAAAGGAGGCGGCCAAGAAACCCTAAAAAACGCAATTTCTGTTGCTGTGGCTGGGTGCATCCTTCCATGGAGTTCTTCCCTTCCATCATCTCAGTATCTTTTCTTTTCCCTTTTTATTTGATGATGTGTAGCTAAACTCCCATTGTTGGGGTTAGGTGTAGCTCTCTCTGAATTACCCATGTATTTGATTTGAGCTTGTAATACAGTTTTTACTTCTGTATGAGTGATTGATTTTCTATGCTTAATGCTTGTTGTGGCTAGCACCCCCATGACTCGATTAGTGTTTTGATATGCAATTGGGAAATTCGTATTAGAACCGGAATTGAAATCAATTACCTGGTAAACCTTGTATCTAGGGATAGATTTAGGTTTATTAGCAATCGTGTAATCCCTAATCATAATGCAAATTCATTAATCTAGGCCACCTAAGGAATTAGGGTCTATTAGTGGATTTAGGCTATTGTCATCCGAGGAATCGGGACTTGAGTAATTTAGTGGATTGATTGTCGTAGTTGAAGTAGAAACTGTTTGTTAGTCATTTCATTGCATGGGGATGAAGTTGAGTGAACCAAATCCCAACATATTTTATATATTTGAAGAATCCTCTTCTCTGCCTCCCAAGTGTTCGATAGAAATCCTCAAAGAACTTTTCCTTTTCTTTTGTTGATTTGGGCTTGATAATTAGTATAGAACTCTCTTCAATCCAAGTTTCAGCTTGAATAGTAATTGATTCGGTACGTGCTAGTACTTGTCGCAGTCCTCGTGGGAACGATAAAACGGTCTCACCACCGTATTACTTGCACGACTGGGTATACTTGCCCAGATCCGTCAACAAGTTTTTGGCGCCGTTGCCGGGGACCGCGTCTCAATATTAGCATATCCATTTCGGTTACTAATTTTGGCAAAAAAAATTCTGTTATAATCTGTTTTCTATCATAATTTTCTGTTCTGTTTTGCTGTCATTTTTTTGTTCTGGTGTGTTTGCTGTTTGTGTGCTAACAGTTACTGCTAACACCCTTGTGGCTAGAGTGTTTGTGTATGCGAGGTACTATCCCAGCTGACCAACTCCTCTACGATCCTAAAATTGAAAGAACAGCTAGAGGAAATCAGAGGCAAGCAAGAGAGCAGAGACTGTTAGAATAACAAGAAGAAGAACAAGAGACTTCCACTTCTCAAGTTCATCAAGAAAGACTCAGAATGGCAGGCAATGGTGAAGGTGCTCCACCACGGAGGACACTTGGTGACTATGCCAATACAAATGTCAACCGGCATGTCACTAGCATAGTGAGGCCTCCAGTGAACTGCAACAATTTTGAAATCAAGCCAACTCTCATCAATATGGTTTCACAAAATCAGTTTGTCGGGTTGGAGAAAGAAGATCCTAATAGTCATGTCTCCAACTTCCTGGAGTTGTGTGACACGGTGAAGATAAATGGTGCCTCCGATGATGCAATTCGCCTAAGGTTGTTCCCTTTCTCTCTAAGAGATAGAGCCAAGTCTTGGCTCCAATCACAACCAAGGGGGAGCTTCACTACATGGGATGACTTAGAGGCAAAATTTCCGGCAAGATTCTTCCCCACCTCAAGATTTGTGAAGACAAGGGGTGACATCATAAGCTTTTCTCAACAAGAAGGTGAGACTCTGTATGACGCCTGGGAAAGGTTCAAGGAATTGCTCCGGAGATGTCCAAATCATGGGTTTGATGATCATACCCAAATGCAGACATTCTGTAATGGATTGAGGCTGTCGACCAGGTATATGCTGGATGCCTCAGCTGGAGGTTCCATGAACACAAAGACAGCAGAAGAATCATTGGTTTTGATAGAGGCTATGGCATCGAATGACTATTGGATGCATCATGATCGGGGTCCCACATCAAGAAGAGGGGTATTGGAGTTAGATTCACAAACTGCACTTTTGGCTCAGAATAAGCTCATGACACAACAACTGGAGTCCATTACCAAGCAACTAGCTCAACTCCCACAACAACTCCAAACTGTTCAAGGGACAACCATGCCACCTCAGCAAGTAATGAGATGTGATTTTTGTGGAGGAGATCATGATAATGGAAGATGTGAGGCACCACCTAGTTCCCATGAGGAAGTTAATTATATGGGGAACTATGGGCGGCAAGGCAACAACCAATTCCCTAACAACTACAACCAAGGGTGGAGGAATCAACCAAATTTTGGTTGGAAGCAAGATGCCGGCCAAACAAGCAAGCCTCTTCCTACACAACCGCCTCAAGACCGGATTTCTAACTTGGAGAACACTCTCTATCAGTTCATGCAATTGACCATGTCAAACCAGAAAAACACCGATGCTTCTATAAAAAACTTGGAGGTTCAAGTTGGACAAATTGCAAAGCACCTAGCAGAGCAATCTAGCAGCAGTTTTTCAGGTAACACTCAAACTAATCCTAAAGAGCATTGCAATGCTATTGTTTTGAGGAGTGGTAAAAGTCTTGAGAATGTGGGCGGTGAGCCTTTGGTGAAGAATCAGAGAGTTGATGAAAAAACAGAAGTGAGTGCTGAGGAAAAAGAGGAGAAAGGCAAGGAGGTTATAGTTGAGGAAGAGGAAAAAACCAGTGAACAAGACAAGAGGGAGAAGCTAGTGGATGAGAATTCAATCTTGAGGAAGACTAAAAGTCAGATTTTAAAAGATGGAGACAAGCCTCAAGTGATCCCCTCTTATGTGAAGTTGCCATACCCTCATTTGAGCAAGAAGAAGGAGAAGGAAGAACAGTTTGCCAAATTCCTTGACATCTTCAAGCGGTTACAGATCAACATACCCTTTGCTGAAGCACTAGAGCAGATGCCAACTTATGCAAAATTCATGAAGGAGTTGCTCACAAAGAAAAGAAAGTTTAAAGAAGGCGAGACTGTTGCCTTGACTGAAGAGTGCAGTGCGATACTTCAAAGGAAGCTACCTCCAAAGCTTAAGGATCCTGGTAGTTTTACAATCCCCTGCAATATTGGGGGTGTTGCTATTGGGAAGGCATTGTGTGACTTGGGGGCGAGTATCAATTTGATGTCGCTTTCGATTTTGAACAAGCTTGGAGGTGGTGAGGTAAAACCAACAAGGATGGCATTGCAACTAGCTGATAGATCAATCAAGCGTCCTTATGGTATTCTGGAAGATGTTCTGGTAAAAGTAGATAAGTTTATCTTCCCAGCGGATTTTGGGATATTAGACATGGAGGAGGATGCAGAAGTTCCACTGATATTGGGGAGACCTTTTCTAGCAACTGGTCATGCTTTGATAGATGTACAAAAAGGCCAACTTCGATTCATAGTGCATGATGAAGAGGTTACTTTCAATGTATTTGAAGCTATGCATCGCCCGAGTGATGAAGAGAATTGTTTCCGCATGGACGTTGTGGACGTAGTGTCTAGAGAAGCCTTTGCACATCAGCACCACTCTACTCTTGGGAAGGTAAACATGAGTTCTAGTGAAAATCTTGATGAGGAAGAGGCGAAGGAATTAGAAGACTGTTTGGGTGATTTGGAAGCTCATTCCAATCAACTTGCTGTCAAGACTAAGAAGGAAGAGCTCAACATGAAAACAACTCCGAAGGTCTGCAAGACAAATTATGCATCCAATGGTGTTGAAGTCGGGTTTGTTCATCATGTGAGAACAGAACTTCCGCCGGGAAGGAGTAAGAAAAAGGCCACGAAGCTCAGAGTGAAAAGGGCAAAGCGGAAGCGCAAATGTTGGCCTTATAAGCAAAATCAGCTCTTTAAAGGAGTTCCATGGAAGAAAAGTGCTCTTGCACTTCTATGCCCAGCCGACCCCGGTTAATTGAAAGAAGCCCGTCAAGCTAGTGACGTTAAAGAAGCACTTATTGGGAGGCAACCCAAGTTTTCTTTTCATTTTCCTTTTGTTTTTGATTTATAACTCTTGAATAATTTGAGAAGATCAAGAGTTTTCTTTTACTAATAAATTTGCCAAGTGTTTCCAGGGTAGGAAGGAAGGAGGGAAGAGTAAGAAGACAAGAAAAAGCAAAGTCAGCACCCATCACGCCCAGGCTGTGACCCAATTTTCATGCAATTCCTCCTGGCTAGGCATGTGAGCCAACACCCGCCGCCGCCTTGGTAAGTCGTTCCAATTTTTCTTTCCTCTCTCCAACTTGATTGTTTACATTGGGGACAATGTAAATTTTTAAGCTTGGGGTAGGGGTATTTTTGCATCCTTCATGTTGCATTCATATAGTTTTGCATGATAGCTTTGCATGATCACACAATTAGATTGCCCTTGTTTAGATGATGCATCCAATTGTGAGAACTAAGTGCCAAATAACTTGAGATAGTGAATTCTTGAACCCAATTCTGTTTATTCTTGTGATAAGGCTACAAATGAAAAATGCTTGAGATGATCATTGATAGTTGATAATTAGCATGTGGTTCTATAGATTTGTGTTTCTCATTGATTTCTGAACTACTAAAATGTGAGAAATTTGAGCCAAAGGGGTACTCACTAAATCTACCCCATTCTTTGTGTTAGAGTGTTATTCCTCTTGGATTGTATTTCTTTAGAACTTGACTTGAAACCGTTTTGAAGCTTAAAAATTTTTGAAAACATTTTTGAAAATGATTGAGACAATAGGTATTTTTCCGGCCTTCTGAGCTTTGATTGACTAAATGCTACCCCTTAGTTGCCCAATTTTGAGCCTGAAAGGATAAAAATACTTTTCTTGGTACCTTAAATTACTTTGTTGAATGATGCTTGATAGGACCTTCTAAAGTATTACAAAAGGGTAAAAAGGTGGTTGAAAAAGTATGGGATGAAAGAATCGGAAAAATATTTCTCTTGAGTGGAAAAATCTCCCCTTCTCCAAATAAAAGAAAAACAACAGAAAACAAAAATATAGAGAGAAGGGGATGACAAAAAGAAATGAGAAATAAAACAAAAAGAAAGGAAGAAAGGTGGAAAAATAAATCAAAACCCAAAAAGGTATTTTAGAAGGTCATGCTTTGCAATGCTTGATAGTTTGTATAGCCTTTTGAAATTTCCTTTTCTTGATCTCCCTACCTAACAATAAATCCCATGGCCCCGTTACAACCAAAGCAAAAGACCTCTTGATTCTTAATTGTTTTCATTAATATAGTAGAGATTTTGTTGATAGTCAAGCCTATGGTAGAAATCATTCCTTGAGGAAAATGGAGCGAATTGTCATAGATCCTTGAACACTTGAGTGAGGCGAGAAAGAGAGCCAAGCAAATGAACAAGCTTGGGGTGATCTTCAGGTGAGCAAGAGTGCCCAAATCAGTGAGAATATGAGTCTAGGAAACCTAAGCCCCTAATTGGACTTGAATTGATTGTCTCTTGCTGAATTATTTGAAATGCCTGTTACTTGGATCATTTACTCGGGTTCTTAGTTCACTATCATTGCTCTGTTCGTTTTCATCTTCTGGCCTTGGTTTTTGCTTGAGGACAAGCAAAGTCTTAAGCTTGGGGTGATTTGATGAGTGTGATTTCACCTCATTTTCCATGTACATTTCTGCATGCATTTGCATATAGTTAGGCCATTTTAGTTTGATTTTGGTTAGTTTTTCCTTTGGAACAGATAAGGTGGTTTTGTGTGTTGTTTTGCAGGAATTTATGATTAATTACCCAAGATTTGGCCATGATGAAGCTTGGATGAAGATAGAGCCTGAAAAGAGAAGAAATTGAGCCAAGCAGAATTCTGAAGATTCGCCTCGCGAGACTGGATCTCGCCACGCGAGCCTGAAGACCAGCTGAACAGCAACAGTCAGCCTTTCTGTCTCGCCTCGCGAGTCACCATCTCGCCCCGTGAGCCTGAAGGCCTGACTGTGCCAGAGATGTCTCCCTTTCGGTCTCGCCTCGCGAGAGATCCAATCTCCGAAGACCATATTTTTAACATTCTTCTCGCGAGCTACGTCTCGGCCCGCGAGCGCGCGAAACTCAGAACCCCTGTTATAAGCTGTTTTAGGGAAGAATTGTGAGGGAGGATTGATTTGCAGGAAAGGAGGCGGCCAAGAAACCCTAAAAAACACAATTTCTGCTGCTGTGGCTGGGTGCATCCTTCCATGGAGTTCTTCCCTTCCTTCATCTCAGTATCTTTTCTTTTCCCTTTTTACTTTGATGATGTGTAGCTAAACTCCCATTGTCTGGGTTAGGTGTAGCTCTCTCTGAATTACCCATGTATTTGATTTGAGCTTGTAATACAGTTTTTACTTCTGTATGAGTGATTGATTTTCTATGCTTAATGCTTGTTGTGGCTAGCACCCCCATGACTCGATTAGTGTTTTGATATGCAGGGGCCATGATGCCTCTCATTATTTATCCAAGCAACCAGACTCATTTTTCATTTGACCCGAACAACCCCCCATACGGTTTGCCTCGCGGATTTGTGCCACCAACAGCCCCCAGCCCACAAGATGGCATTCAAAACTCCGAGCATATCACTCAGACACAAACCCCCACTAATGTTGTCGAAATGCCACAAACACAAACTGTCAACCCTACAGATGGTAACACCCCGACGGTAACACTTTCTGCCAATCAAAAAAATCCACAATACACCCTACATTATGGACCCCAGGGGACTCAAATGATGCCCAACTTTGGATCCTCCTACATGCCATACTCCTTCCCTCAAAATATGTATAGTGAAACTCCAGTGAATCAGTTAGGAGGGAATTCCCGATCTAAAGAAAAGTTGGAAGTGCTAGAAGAAAGACTACGGGCCATTGAAGGAGTAAATAGTTATGGTCTGCGGGATGCTTCGGAACTTTGTCTGGTGCCAAATGTTGTAATTCCCCCAAAATTTAAGGTACCCGATTTCGACAAATATCAGGGAACCACCTGTCCCAAAAACCATCTGACCATGTATGTAAGGAAGATGGCATTATACGCTCAAGATGATAAGATCTTTAATCACTTCTTCCAAGACAGTTTAACTGGGGCAGCTTCAAATTGGTACACGCATCTCGAACGGGCCCACGTCCGATCCTTCAAAGATCTAGCAGATGCATTCCTGAAGCAATACAAATACAATATTGACATGTCTCCCGATAGGATGCAACTCCAAAATATGGCCAAGAGAGACACGGAGACTTTCAAGGAGTATGCACAATGATGGGGGGAACTGGCTGCTTAGGTAGAGCCTCCATTGGCCGAGAAAGAAATTGTGGCAATGTTCATTGATACACTCCAGTCGCCCTTCTATGATAGGATGATTGGGAGTGTGTCATCAAACTTTTCTGACATGGTCATCATCGGTGAGGGAATTGAAAGTGGAATGAGGAATGGCAAGATCACTGAGACTTCAGTAATGAACGGCCAGAAGAGAGCCCCGTTTGTGAAAAAGAAAGAAGGAGAAGCACACGCGGTAACCTTTGAACAAAAGAAACCAAACCAATATAGACCAAACCAAACACCCACCTTCCAAGCCCAAACCAACCAGCCATACATCGCTGCCACCTCACAATTCCCAAATCCTCAACAGATGGCTCCTTACCGGCCATCATACCCCTCTCAACCTCAAGCACCCCTTACCATGCCATCTCAAATTGTCCAACCCCTAGGTCCAAACCCAAACACCAGCCAAACAAGACCACCGTATAACTCGGAAAGAAAGCCAGTACATTTCGACCCGATACCCATGACCTACACTGAGCTACTGCATCAGCTCATAAGTAAATCTGTGTTGACTCCTATCCCAATGAAACCATTGGGGCCTCCTTATCCGAAGTGGTTTGACCCAAATGCTAAATGTGAGTATCATGCGGGGGCAATAGGTCATTCCACTGAGAACTGCAGGGCTTTCAAATTTAAGGTACAAGATCTTATTGATGCTAAGTGGTTGAGTTTTCAGAAAGATGCTCCGAATGGGGCACAAGGTCCTATGCCTAATCATGGGGGTTCGGGAGTCAATGTCATTGATAGCTTCATGGAACCTACTCTTAAGAGCCAAGTGGCTGATGTCAGAACTCCCATGAGAGTTATTTTAAGGGAGATGCAAAAACATGGATTGGTGCAAACCTCAATTGTTGAAGAGAAGACTCTTGATGAAGAGATAGGGTGTGACTTCGATGGGAATATGGGGCATTCAATTGAAGACTGTGCAGAATTTCGACAGGTTATGCAACAGTTAATAGATATGAAGATTATCCTAATTGGTTGTGAACCGAATGAGTGTGGCATTAACATGGTCGCTGAATCTACAATTTCCCCAACTCCAGTTAAGATAACTCCTTTTACTATTGTGATTAATCCTCAACCAGTTCCTGAGCAACTCGCTTCGAAGCCAGTGGTGATACACTATACCGAGAAGGAACCTATGCCGGTTTCGAGTGGGCCAACACCAGTTGTCATCCGAGTCCCAGGTCCTTTCCCTTACAAGGACACCAAAGCGGTGCCATGGAAATATGATAGGCAGGTTCAACAAAGTCCTCCCAATGGGACCATTGTGGTTACTAACATTTCGGGAATTGGTGGAATGACTAGGAGTGGTCTCATTTATACTCCAGAGGTATTATGAAGGGAGGGAACAAAAAAGGAAGAAAAGGATCGCAAGGAGAAAGAGAAGGTGGAAGGGACGCTGGCTGAAAAGGATACCAAAGGGGATGATAATAAAAAGGAGGTATCTGATGAAGAAGTCGACGAATTCTTGAAGTTCATCAAGCAAAGCGAATACAGGGTCATGGATCAATTGAATCAAACTCCAGCTCGGATATCTCTTTTGTCTTTATTGATGAATTCCGAGCCACATAGGAGAGTACTAATGAAGGTGTTGAATCAAGCCCATGTCTCTCATGACATCACAATTGATAAGCTTGATAACATCGTGGGTAACATCGTTGCTGATAATTATTTCACTTTCACTGATGACGAAATTCCAGCTGAAGGAATGGGGCACAAGAAGGTGTTACACATCTCGGTGAAGTGTCGAGATCATGTCATGGCTAGGGTTCTCCTTGATAATGGTTCTTATTTGAATGTAATGCCAAAGTCAACACTAGCAAAGTTGCCTTTCGATGGAACTCATATGAAGCCAAGCACAATGATTGTAAGAGCTTTCGATGGCACCCGAAGGGAGGTTATGGGAGAAATTGAATTGCCCATTCAGATTGGCCCTTGCACCTTTGAAATACTCTTCCAAGTAATGGACATTACGCCAACTTACAGTTGTCTCCTGGGACGACCATGGATCCATTCATCAGGAGCTGTACCTTCCACATTGCACCAGAAAGTAAAGTTCATTGTCGATAGCAAGTTGATAATTGTTTACGGAGAGGAGGATATGTTAGTGAGTAAGCCATCAACAACCCCTTACATTGAAGCTGCCGAAGAAGCTCTCGAGACTACTTTCCAATCGCTTGAAATTGCCAATGCCACTTATGTTGGGGACGATGCTCCACTCTTGAAACCTCAGTCATCTAAAGCGTCCATTATGATGGCTAGGGTTATGATCGGAGGAGGATACCGACCCGGAAGCGGTTTGGGGAAGAATAGCCAAGGTGTCACTAACATCCTCATGCTCACCGAGAACAAGGACAGGTTTGGGTTGGGATATAAACCCACCAACGCCGACAAGATGAGGGTTATAGAAGGAAGGAAAGAAAGAGGTTGGCTCGACTGGAAAATCGTGAATACGAGGCTGAAAGGGTTCCCATCTGTGACATTCGACAGAGCTTCCGAAGTGTCGGGTTCGTATTCCTGGACCAAGCAGCAGCTGTTGAAGATGATTATCCCACCGATCATGGTGTCAATCTGGTGTATCCATGCCCTCCGGATACAGAGCTCAACAATTGGGAGGTCATTGATTTCCCCAGGACCATAGAGTTTTTTTCAAAGTAATTCTGTAATGCTTATCCTTTAGCTCTGCCCAAGGCTTTAGGATTTTTTTTTGTAATGGGCTTACTTGTTTCCGTTTCAGTATGATTTATCAATAAATGCATGCATTCAATATCTTTATGTTCTTATCCCTTTTGTTTTTTTACTTTCGCTTTTATTCGTCGTTCCTCAACAATAAATGCAGTTTCCCATCTTTAACCTTATTCATTCATCTTTCCTTGATAACTATCAAAATGCAGATCTAAAAGTGACTCTCTTGAAAATGACAGTGTTAATAACTCAGCATACAATTTTGACTATCTTATTGATCATGCTGATGAGGTTGTTGATGATGATGGGGAAGTCCCTCCTGAACTATTGAGGTTGGTAGAGCAAGAAGCCAGGGAAATTCGGCCCCATGAAGAGCCGAGTGAACTGATCAATTTGGGAACCGAAGATGATAAAAAAGAGGTCAAGATCGGTCTTTCCCTGAAAGAAAAGGAGCGATGTAGGTTGATCAAGTTGTTGATGGATTATAATGATGTTTTCACATGGTCGTTCCAAGACATGCCAGGGTTAGACCCTAGTGTAGCAGAACACAAACTGCCATTAAAGCCAGAGTGTCCTCCAGTAAAACAAAAGCTACGAAGGATGAAAGCGAAAATGTCTTTAAAGATCAAGGAGGAGGTCAAGAAGCAACTGGATGTGGGTTTCCTAGAAGTGGTAAAGTACCCTCAATGGGTTGCTAACATCGTTCCTGTCCCCAAGAAAGATGGAAAGGTTCGAATGTGTGTCGACTATCGAGATTTGAACAGAGATAGCCCCAAAGATGATTTTCCTCTACCTCATATTGATGTTCTTGTAGATAATACTGCCCAACATGCATTATTCTCTTTCATGGATGGATTCTTAGGATATAATCAGATCAAGATGGCACCCGAAGATATGGAAAAAACTACATTTGTCACTTTATGGGGAACCTTTTGCTACAAGGTTATGCCCTTTGGCTTGAAAAATGCTAGGGCAACATATCAGCGGGCTATGGTGGCTTTATTCCATGACATGATGCATAAGGAGATAGAAGTTTATGTAGATGACATGATCGCCAAGTCCAGATCCAAAGATGACCATGTTGATAATCTGCGGAAACTTTTCGAGCGGTTAAGAAAGTTTAAGCTCCGATTGAATCCAGCCAAATGCACTTTTGGAGTGAAATCAGGCAATCTTCTGGGGTTCATTGTTAGTCAAAGAGGAATAGAGGTTGATCCTGAAAAGGTTCGAGCAATCATCGACATGCCAACACCTCAAACGGAGAAGGAAGTTCGTGGGTTTTTAGGAAGATTGAACTACATTGCCCGGTTCATCTCCCAACTAACCGCGACATGTGATCCAATCTTTAAATTGCTACGCAAAAATCAGGCAGTAACATGGAATGAAGATTGTCAAAAAGCCTTTGAGAAGATCAAACAATACCTACACGAGCCTCCGGTCTTGGTTCCCCCAGTGCCGGGAAGACCACTCATCATGTATTTGCCTGTGCTAGATGAATCGATGGGTTGCGTGTTGAGGCAACACGATGAGTCAGGAAGGAAGGAACATGCCATCTATTATCTAAGTAAGAAATTCACCAGTTGCGGAGCCAACTACTCACTATTAGAACGCACTTGCTGTGCTTTGGCTTGGGCGGCTCGCCATTTGAGGCATTATATGTTGTGTTACACTACCTGGTTGGTGTCCAAAATGGATCCGATTAAGTATATCTTTGATAAGCCTGCTCTGACTGGAAGAATTGCTCGCTGGCAAGTCCTGCTATCAGAATATGACATTGTCTATATCACCCAAAAAGCAATAAAAGGGAGTGCTCTTGCAGAATATCTAGCCAATCAGCCAGTAGAAGATTATGGATCGATGCAATGTGATTTCCCAGATGAAGATATAATGGCTTTGTTTGATCGCAACCAATCATCAGAAAAAGAAAAGTGGACCTTGTTGTTTGACGGAGCTTCTAATGCATTGGGACATGGAATTGGGGCAATACTAATCTCACCGGAAAATGATTATTTCCCTATCACTGCAAGGCTCTGCTTTGATTGTACAAACAATATAGCCGAATATGAAGCTTGTGCGCTCGGGATCTTGGCAGCAATAGAATCAAAGGCAAGGATACTGGAGGTATACGGGGACTCTGCATTAGTCATTTATGAGTGTGATTTCACCTCATCTTTGTTTATCATTTTGCATGCATTTTCATGTAGTTTAGGGACATTTAATTGGATTTTTTGGTTATTTTTACTTTGGAACGGGTAAGGCGGTTTTCGTGATGTTGTTTTGCAGAAATCAAGGGTAAAATGCTCAAGATCGACCATGATGGAGTTTGGATGAAGATGGGGCTTGAAAAGTGAAGAAAATGAGCCAAACAGAGCCCATCACGGCCTAGCCGTGATGCCCATCACGGCCATGATCGAGCAAAACTGAAAAGGAAGAAAGACTGAAGTCAGAACTGGTCACGACCTAGCCATGATATCCATCACGGCCGTGACCTTTCACCCCCACAAGTCAGAATCTGTCACGGCCTAGCCGTGATTCCTATTACAGGGTAGAACTTGAAGTCTCGCGACGCGAAAGTCCACTCGCCTCGTGAGAATCTGAAATCTCTAGAAGTGCCCAAGGCAGAAGCCGTCACGGTCTGGCCGTGATGGACATCACGGCCGTGACGCACATTACTTGGACCTGAAGCAACTAAATTGGATCAGAATTTGAGTTAGATTGGGATTCAAACTTCCCAAATCTATAAATAAGGATCCAGGCAGAGGCAGAGGGGACTTTTGGCTGCTACCACTTAGGCTTTAATCTAGGATCTCTCTTCTCCTTCCTCTTCTTCTCTGATTTTTTGCTTTCATGTTATTTGTAATCAAGCTTGTCATCACCATGACAAGGCTTGAGTAGTAGCTTAGTTTCTAGGGATTGGGGCCATGCCCGAGATCTGATTTATGTTGTTAATTTGATGTAATATCTTTGTTAATTTCGATTTTGTTTTAGATCTGATTTCTAGGGTTTGAATCACTCGTAAATTCGATGGCCACTTGTTTGCGTGTCATAGACATTCTAAGGAGGAACCTAGCGGTGAACTTAGGTGTCGGATCTATAGAGTCAGACTTAGGACTGAAATCACGAGAGTTAGAAGCCGTCCTTGGAGGATCAACGAGTTGTCACGAAACGCAAAGGGTCCAATCTGAATTCGACTACCACGAGAGTAGGGGTTGGTTCAATTGGGCACGGTTTTTGTAACCCGAGAGGGAGCTTAAACTATTAGAGGATAAACTCGCCTTCAAGGCAATTTCGATAATTAACAAGGGTAAATCAGGTTAGTAATATAAACAGCCTCGTAGGTAACCCAAATCCCTAGGAATCCATTTAGATCCAAAAACCACAAATAGATTTGTTTTCTGTTTTATTTATCTCTTAGTTCAAATTCAAAACCTTTTCAAAATATCAAATCCTTTTTCAAATATTTTTAATACAGTCCAGATTTACCAAATCGAAAATTAGTTGTGATTCGAGATCACAGTCTCTGTGGGATCGATATCTTTTATTACTTGGCGACAATCCGGTACACTTGCCGGAATCGCACGTGCACTCGCACGACTATCAAGTTTTTGGCGCTGTTGTTGGGGGCTGTGCTATCTCAAATCTCGATTTAATTTTTAAATTGATTTTTCTGGACTTTTTATTTAATTTTCGTATTTAAAAAAAAACTTCTTCTTCTTTTTAGTATCTATCTCTCTCTGTGTTTTTCTCTTGTATGCAAAGATCCCTAAGTCTTGGAGACCTTACCAAGGTTGACCCCGAAATCGAGAGGACCTTTCACAGAAGTAGGAGACTACAAAGAGAGAGAGAAAGGTTGAGTCCCATTCCACTCATGGTGAATCAACCGGATACGAAACCATTGAAGGACTACGCAGCCCCGAATGCTAGGGGTTTGCGAACTGGGATTGCCAGGCCAGAGATTGAGGCGGAGAACTACACTATACCGCCTATGCTAATCAACACGATTAGGCAGCACCAATTCAGAGGATTGCCCTCGGAGGACCCGACTGATCACGTAGAAACATTCTTGGAGTTCACCGATGCAATTAGGATTCATGGTGCCCCGGTCGATGCTATACGCTTAAGGTTATTCCCCTCATCTCTGACTGGAAAGGCAAAGGCTTGGCTAAAGCAATTGCCCGCCAACACCGTGTCTACTTGGGACCAACTGGAACAGGCGTTCTTGGAGAAATTCTTTCCTCCATCCAAGACGGCCTACATACGAACCCAGATCACCGGCTTCTTCCAAAAAGACGGAGAATCCTTATCGGAAGCTAGGGATCGCTACAAGGGACTGCTGGAGTCTTGCCCACACCATGGACTCGAGAGGTGGTTACTGGTGCACACCTTCTACAACGGATTGGACTACTCTTCGAAGGTGTCACTTGATTCTACAGCTGGTGGAGCCTTTATGAATAGGCCTCTGAATGAGGCATTCAACATCATTGAAAACGTGGCCACCAACTACCACCAATGGGGTTCAGAAAGAGGTAATAACCCGAACAAGATTTCGGGGGGTAAGTTTGAAGTAAATAGCACTGATCTTATAATGTCAAAAATAGACTCACTTAATAAACGTTTTGATCAGCTTGAAAGGGCTAATGTGAGTGCAATAGGTGCTACTAACATTGTTTGTGAGATTTGTGGAATGCAGGGACACGACATCATGGAGTGCCCACGAGGTATTGCTCATGGATCCGGTGCTTCGGGGGAACAAGTGAACGCTTGTCACAACTTCTACGACACAAACCCGAAGTTGCCCAATTATGCTCCCCCAAACCCCTACAACCAAAGGAAGAACAACCCTTACCTCTCGTACGGCAACTACAGCAACACGCTAAACCACGAGTTCCAAGAGGGCCAAAGTAATAGGAAACCCACAGCGGGGTATCCTCAGGTACAGCAGTCTAAACTCGAGTCTTTATTGGAAAGTTTTGTTGAAACCCAAACAAAACAAAATGAAGAGTTTAGACAGCAGGGCAGGGCAGTAAACGAGGCAATAAAGGAGCTAGCATCTAAGGTAGACAACTTAGAAATCCATAACAAGATGATAGAAACCCAGATTGCCCAACAAGCCAGCACATACACTAGACCTAAGGGTACGTTCCCGGGTCAACCCGAAGCTAATCCCATTGAGCATTGTAATGCCATACACTTGAGGGATGATAAGCTTGGGGTGGGGGAAAAGGACGTGGAACCGGAGGAGGACATGAGCGAAGATGAAGAGCCAGAACCAAAGTATGTCCCTCCACTGCCTTACCAACCCCCAATACCTTTCCCACAAAGGTTGGTCAAGAGAAAGCAAGTGGAAGTTGAAACTAAGGGCTTAAATGAGGAGCCAAATGTCATGAAAAAATCTAATATGCCTCCTAAACTGAAAGACCCAGGTAGTTTCTCTATCGCTTGCTCGATTGGAGAAGTGCAAATAGACTAAGCCTTGTGTGACTTAGGGGCTAGTGCGAGCTTGATGTCGCTCGCTATCTTGGAAAGGTTGGGAACCAAAGAGTTGAGACCATTCAAATTCTCCTTACAATTTGCAGATGGCTCAACTAGGACTCCTCTAGGCATACTAGAGAACGTTCCTGTAAAGGTAGGGAAATTCTTCATCCCTACCGATTTCCTGGTATTGGATATGAAAGGGAATTCTGAATTCCCCATCATCTTAGGAAGGCCATTCTTGGCCACCGCTGGAGTAGTAATAGATGTAACGAATGGCAAACTCTCTCTAAATGTAGAGGAAGGTAGGGTCGATTTTGAATTTACTAACTCATATAACAACCCTCCTTTTGAGAGCCATGTGTGCAGGATCGATATCACGTCTCCAGTGGTAAAGGAAGAGCTCAACATGGAAGCAACTCCGAAGATTTGCATGGCTGATGATGCACCAAATGGTGATGGAGTTGGAGTTGCTGATCATGTGGAAACAAAACTTCTGCCGGGAGGGAGTAAGGCCAGGAAGGTCCGAATGAAAAAAGCAAAACGGAAGCATAATTGGCCATATGAGCAGAATCGGCTCTTTGAAGGACTCCTATGGAAGAGAAGTGTTCCTGCACTTCTACGCCCATCCGACCCCGGTTGATTGGAGGAAGTTTGGTCAAGCTTCAGACCGTAAACAAGCGCTTCTTGGGAGGCAACCCAAGTTTTCTTTCCCTTTTCCTTTTGTTTTTGAATTTAGCTGTTGAATAATTTGAGAAGATCAAGAGGTAAAAATCATAAATTAATAGATTTGTCTAGTGTTTTCAGGTTAAAGAGGAAGGAAGAACAAAAAGAGCAAGGACTAATAAAGTCAGAAGCCATCACGCCCAGGCCGTGATAGTGGTCACGGCCGTGATGAGTTAATAAAGAAGACCAGAATTGATCACGGCCCACCCGTGATGAGCCTCACGGTCGTGATGCAGTTTCCAACAAGTTTTTAACTGGAATGTGAGCAAACACCTGCTACCACCTCGGTAAGTTGTTCCATTTTTCTCCTCTCTCCGACTTGATTATTTAAATTGGGGACAATGTAAGTTTTAAGCTCGGGGTAGGGGTATTTTTGTAAATTTTTGCATTTTTGCATTTTTCATGTTGCATTCATATAGGCATAGGTTTGCATGATCACATTCTCTAGATTGCCCCTCACTTAGATTATGCATCCAATTGTGAGAACTTGGTGCCAAATGAATTGAGATAGTGAATTTTTGAACCCAATTTTTTTTCTTGTGACATGGCTAAAAATAAAAATTCTTGAGATAATCTTTTGTTAGTTGATAATTAGCATGTGGTTCCTTAAATTTGTGTTTCTCACTGATTTTTGAACTGCTAAAATGTGAGATTTTGAGCCAAAAGGGGGTACTCACTAAATCTACCCCATTCCTTGTGATAGAGTGTTTTAATTCCTCTTGGATTGTATTTTCTAGAACTTGACTTGAAACCGTTTTGAAACTTGAAATTTTTTGAAAACATTTTTGAAAATGATTGAGGCACTAGGTATTTTCCCGGTCTTCTGAGCTTTGATTGATTAAACGCTACCCCTTAGTTGCCCAATTTTGAGCCTAAAAGAATAAAATACTTTTCTTGGTACCTTGAATTACTTTGATAAATAATGCTTGGTATGACACCTTTTAAAGTATTACAAAAAAAGGGTAAAAAGGTAGTTTGAAAAAGTATGGGATGAGAAAGTTAGAAAATATTTCTCTTGAGCTAAAAATCTCCCCTTCTCCAAATAAATAAAATGAAATAAACACACAAAAAAAAATGGAGAAGGGGATGACAAAAGAAAGTGAGAAATAAAAATAAAAATAAAGAAAGGAGGAAAAATGAATCAAAACCCAAAAAGGTATTTTAGAAGGTGTCATGCTTTGCAAAGCTTGATAATTTGTTTAGCCTTTTTGAATATTTCCTTTTCTTGATTTCCCCACCTAACAATTAATCCCATGGCCACATTACAACCAAAGTAAAAGACCTCTTGATTCTTATGTGTTTTCATTAATAAAGTAGAGATTTGGTTAATAGTCAAGCTTATGGTAGAATACCTTCCTTGAGGAAATTGAGCGAATTGTCATATACCCTGGAACACTTGAGTGAGGTGAGACGAGTGCCTGAATCAGTGAGAATATGAATTTGAAGAACCTAAGCTTCTAATTGGACTTGAAATCGAGTATCTCTTGGGAATTTATTCGAATGTGCCTGTCACTTGGATTAGTTCCTCGGGTTCTTGGTTCACTATCTATGCTTTGATTACTTATATCTTATGGCCTTGGTAATTGCTTGAGGACAAGCAAAGTCTTAAGCTTGGGGTGATTTGATGAGTGTGATTTCACCTCATCTTTATTTATCATTTTGCATGCATTTTCATGTAGTTTAGGGACATTTAATTAGATTTTTTGGTTATTTTTACTTTGGAACGGGTAAGGCGGTTTTCGTGGTGTTGTTTTGCAGAAATCAAGGGTAAAATGCTCAAGATCAACCATGATGGAGTTTGGATGAAGATGGGGCTTGAAAAGTGAAGAAAATGAGCCAAACAGAGCCCATCACGGCCATGATCGAGCAAAACTGAAAAGGAAGAAAGACTGAAGTCAGAACTGGTCACGACCTAGCCGTGATGACCATCACGGCCGTGACCTTTCACCCCCACAAGTCAAAATCTGTTACGGCCTAGCCGTGATTCTTATTACAGGGTAGAACTTGAAGTCTCGCGACGCGAAAGTCCACTCGCCTCACGAGAATCTGAAATCTCTAGAAGTGCCCAAGGCAGAAGCCGTCACGGCCTGGCCGTGATGGACATCACGGCCGTGACGCGCGTTACTTGGACTTGAAGCAACTGAATTGGATCAGAATTTGAGTTAGATTGGGATTCAAACTTCCCAAATCTATAAATAAGGACCCAGCCAGTGGCAGAGAGGACTTTTGGCTGCTACCACTTAGGCTTTAATCTAGGATCTCTCTTCTCCTTCCTCTTCTTCTCTGATTTTCTGCTTTCATGTTATTTGTAATCAAGCTTGTCATCACCATGACAAGGCTTGAGTAGTAGCTTAGTTTCTAGGGATTGGGGCCATGCCCGAGATCTGATTTATGTTGTTAATTTGATGTGATATCTTTGTTAATTTCGATTTTGTTTTAGATCTGATTTCTAGTGTTTGAATCACTCATAAATTCGGTGGCCACTTGTTTGCGTGTCATAGACATTCTAAGGAGGAACTGACCGCGCTGTCGCCACGCGCCAAAAAGAACGAACGATTATTAAAATAATGTAGTGTAGAGCGACAACTCGGATATCGTCTCTCAAGGACTCTTTAGTGTTGTTATTATTAACAGAAAATCAAAAGTTAGTTTTGGGGGTTTTGGATTGAGATAAAATAAAGAAAACAAAACAATGAAAACAAAGCAGTTAAAGAGAATAGCAAATAAGCTAAAGAACGATTAACCTACTGTTCTTCGTTTCCCACTATCATTGGTTCAAATAAATCCAAGCCCTAAGCAGATTCTAATCCCCTCCCGGTTGTAGCAATAAATAACAAACGAAATTCGCTACTACGGATGTATGTTCCTATTCCCGAAATAACAAACGGGGTTAAGCCCTCATGAACAAACGAACATGAATGAACGCACGCGAAATAACAAACGCGATTAAGTATAAGAGCATAGCATCATCAGCAATGAATCAATACAATACTATACATTCCTGAAATAACAAACAGAAACATGTAGCATTGCATTGAAAAGAGAATAGCAAATGAAAACAGGAAATACAGAACCTCAAATGTAAATGGAAACCAATCCCAGTAGATTAATCTAGGAGACTAGCTCTCCATTACAAAAGGAAAACAAAACATATCTAAGAAAAGAAGACAATTACTACTACTACTGCCTAAGAACTAGCCAAAACTGGCTGACTCTCTGACTAACTATGACTAACTCCTCAGTTCTGCCTAAGACTGTCTTATATACACGTTTCTGGAATCAGAGGACTCGCGAGGCGAAGCCTCTCTCGCGACGCGGAACTTGTGAACAGTCTGCGACTTTTGATCTTCTCGCGGGGTGAACAAACCTTCGTGAGGCGAATCTCTTCAGATCCCAAACTGTAACGCCCGTGACCTTCAACATGCGCAAACCGTGATGGCTTCTGGTCTTCCAAGGCTCGCGAGGCAAATGGATGCTCGCGAGGCGAACACTTCAACTTCAAAACTGCCACAGCCGTGATCTTCAACACGGGTAAACCGTGATCGTCTCTGACTTTCTGGGCTTGGTGACTCGCGAGGCGAGAGCTTCTTCGCGGGGCGAAAGACCAGAATTATTCCTTTTTATTAACCTGAAAAACAGAAAATAACATAAGTACTTTATTTAACTCTAAATCAACTAAATTAACCTAAAAACACTTTACAGACTCAAAATACTACTTAAGGACAATCAAGTCTAATTTGGGTGAAAATGATATAAAATAAGCACAAAGCCAAGGTCTTGACTAGTTATAAAACCGGTCAAACAGAGGCTCATCAAAATACCCCAAACTTAAACTTTGCTTGTCCCCAAGCAAACTACAACTCAAAAACTTAAAAAGACTCAAGACCTGGTAAAACATGGCAAGCTTAGGGATTCAATCAACCTTGCACAAATTTCAAGCAATATTTCAAAAGAATTTTTCTTCCAATGTTCCCCCCTTTCAAGCAAAGTAATCCCCACAGTCATTTATTCTAAACAATTGAGAATTTCATCATTCAAACAATCATTACTCTAAGCAGGGGATCTAAGTTACACACAAAAGGGAGATCACCAAATTCAAACAACTGCCTTCCTCACAAGGGGAATTTGTGTTTCACTCAATCGCTCAGTTTGTGTCAGGTTATCAACAATTCACTCAATTTCACTTTTAAGAGCACTTCCCATAAATTTGATTTTCATCTCAAAATGATTCCCACAGAAAATATGCAAGCAACATCAAAAGGTCTTTTATGGGTTGTAATGGGGCCTGGATAAGGGTAGGATATACAAAGGAACTAGGCTGAGGACCCTAGGAACTAAGAGAGCATGAAACATTTTTACACTTTGAATTTCCACTCAAGTTCCTTTTTCATTTTTCATTTTGCTTTGGGTGACTACAACCTTTTTATTTCTTTTTGGCATTTTTGCACTTTAAAATTTTTTTTTATTTATTTTTTTCCCCCATTTTTTTCTATTTTTTTTTTCCACAATTTTTTCTCAATCCCAGACAACACATTACACCTTGCATCCACCCCAAACTTTAGTTTCTTGCACCCATTCTAAGATTACATGCTCTCCTAATCCTAAGATCGGGTAACATGGTTTTACAGATTTTTGGGCTTATAACATTAGGTTATCAAGAACTAACAGGCTAATTAGGCTCAATGGGCTAACTAGGGAACATGCATTAGGGATGGTTATTTTAGGCTAAGTAGTTATTTACAAAGAAAATGCCTAAATCATCTGAAGCAAACACATAAACATGCAAACCAAAAAGAAATTCAATCAAATTCAGGAAAGTGCAATCAAAAGTGATTTTCTCACAGTTTAAAACATGTTGGAGGCTCAAAACCTCACCTAGACATTCATGCAAATTGCTTGACAGAGATTCTATCCCTAGTGTGTGCTTCCTATCACCCCAAACTTATCATAAATCATGCCATCATAATAAAATCTCAAAGTTCAGTTTTCAATCATATGGGGATCATTTTTTTCAATTTTTTTTTTCAAATCCTAGGGGGAAAACAGTCAACACTATCATGCAATCCATCTATGCAAATTCAATAAAATCCAATAAACTTGCCAACACCAAGACACAAACACAACTCCTGAGCTTCTCAAATTATTCAGGAGCTTTATTAACAATAAAACAGAAATAAAGCAAGGAAAAGAAAATTAAAAAGAACAAGGTTAAGAAAAACTCATTGAAGGGCGGTTCCACCAGGATCCCACTGCTTGTAGCATAAGGCCCACGTGGTGGCCAAAGGGCGGAAGCTCATTCCATGCTTCCATGACTTGCAGCCTTGATGTGGGGATGAGAACTTGACAATTATGATGACTTCGCCGAGTGCGGCGGACTTCTCACTCCCCTTCAGGTCACATCTGACCTCTTTATTTACAAAGTCTCCCCAATAGAAGTGGGTTTCAACCTCTTGGATTGGCCATGGTGCAAAATCCAAGGGTGCAAAATCCAGAGCTTTTGGTTCCACAGAGGGAGGTGGCAAATGATTAGTGGGGTTCTTCGGTGCTGCTTCATTTTCTGCACTTTCTTCCTTCACTGCACGAACAAATTCATCACCTGCTATACATGCAGAAATTTCAGCACACACCACACAAAGTTTAGAGTTAGTAGAGTCAGTACATATATCACAATAAAATGAATCAGGAAAATTCTGAATGTCTGGAAATTCAGCAATTAATTCATCCACCCCATTACTCTCAACACATGCATCTAAGACCAAAGATTCTTCTTTATCCTCAAGCACGGTGGAGCAAATGTTCTCCTGATCCTCCTGATGCTCATTTCCTATATGAACATGGCCCTCAACCTCATCTGTCTCCTGTTCCATATGGATGCTTTGCTTAACATACCTTTCAAAATAACATTCTACACACAAAGCAGTGCCAGAACAATAACAATCATCAGGGGATTCAACACACAATTCATCATCAGAAACATTATCAAAATTATCATCAGAAATATTTTCAGGAATAACTTGTGAGTCTTTATGTTCTTCAAGAGGCTGTGGAGTTAGCATTGCAGCCGAGTTGGCGACAACTTGATCAATTAGAGCGGACAACTTCTGAGATTCAGCTTGGCTCCTCTGGTATTCAGCCTCCATCCTCTGTTGGAATTCAAGATTTTGTTGTGCCAACCGTTGATTGTTCTCTTCTATTTGTTGTATCATCTCCGCTGCATCGAGTTGGGCTAGTGTAAGATCAAGCTGATATTGCTGGCTTACTGCCATCCGTTGATTGTTCTCGGCCATTTGTTGTATCATAGAAGCAATCTCATCCAAGGTGCTCTGTCCTACACTTTGTTGGCTAAAATGATTATTCACTCCAAACCTGCCACAATCACTGTTAGACTCATAACTTCCAGTAAAATTAGGATAATATGTGCACGGTGGTGGCTCATAATAGCATGGTGGTGGCTCACTAAAATTAGGATAATACATGCATGGTTGCTCATAATAAACATTAGGCACATAATTTCGCATATAATTATCCATGGGGCAAAATTCACAACCAGACAATGCAGACAAAACTAATTAGCAAAGAATTTTTTTTTCTGCTAATAACAACAAACCGTAGTCCCGCAACGGCGCCAATTTTTTGACCGCGCTGTCGCCACGCGCCAAAAAGAACGAGCGATTATTAAAATAATGTAGTGTAGAGCGACAACTCGGATATCGTCTCTCAAGGACTCTTTAGTGTTGTTATTATTAACAGAAAATCAAAAGTTAGTTTTGGGGGTTTTGGATTGAGATAAAATAAAGAAAACAAAACAATGAAAACAAAGCAGTTAAAGAGAATAGCAAATAAGCTAAAGAACGATTAACCTACTGTTCTTGGTTTCCCACTATCATTGGTTCAAATAAATCCAAGCCCTAAGCAGATTCTAATCCCCTCCCGGTTGTAGCAACAAATAACAAACGAAATTCGCTACTACGGATGTATGTTCCTATTCCCGAAATAACAAACGGGGTTAAGCCCTCATGAACAAACGAACATGAATGAACGCACGTGAAATAACAAACGCGATTAAGTATAAGAGCATAGCATCACCGCAATGAATCAATACAATACTATACATTCCTGAAATAACAAACAGAAACATGTAGCATTGCATTGAAAAGAGAATAGCAAATGAAAACAGGAAATACAGAACCTCAAATGTAAATGGAAACCAATCCCAGTAGATTAATCTAGGAGACTAGCTCTCCATTACAAAAGGAAAACAAAACATATCTAAGAAAAGAAGACAACTACTACTACTACTGCCTAAGAACTAGCCAAAACTGGCTAACTCTCTGACTAACTATGACTAACTCCTCAGTTCTGCCTAAGACTATCTTATATACACGTTTCTGGAATCAGAGGACTCGCGAGGCGAAGCCTCTCTCGCGACGCGGAACTTGTGAACAGTCTGCGACTTTTGATCTTCTCGCGGGGTGAACAAACCTTCGCGAGGCGAATCTCTTCAGATTCCGAACTGTAACGCCCGTGACCTTCAACATGTGCAAACCGTGATGGCTTCTGGTCTTCCAAGGCTCGCGAGGCAAATGGATGCTCGCGAGGCGAACGCTTCAACTTCAAAACTGCCACAGCCGTGATCTTCAACACGGGTAAACCGTGATCATGTCTGACTTTCTGGGCTTGGTGACTCGCGAGGCGAGAGCTTCTTCGCGGGGCGAAAGACCAGAATTATTCCTTTTTATTAACCTGAAAAACAGAAAATAACATAAGTACTTTATTTAACTCTAAATCAACTAAATTAACCTAAAAACACTTTACAGACTCAAAATACTACTTAAGGACAATCAAGTCTAATTTGAGTGAAAATGATATAAAATAAGCACAAAGCCAAGGTCTTGACTAGTTATAAAACCGGTCAAACAGAGGCTCATCAGGAACCTAGCGGTGAACTTAGGTGTCGGATCTATAGAGTCAGACTTAGGACTGAAATCACGAGAGTTAGAAGCCGTCCTTGGAGGATCAACGAGTTGTCACGAAACGCAAAGGGTCCAATCTGAATTCGACTACCACGAGAGTAGGGGTTGGTTCAATTGGGCACGATTTTTGTAACCCGAGAGGGAGCTTAAACTATTAGAGGATAAACTCGCCTTCAAGGCAATTTCGATAATTAACAAGGGTAAATCAGGTTAGTAATATAAACAGCCTCGTAGGTAACCCAAATCCCTAGGAATCCATTTAGATCCAAAAACCACAAATAGATTTGTTTTCTGTTTTATTTATCTCTTAGTTCAAATTCAAAACCTTATCAAAATATCAAATCCTTTTTCAAATCTTTTTAATACAGTCCAGATTTACCAAATTGAAAATTAGTTGTGATTCGAGATCACAGTCTATGTGGGATCGATATCTTTTATTACTTGGCGACAATCCGGTACACTTGCCGGAATCGCACGTGTACTCGCACGACTATCAAGTTTTTGGCGCTGTTGCCGGGGGCTGTGCTATCTCAAATCTCGATTTAATTTTTAAATTGATTTTTCTGGACTTTTTATTTAATTTTCGTATTTAAAAAAAAAACTTCTTCTTCTTTTTAGTATCTATCTCTCTCCGTGTTTTTCTCTTGTATGCAAAGATCCCTAAGTCTTGGAGACCTTACCGAGGTTGATCCCGAAATCGAGAGGACCTTTCACAGAAGTAGGAGACTACAAAGAGAGAGAGAAAGGTTGAGTCCCATTCCACTCATGGCGAATCAACCGGATACGAAACCATTGAAGGACTACGCAGCCCCGAATGCTAGGGGTTTGCGAACTGGGATTGCCAGGCCAGAGATTGAGGCGGAGAACTACACTATACCGCCTATGCTAATCAACATGATTAGGCAGCACCAATTCAGAGGATTGCCCTCGGAGGACCCGACTGATCACGTAGAAACATTATTGGAGTTCACCGATGCAATTAGGATTCATGGTGCCCCGGTCGATGCTATACGCGTAAGGTTATTCCCCTCATCTCTGACTGGAAAGGCAAAGGCTTGGCTAAAGCAATTGCCCGCCAACACCGTGTCTACTTGGGACCAACTGGAACAGGCGTTCTTGGAGAAATTCTTTCCTCCATCCAAGACGGCCTACATACGAACCCAGATCACCGGCTTCTTCCAAAAAGACGGAGAATCCTTATCGGAAGCTTGGGATCGCTACAAGGGACTGCTGGAGTCTTGCCCACACCATGGACTCGAGAGGTGGTTACTAGTGCACACCTTCTACAACGGATTGGACTACTCTTCGAAGGTGTCACTTGATTCTACAGCTGGTGGAGCCTTTATGAATAAGCCTCTGACTGAGGCATTCAACATCATTGAAAACGTGGCCACCAACTACCACCAATGGGGTTCAGAAAGAGGTAATAACCCGAACAAGATTTCGGGGGGTAAGTTTGTAGTAAATAGCACTGATCTTATAATGTCAAAAATAGACTCACTTAATAAACGTTTTGATCAGCTTGAAAGGGCTAATGTGAGTGCAATAGGTGCTACTAACATTGTTTGTGAGATTTGTGGAATGCAGGGACACGACATCATGGAGTGCCCACGAGGTATTGCTCATGGATCCGGTGCTTCGGGGGAACAAGTGAACGCTTGTCACAACTTCTACGACACAAACCCGAAGTTGCCCAATTATGCTCCCCCAAACCCCTACAACCAAAGGAAGAACAACCCTTACCTCTCGTACGGCAACTACAGCAACACACTAAACCACGAGTTCCAAGAGGGCCAAAGTAATAGGAAACCCACAGCGGGGTATCCTCAGGTACAGCAGTCTAAACTCGAGTCTTTATTGGAAAGTTTTGTTGAAACCCAAACAAAACAAAATGAAGAGTTTAGACAGCAGGGCAGGGAAGTAAACGAGGCAATAAAGGAGCTAGCATCTAAGGTAGACAACTTACAAATCCATAACAAGATGATAGAAACCCAGATTGCCCAACAAGCCAGCACATACACTAGACCTAAGGGTACGTTCCCGGGTCAACCCGAAGCTAATCCCATTGAGCATTGTAATGCCATACACTTGAGGGATGATAAGCTTGGGGTGGGGGAAAAGGACGTGGAACCGGAGGAGGACATGAGCGAAGATGAAGAGCCAGAACCAAAGTATGTCCCTCCACTGCCTTACCAACCCCCAATACCTTTCCCACAAAGGTTGGTCAAGAGAAAGCAAGTGGAAGTTGAAACTAAGGGCTTAAATGAGGAGCCAAATGTCATGAAAAAATCTAATATGCCTCCTAAACTGAAAGACCCAGGTAGTTTCTCTATCGCTTGCTCGATTGGAGAAGTGCAAATAGACTAAGCCTTGTGTGACTTAGGGGCTAGTGCGAGCTTGATGTCGCTCGCTATCTTGGAAAGGTTGGGAACCAAAGAGTTGAGACCATTCAAATTCTCCTTACAATTTGCAAATGGCTCAACTAGGACTCCTCTAGGCATACTAGAGAACGTTCCTGTAAAGGTAGGGAAATTCTTCATCCCTACCGATTTCCTGGTATTGGATATGAAAGGGAATTCTGAATTCCCCATCATCTTAGGAAGGCCATTCTTGGCCACCGCTGGAGTAGTAATAGATGTAAGGAATGGCAAACTCTCTCTAAATGTAGAGGAAGGTAGGGTCGATTTTGAATTTACTAACTCATATAACAACCCTCCTTTTGAGAGCCATGTGTGCAGGATCGATATCACGTCTCCAGTGGTAAAGGAAGAGCTCAACATGGAAGCAACTCCGAAGATTTGCATGGCTGATGTTGCACCAAATGGTGATGGAGTTGGAGTTACTGATCATGTGGAAACAAAACTTCTACCGGGAGGGAGTAAGGCCAGGAAGGTCCGAATGAAAAAAGCAAAACGGAAGCATAATTGGCCATATGAGCAGAATCGGCTCTTTGAAGGACTCCCATGGAAGAGAAGTGTTCCTGCACTTCTACGCCCAGTCGACCCCGGTTGATTGGAGGAAGTTTGGTCAAGCTTAGGACCGTAAACAAGCGCTTCTTGGGAGGCAACCCAAGTTTTCTTTCCCTTTTCCTTTTGTTTTTGAATTTAGCTCTTGAATAATTTGAGAAGATCAAGAGGGAAAAATCATAAATTAATAGATTTGTCTAGTGTTTTCAGGTTAAAGAGGAAGGAAGAACAAAAAGAGCAAGGACTAATAAAGTCAGAAGCCATCACGCCCAGGCCGTGATAGTGGTCACGGCCTTGATGAGCTAATAAAGAAGACCAGAATTGATCACGGCCCGCCCGTGATGAGCCTCACGGCCGTGATGCAGTTTCCAATAAGTTTTTAACTGGAATGTGAGCCAACACCCGCTACCACCTCGGTAAGTTGTTCCATTTTTCTCCACGCTCCGACTTGATTATTTACATTGGGGACAATGTAAGTTTTAAGCTTGGGGTAGGGGTATTTTTGTAATTTTTTGCATTTTTACATTTTTCATGTTGCATTCATATAGGCATAGGTTTGCATGATCACATTCTCTAGATTGCCCCTCACTTAGATTATGCATCCAATTGTAAGAACTTGGTGCCAAATGAATTGAGATAGTGAATTTTTGAACCCAATTTTTTTTCTTGTGACATGGCTAAAAATAAAAATTCTTGAGATAATCTTTTGTTAGTTGATAATTAGCATGTGGTTCCTTAAATTTGTGTTTCTCACTGATTTTTGAACTGCTAAAATGTGAGATTTTGAGCCAAAAGGGGGTACTCACTAAATCTACCCCATTCCTTGTGATAGAGTGTTTTATTTCCTCTTGGATTGTATTTTCTAGAACTTGACTTGAAACCGTTTTGAAACTTGAAAATTTTTGAAAACATTTTTAAAAATGATTGAGGCACTAGGTATTTTTCCGGCCTTCTGAGCTTTGATTGATTAAATGCTACCCCTTAGTTGCCCAATTTTGAGCCTAAAAGAATAAAATACTTTTCTTGGTACCTTGAATTACTTTGATAAATAATGCTTGGTATGACACCTTTTAAAGTATTTCAAAAAAAGGGTAAAAAGGTAGTTTGAAAAAGTATGGGATGAGAAAGTTAGAAAATATTTCTCTTGAGCTAAAAATCTCCCCTTCTCCAAATAAATAAAATGAAATAAACACACAAAAAAAATGGAGAAGGGGATGACAAAAGAAAGTGAGAAATAAAAATAAAAAGAAAGAAAGGAGGAAAAATGAATCGAAACCCAAAAAGGTATTTTAGAAGGTGTCATGCTTTGCAAAGCTTGATAATTTGTTTAGCCTTTTTGAATATTTCCTTTTCTTGATTTCCCCACCTAACAATTAATCCCATGGCCACATTACAACCAAAGTAAAAGACCTCTTGATTCTTATGTGTTTTCATTAATAAAGTAGAGATTTGGTTAATAGTCAAGCTTATGGTAGAATACCTTTCTTGAGGAAATTGAGCGAATTGTCATATACCCTGGAACACTTGAGTGAGGTGAGACGAGTGCCTGAATCAGTGAGAATATGAATTTGAAGAACCTAAGCTTCTAATTGGACTAGAAATCGAGTATCTCTTGGGAATTTATTCGAATGTGCCTGTCACTTGGATTAGTTCCTCGGGTTCTTGGTTCACTATCTATGCTTTGATTACTTATATCTTATGACCTTGGTAATTGCTTGAGGACAAGCAAAGTCTTAAGCTTGGGGTGATTTGATGAGTGTGATTTCACCTCATCTTTGTTTATCATTTTGCATGCATTTTCATGTAGTTTAGGGACATTTAATTGGATTTTTTGGTTATTTTTACTTTGGAACTGGTAAGGCGGTTTTCGTGGTGTTGTTTTGCAGAAATCAAGGGTAAAATGCTCAAGATCAACCATGATGGAGTTTGGATGAAGATGGGGCTTGAAAAGTGAAGAAAATGAGCCAAACAGAGTCCATCACGGCCATGATCGAGCAAAACTGAAAAGGAAGAAAGACTGAAGTCAGAACTGGTCACGGCCTAGCCGTGATGACCATCACGGCCGTGACCTTTCACCCCCACAAGTCAGAATCTGTCACGGCCTATCCGTGATTCCTATTACAGGGTAGAACTTGAAGTCTCGCGACGCGAAAGTCCACTCGCCTCGCGAGAATCTGAAATCTCTAGAAGTGCCCAAGGCAGAAGCCGTCACGGCCTGGCCGTGATGGACATCACGGCCGTGACGCGCATTACTTGGACCTGAAGCAACTGAATGGGTTCAGAATTTGAGTTAGATTGGGATTCAAACTTCCCAAATCTATAAATAAGGACCCAGGCAGAGGCAGAGGGGACTTTTGGCTGCTACCCCTTAGGATTTAATCTAGGATCTCTCTTCTCCTTCCTCTTCTTCTCTGATTTTTTGCTTTCATGTTATTTGTAACCAAGCTTGTCATCACCATGATAAGGCTTGAGTAGTAGCTTAGTTTCTAGGGATTGGGGCCATGCTCGAGATCTGATTTATGTTGTTAATTTGATGTAATATCTTTGTTAATTTCGATTTTGTTTTAGATCTGATTTCTAGTGTTTGAATCACTCGTAAATTCCGTGGCCACTTGTTTGCGTGTCATAGACATTCTAAGGAGGAACCTAGTGGTGAACTTAGGTGTCGGATCTATAGAGTCAGACTTAGGACTGAAATCACAAGAGTTAGAAGCCGTCCTTCGAGAATCAACGAGTTGTCACGAAATGCAAAGGGTCCAATCTGAATTCGACTACCACGAGAGTAGGGGTTGGTTCAATTGGGCACGATTTTTGTAACCCGAGAGGGAGCTTAAACTATTAGAGGATAAACTCGCCTTCAAGGCAATTTTGATAATTAACAAGGGTAAATCAGGTTAGTAATATAAACAGCCTCGTAGGTAACCCAAATCCCTAGGAATCCATTTAGATCCAAAAACCACAAATAGATTTGTTTTCTGTTTTATTTATCTCTTAGTTCAAATTCAAAACCTTTTCAAAATATCAAATCCTTTTTCAAATCTTTTTTATACAGTCCAGATTTACCAAATTGAAAAGTAGTTGTGATTCAAGATCACAGTCTCTGTGGGATCGATATCTTTTATTACTTAGCGACAATCCGGTACACTTGCCGGAATCGCACGAGCACTCGCACGACTATCAGTCATCCACCAGCTAAGATGGGAATGGGAAACCCGAGATGCCAAGTTAATCATGTACCATGATTACATCAAAGGTTTGATTGAGCAGTTTGATGAAGTCACATTTCATCATATTCCCCGAGAAGATAACCAATTAGCTGACGCGTTGTCTACCTGGTCCTTGATGTTCAAATTAAGTGACGAGAGGAACCTACCACTCATCAAAATGGAAAGTCGTGATCATCCTGCATATTGTCAAGTGATAGAGGAAGAGTCTGATCAAAAAACCGTGGTTCCATGACATCAAATCCTTCATCCAAAGAAGGGAATACCCTCCGGGCTCTTCAGAAGATGACAAAAGAACTCTAAGAAGACTTGCAATGGGTATCTAATTAGATGGAGGTATTCTTTACAAAAGAAACCATGACATGGTGCTGTTGAGGTGCGTTGATGAAAACGAAGCTAAACGGATAATTGAGGAGGTACATGATGGACCTTTTGGAACACACGCGAGCGGTCATGCAATGGCCAGGAAAATCTTGAGGGCTGGCCAATACTGGTTGACAATGTAAGTAGATTGCCTTAATTATGCGAAGAGGTGCCATAAGTGTCAAATATATGCTGATAGGGTTCATGCACCGCCAGCTCCCTTGAATGTCATGACGGCACCCTGGCCATTCTCAATGTGGGGAATGGATGTGATCGGTCCAATCGAACCAAAAGCCTCGATTGGGCATCGCTTCATTCTTGTTGCCATCGATTATTTCACAAAGTGGGTTGAGGCTGCATCATATGCCAATGTGACCAGGAATGTCGTGATCAAATTTGTAAAGAGAGAATTAATTTGTCGTTATGGGTTGCCAAGTGAGATTATCACTGATAATGCGACTAACTTGAACAACAAGATGATGAAAGAGATGTGCGAAAACTTCAAGATAAAGCATCACAATTCCTCCCTGTATCGCCCAAAGATGAACGGGGCAGTTGAAGCCGCTAATAAAAATATCAAGAAAATTATCCAAAAGATGGTAGTGACGTATAAGGATTGGTACGAGATGTTACCTTTTGCTTTGCACGGCTATCGTACCTCTATTCGCACCTCGATAGGGGCAACGCCGTATTCTTTGGTGCATGGGATGGAGGCAGTGCTCCCGATTGAAGTAGAGATCCCTTCATTAAGGGTACTGAGAGAAGAGAAGAGATTAGGGGCATTGTGTCACGGTCAATTGTACTAGAGAAGGTTGATGAGAGCTTATGAGAAGAAGGTACGCTCGCGGCAGTTTCGGGAGGGTGATCTAGTGCTCAAAAAGATCCTACCAATCCAAAAGGATCATCGTGGGAAATAGACCCCAAACTACGAAGGACCTTACGTTGTGAAAAAGGCCTTCTCGGGAGGAGCTTTGATTCTCACCAGGATGGATGGGGAAGATCTTCCACTCCCTGTAAACTCAGATGCAGTCAAAAAGTATTATGCTTGAACTCATTTCCCAAGAAGAAGAAAGAAAAAAGTGAAAAATGGAAAAAAGAAAAGCTCGTTAGGCTGAAAATCTGAAAAGACTGTCTAGGCAAAAGTTAGAGCAACCCGCTAGGCTGAAAACCTGAAAAGGCAGTCTAGGCAAAAGTTAGGGATCCAAAAAATAAAATAAACAGTGGAAATGTCATCAAGCCGATGAACTGGGGCAATCAGTGGGCTAGATGCATGAAGACTGGGGCAGATAGCATTCTCAGATGTTGATTAGTAAGCAGTCGATATGGTATGAGAGATACTAACACTAGTCATAGAAAGAGATGTCACTTGAGGAGATGTGTTTCCACTCCACAACCTTTTTGCAATTCCACACTCCATTGTAATATCTGCTTTGTATACATTTTCAGTCCAATTATAATGACATTGACTCCCAATTCTTTTACCCTTATCTCTTTCGCTTAACTTTTGTCAATGTGTGTGTGCATTCATCATGATAAGTGTATACTGAAATGTTAAACATGTATTGGTGTCTTCAAAAGCATTTAGAATTTCTTTGAAAATCTCAAAAGTTCGTAAAGAATGAGATGATCTCCCGACAAAGGGCACCGTGGTCTATTGACAAGAAGCACGGGGACAATCATCTCAAAGGAAGCGTACCCTTTCAAAAATGCTTGGCCTTTATTCTCCACGAAGACAGGACTTGTTTTAGTTCATCTCGGGGCTTGTCTGTGATCAACACTTTAAGGGGTCGAGGGTGATAATAAAAACCACCTAAGCAATGAAAAAATAAAAATAGTAATGTGTTACGAGATTTCCTTGTATTGCATTGAAATCATTCGAGGTTTTCATCAAGCATATAGGACATTTCTGGCATCATGCATTGCAATTGTTTATCTCCCGTGACCAGAAAACCCAGTAAATTGCACAGACATCGTAGCTTTTTACCTTTCGTCAAGCTTCAGTGGGTAACCGACTCCACAAGCTTTTTACCTTTTCTGTCAAGCTTCAGCGGATAACCGACTCCGTAAGTTTTTAATCTTTCTTTTCAAGCTTCAGTGGATAATCGACTCCACAAGCTTTTAATCCTTTTGCTTTAAAGCTTCAGCGGACAACCGACTCCATAAACTTTTAACGTTTAATTTCAAGCTTCAGCGGAGAACCGACTCCACGTGCCTTTTATTTTCTGTCAAGCTTCAGCGGACAACCGACTCCGTAAGTTTTTAACATTCCTTTTCAAGCTTCAGCGGACAACCGACTCCGTAAGCTTTTAACATTTCTTGTCAAGCTTCAGCGGATAACCAATTCCGCATGCTTCTTATTTTCTTTCAAGCTTCATGATGAGCCTCTGTTTGACTGGTTTTATAACTAGTAAAGACCATGGCTTTGTGCTAATTTTATATCATTTTCACCCAAATTAGACTTGATTGTCTTTAAGCAGCATTTTGAGTCTGAAAAGTATTTTTAGGTTAATTTAGTTGATTTAGAGTTAAATAAAACACTTATTCTATTTTCTGTTTTCAGGTTAATAAAAGGAAATAATTCTGGAGCTTTCGCCCCGCGAGAAGGCATTCGCCACGCGAACCAGAAGGTGACTGTTCCAGAAAGTGCCAACCATTCTGTCTCGCCCCGCGAAACTTGACTCGCCTCGCGAGTAATCCAAGCCTGGAAGTCAGAAAGCATCACGGTTTACCCGTGTGAAAGGTCACGGGCGTTACAGTTTGGAATCTGAAGAGGCTCGCCTCGCGAATGACATGCTCGCCTCGCGAGTCAGCGTAGTCCAGAAGTTGTATATAAGTCAGTTTTAGACAGAACTGAAGGGTTGGCTGGGCCGTTGGCTAGTTTTTGGCCAGTGGCTAGCTAGTTTTTAGTCAGTAGTTTCATATTTTATTTTCTTTTCTTTTAAGTCTGTAATGGAGAGTTAGTCTCCTTTGATTAATCTACTGGGATTGGTTTCCATTTGCATTTGAGGTTCTGTAATTCCTGTTTTCACTTACTTTTCTCTTTTCAAAACGATGCTATATGTTTCTGTTTGCTTAATTCAGGAGTGTATAGTGTTGTATTGATTTATTTTCGGTGATGTCATGTTCCTATAATTAATCGCGTTTGCTTAATTCGCGTGTGTTCATTCATGTTCGCTTAATTCATGAGGGCTTAACCCCGTTTGCTTAATTCGGGAATAGGAACATATATCTGTAGTAGTGGTTTCGCTTGTAAATTGTTGCTACAACCGGGAGGGGATTAGAATCTGCTTAGGGCTTGGATTTTTATGAACCGATGATAGTGGGAAACCAAGAACAGTAGGTTAATCGTTCTTTAGCTTATTTGGTAATTGCTTTTTATTGCGTTATTTTTCTGTTCTGTTTTCTTTATTTAGTTTTTAATCTCAAAACCCCCAAATCTGACTTTTACTGATTTTCTGTTAATAACAACAACACCTAAGAGTCCTTGTGAGACGATACTTGAGTTGTCGCTTCCCTATCTACATTATTTTGTAAACGCTCGTTCTTTTTGGCGCGTGGTGACAGCGTAACCAAAAATTGGCGCCGTTGCCGAGGACTCTTGTTGTGTTATTAGCAGAAAAATATATTAAAAAAAAAAACTTTGCTGAATTAGTTTTGTCTGCTTGTCTGGTTGTGAATTTTAGTACGCCCCATGGATAATTATATGCAAAATTATGTGCCTAATGTCTATTATGAGCAACCATGCATGTATTATCATAATTTTAGTGAGCCACCACCATGCACATATTATCCTAATTTTACCGGAAGTTATGAGTCTAATAGTGATTGTGGCATGTTTGGAGTGAATAATCATTTTAGCCAACAAAGTGTAGGACAGAGCACCTTGGATGAGATTGCTTCTATGATACAACAAATGGCCGAGAACAATCAACGGATGGCAGAGCAAAATCAGCGAATGGCACAACAAAATCTTGAATTCCAACAGAGGATGGAAGCAAGCAATCTTGAATTTCAACAGAGGATGGAGGCGAGTCAGCGAGACTCTGCCATTCAAAATGCTTTCATCGATGCCGCCTTGGCTAAACTGCAAACTCCGCATCCCCTTGAAGAACATACAGATTCACAAGTTATTCTTGAAGACACTTCTGATGATGATTTTGATAATACTTCTGTTGATGAATTGTGTGTTGAATCCCCTGATTCTAATACAGGTGCTGATTGTTATTGTTCCGGCACTGCTTTGTGTATAGACTGTTATGCAGGTTTAATCTTTTCAGGAAACATAGAAAATGAGGATCAGGAGGATCAGGAGGACATCTGCTTCACCGTGCTTGAGGATGATGAAGAACCTTTGGAAGTAGACGATTCAATTAAATCAAATGCATGTGTTGAGAGTGATGGGGTGGATGAATTGAGTGCTGAATTTCCAGACATTCAGAATTTTACTGATTCAGTTTATTGTGATATATGTACTGACTCTACTAACACTAACCTTTGTGTGGTGTGTGCTGAAATTTCTGCATGTATAGCAGGTGATAACTTTGTTAGTGTAGTGAATGAAGAAAGTGCAGGAGTTGAAGCAGCACCAGTAACCCCAGCTAACTGTTTGCCACCTCCCACTGTGGAACCACCATTGATGGAGTTCAATCCTCTGGAATTTGCACCATGGCCAGTCCAAGAGGTTGAGCCCCACTTTTATTGGGAGGATTTTATTGAGAAGGATGAAAAAGAGGTCAACTGTGACCCAAGAGGAAGTGAGAAGTCCGTCGCACTGGGCGAGGTCACTGTAATTGTCAAGTGCTCACTCCCACATCAAGGCTGCGAGTTAGGGAAGCATGGAATGAACTCCCACCCTTTGGCTACCATGTGGGACTTATGTTACAGACAATGGGATCCTGGTGGAACCGCCCCTCAATGAGTTTTCCTGAACCTTGCTTCTTTTTAATTTTCTTTTCCTTGCTTTATTTCTGTTTTGTTTTTAATAAAGCTCCTGAATAATTTGAGAAGCTCAGGAGTATTAGTGTGTCTTTTATTGGCAAGTTTATTGGATTTGATTAATTTTTGCATAGATTGATTGCATGTTATGTGACGATTCCCCCTAGGCTGAAAATTTTTTGTTTTTGAAAAGTGATGCCCATGTGATTGAAAACTGAACTTTGGGATTTTGTTATGATGGCATGATTTATGATAAGTTTGGGGTGATAGGAAGCACACACTAGGGATAGAATCTCTGTCAAGAAATTTGCACAAAAATGTCCAGGTGAGGTTTTGAGCCTCCAACATGTTTTTAAACTGTGTGAAAATCACTTTTCAAGTTGCACTTTCCTGAATTTGCTTGAATCTCTTTATGGTTTGCATGATTATGTGTTTGCTTCAGTGATTTAGGCATTTTCTTTGTAAATAGCTACTTAGCCTAAAAATAACCAATTCCTAATGCATGTTCCCTAGTTAGCCCCATTGAGCCTATTAGCCTGTTAATTCTTGATAACCTAATGTCATAAGCCCAAAAATCTGGAAAACCATGTTAACCCGATCTTAGGATTAGGAGAGCATGTAATCTTAGAATGGGTGCAAGAAACTAAGTTTGGGGTGGCTGCAAGGTGTAATATGTTGTTGGGATTGAGAAAAAAAAATACGATGAAAAGGTTGGAGCCAAAGGCTTGTAAAAAAAAAAGAAAGAAGAAAAGTGTATAAATATTGGAAAAAAAAGGAAAAAATAAAGTATTAGAAAAAAAGAAATGACTGTAGTCACCCAAGGCAATTGAAAAGATGAATGAGAAAAGGAACTTGAGTGGAATTGCAAGGTGTATAAAGCTCATGCTCTCTTAGTTCCTAGGGTCTTCAGCCTAGTACCTTTGTATATCCTACCCTTAGCTAGGCCCCATTACAACCCATAAAAGACCTTTTGATGTTGCATGCATGTTTTCTGTGGGAACCATTTTGAGATGAAAATCAATTTCATGGGAAGTGTTCTTGAAAACTGAAACTGAGTGAAATGTTATTAGCCTAACGCAACTTGAGCGATTGAGTGAACACTAAATGCCCTTGTGAGGAAGGCAGTTGTTTGAAGTTGGTGATCTCCCTCTTGTGTGTGACTTGGACCCCTTGCTTAGATTTCTGATTGCCTGAATGATGAAATTCTCAATTGTTTAGAATGAATGATTGTGGGGATTGCTTTGCTTGAAAGGGGGGAACAAAATTGCTTGAAATTGGTGCAAAGTTGATTGATCCTTAAGCTTGCCATGTCCTTAGTCTTTTTAAGTTTTTGAGTTGTAGTTTGCTTGGGGACAAGCAAAGTTTAAGTTTGGGGTATTTTGATGAGCCTCTGTTTGACTGGTTTTATAACTAGTAAAGACCATGGCTTTGTGCTAATTTTATATCATTTTCACCCAAATTAGACTTGATTGTCCTTAAGCAGCATTTTGAGTCTGAAAAGTATTTTTAGGTTAATTTAGTTGATTTAGAGTTAAATAAAACACTTATTCTATTTTCTGTTTTCAGGTTAATAAAAGGAAATAATTCTGGAGCTTTCGCCCCACCAGAAGGCATTCGCCACGCGAACCAGAAGGTGACTGTTCTAGAAAGTGCCAACCATTCTGTCTCGCCCCGCGAAACTTGACTCACCTCGCGAGTAATCCAAGCCTGGAAGTCAGAAAGCATCACGTTTACCCGTGTGAAAGGTCACGGGCGTTACAGTTTGGAATCTGAAGAGGCTCGCCTCGCGAATGATATGCTCGCCTCGCGAGTCAGCGTAGTCCAGAAGTTGTATATAAGTTAGTTTTAGACAGAACTGAAGGGTTGGCCGGGCTGTTGGCTAGTTTTTGGCCAGTGGCTAGCAAGTTTTTAGTCAGTAGTTTCATAGTTTATTTTCTTTTCTTTTAAGTCTGTAATGGAGAGTTAGTCTCCTTTGATTAATCTATTGGGATTGGTTTCCATTTACATTTGAGGTTCTGTAATTCCTGTTTTCACTTTTCTCTTTTCAATACGATGCTATATGTTTCTGTTTGCTTAATTCAGGAGTGTATAGTGTTGTATTGATTTATTTTCGGTGATGTCATGTTCCTATAATTAATCGCGTTTGCTTAATTCGCGTGTGTTCATTCATGTTCGCTTAGTTCATGAGGGCTTAACCCTGTTTGCTTAATTCGGGAATAGGAACATATATCTATAGTAGTGGTTTCGCTTGTAAATTGTTGCTACAACCGGGAGGGGATTAGAATCTGCTTAGGGCTTGGATTTATATGAACCGATGATAGTGGGAAACCAAGAACAGTAGGTTAATCGTTCTTTAGCTTATTTGGTAATTGCTTTTTATTGCGTTATTTTTCTGTTCTGTTTTCTTTATTTAGCTTTTAATCTCAAAACCCCCAAATCTGACTTTTACTGATTTTCTGTTAATAACAACAACACCTAAGAGTCCTTGTGAGACGATACTCGAGTTGTCGCTTCCCTATCTACATTATTTTGTAAACGCTCGTTCTTTTTGGCGCGTGCCGACAGCGCGACCACTTCAGCGGACAACCGATTCCATAAGATTTTAACCTTTTAATTCCAAGCTTCAGCGGATAACCGACTCTGTAAGCTTTTAATCCTTTCTTTTCAAGCTTCAACGGACAAACGACTCCATAAGCTTTTAATCCTTCTGTCAAGCTTCAGCGGATAACCGACTCCACAAGCTTTTAATCCTTTTGTTTTCAAGCTTCAGCGGACAACCGACTCCGTAAGCTTTTAACCTTTCTTTTCAAGCTTCAGCGGACGACCGACTCCGTAAGCTTTTAACACTCCTTTCCAAGCTTCAGCGGTTAACCGACTCCGAAAGCTTTTAATACTTTTGTCAAGCTTCAGCAGATAACCAACTCCGCAAGCTTTTAATCCTTTTGTTTTCGAGCTTCAGCGGATAACTGACTCCGTAAGCTTTTAACATTTCTTTTCAAGCTTCAGCGGACAACCGACTCCGTAAGCTTTTAACATTTCTTTTCAAACTTCAGCGGATACCCGACTCCACATGCCTTTTATCTTTTGTCAAGCTTCAGCGGGTACCATACCCCGTAAGCTCTTTTATCTTTCTATTCGAGCTTCTATGGGCGATCCATCCCGTAAGCTCTTTTAATTATGCATCTTTTTACTTGTCAGTGAACTTCGGCCAAAATTGGAGTTCATGTCTTTACTCGTTTCTTATAATGATAATTGGTTAACTAAGGTTATACCTATTACCTAATAAGAAACAAGTAAAGAGGGGCAGCTGTGAACACATAATTTTGTCCGGGTATTTTCTCTTTTTAATTAATATTTTTGAAAACAAAAGATAAATATAAAATTGTAAAATATATATATATATATCTTTGTTATGTTCTTGGCCCAATTTTCTTTTGCAAGTGTTGAGCCCATAGCCCAAACTCAAATATAAAAAAAAAAGAAGAATGCTTAAAATAAAAATAAAAATGTCCTGCTCCCACACTTGTACCCCTCTTTGTCATCTTCTTCTTTTTCAGAAAAAGAGGGATAATGGTACAGACCATCCTTACCCTTGCACCAGCCAAGCAAGGTGGTGGGGCAAAGGCTGATTTGCTCCCCTCTACTTAGGGGTGGACAGCGGTCGGTTTCGGTCGGTTTCGGGCCAAAAAATCACAATCCGACCAAAACCGACTATGATAATATGCCTTCCGTTCCCGTCCGTTTGAGGGTCGATTTTGGCGGGTGGCGGATTTGGCGGGTGGTGGACGGTTTCGGGCGGATTCGGCGGTTTTAAACAAATAGAAAAAAAATTGGGAAAAGAAAAGGAAGGCGAATCAGAATACATAATATCATAATCACAGATCTTCAAGATTGGTCGGAGATCTCCCATTTCGTGCTGTGGGGCTTGGCCAGAGAGTGGGGTCGGGAAAGGTGATGGCTCCCATTGATGGGGGCATGGAGGAACTCGCCTTCATTGGAGCCGTTGGGCTTGCTCTTGGTCTGGACACTCTGGAGCACGAGCGGCCGCCTTGGCCGTAGAGGGATTCAAGGAGTTGCTGCTCTGGCTTGCGACCACCGCCACGCGGGAGAAAGCAGAACGCAGACGACTGGACGAAAGCGGGAAGAAGCAGATCTGGACGACGGTCGTCACGGCGAGGACGGTGCTGGCCAGAGTCAGGCTTGGGCAGATCTGGAGTTACAAGAAGCATAAGAGATTCGATAATGGTGAGACTGAGGGTTTTTGACTTTTTGTGAAGGTGATTCTGAAGAATGACTGAATGAGTGAGAAATGTGTGCATTTTGTGCTTTTTTTACGATGATATAAATGTTTTTTAATTATTTTTTTGAAAACATAATGTGTTAATGTTTTTTATTTTTTTGAAAACATCAATATTAATGCTGACAGAGTTGATGTTAGACGTGTACTTTTAGTCTAGAAACTCTACTATACTTTGATAATGGAGAAACTTTCGGATATATATGCATTGGCTACTGTGTAGTTTGTGTTGGATAGTGGGATGGGGTTATCAGGTTATGGGAATACGTGTGAAAAAAGCAGTGAATCTGTGCAAATGAAATGATATAAGTACTAATAATAAATGTAGTTAATAAAGCAGCTCTTCCTATTCGGTCGGATACGGGTTCCGACGGAAAAAAATTTCTAGACCCGCACCCGCCCGATTCAAGCCGTTTGAAACTGAGTCCGTCAACCCGATGACCGACCCGACCCACCCAAAGACAGCTTTTTTAACTCGGTTTTTTCGGGTTCGGGTCGGGTCTCGGTTTTTGTCCAGCCCTACCGCTACTTGTACCCACACCAGCTGGTGGCCTAACAAGAACCTTTGTCATCTTCTTCAAAAATTCTTGCAATAAATTGGCACCCATCAGAAGGAAAAAAAGGAGGAAGAGACCATTTCACAGATACAACAAACAGAAGGGAGAAGAGGAAATTTATGAAACAGTGAAAGGGAAGAACAAAATCCATCACAGCCAACACCCTCTTCCTCCTCTTACGTTTCAAACACACATAACCCGACATTTTCTTGTTCCTCTCACCCACTCCTTTTTCTTTCTTTCATTTTCCTATTTTCTACTTCAACATCAGACTCCACACTTTTCTTCCTCCTTCACCCCTAACTTCATCATCTTCTTCCCTCTCTTGCCCAGACCACGAACCACCGTCCGCACCGCCTGGAAACTCGCCGGAGCCGCGCGACCACCACGTCCGACTCGCCTTCCCAGATCGTGGCTCACCGCGTGCGTCCTCCACCATTGGTAGTTGCAGATCCGCGAGCTCCACCCCACTGTCCGCGTCTACTCCACCGCGCACCGCCACGAGCGCCAGATCGACGAGCGTCACTTCCTCAGAGCATAGAGGAACCGCCACGAGCATCACCTCCCCGGAGCACCGCCACTGCCTCTGTCCGTGTCGTCTCCGCCATCACGAGCGTGAGTCCCTCTGTCCACGCCTTCTTCGTCACGCCGCCACCCCCATTGTGTCAAGCTCCCTTCTTTTTTCTCCCTCTGCACGATTGAGGGTTGAGGGTAAAATGGAGGCTTGTTTGCTCTTTCCCTTGTTTTTTTCTTTTTTTTATTTCTTCTGCCGTTTTATTGTTTGAATAGGCTGTTGGGTCTTGATGATTTTTGGTTTCTGTTGGGTTTGTTAGTTGTATGGCCCAAATTTGATGTTGGTTGTTGCTGTTTTAAAATAAAAATAAAAATACCTTTTTAAAACAAAATATAAAAAAAAATAAAAAAAGGGATTTTTGAATTCACGTAGCAATCTACGGTGTTGATGTATGGATTTTTTTTATCCTCAAGTGCCGTATGAATTGTAAGGGTTCATCGTATAGCTTCGCTATCTTTAACCATGTGCAAGAGTGAATTCCCATCGTGTTAAAAAAAATATAAAATGTTTTCAATTTACTCTTTTTACAAGATTTTATCAAAATTTATAAGATGGAAAAATCTTTTTTAATTCACGCAACAATCTACGACGTTGATGTATGATTTTTCATCCTCAAGTGTCATATGAATTGTAAGGGTTTATCGTATAGAACTGCTATCTTGGACCCGGTGCAAGAGTGAATTTATTTCAAAATAAGATCTTTTTTAAATAAATCTTTTCAAGATCAAATCCTTTTTTTCAAAAAAATAAAATCAACCAATCAATCAAACATTTTCAAAAGAACTACGTGACTTTGAGTTTCCCATCGCACCCGGGAATACGTATGAGCAAGATAAATCATCTTGTCTAGCCAAAACTAAATTTTCCTTTTTTTGTGTCTCTTTTTATGTTAAAATAATTAATCAAAATAATTAAAAATTTTCTATTTTTAGGGATGCTCTATGGACACGGTGCCATATCCAGTCCCTTAGATTTGAGGTTACCCTGTGAACTCATGTGCCATGTTCAACCTCATTTAGTTTTTATAAACAATAAATTTAAAAATATAAAAATTAATAAAATATTAAAATATTAAAAATTTAAAAATAATTCTTTCTTGTAAATAATTTTTGGGGTAAAATAAATATTTAAAAGGTTATTAAAATGTTTTTGTACAATTAACTTAAGGTACCGTTTTTAAACGGGCGATGTGGGGTGCTAACACCTTCTCTACTCGTAACCGACTCCCGGACTCACCTCTCTCTTTTTTTTAGACCAGTTTACCTTTAAATAATTGGGTTTTCTAAGATTTTCCCATAAAAAATTTTAGTGGCGACTCCTCTGTCTTTTTATCTCCCTTTTTTTCGCGGCGCCCGGACGAGACGGTCGCGATACTCTGGTCCTTACACGAAAAGGGAATTGTACTCAGCAAAGTACAAAAAGCTCTCTGCACAACTCTGATATGGTTGTATCACGATGCATAAAGTCATGATCCTTCATGTTAGAGTACAACCAACGTTCCTAATGCATTAATGGATGCCCAGAACGACTCTATTGCATTTAATGAAGTTCTGCTTGAAGTCAACATCTGAGGGAATGTCTCTAACGGATCCTAAATGCTTGAAGACTATAAATACAGAAGTCATTGAAGATGAAGTATAGAGAATACAAAAAGCATTAAACAACCATTACTCTGTGCATTAATATCTTCATTCTTTCATTCTGTATTATCCAATCATTTGAAGTTATTACACAGATTTTCCTAAGCTTTACATTTAAACCACTCTCTGAGTGTTAATGAAAGTTCTGTCTGTGTGAAGTTGTATTTATTACAAACAAAATCTCTCAAACAAACCTGAGTGATCCTGAAGAGGCTAAGTGTGCAAAGAATACTTGTATTGAGTCTGAAGAGGCTAGGTGTGCAAAGAATACTTGTCATGGAGCCTGAAGAGGCTAGGTGTGCAAACAATACTTGAGTCTGTAACCTGATCAATTATAGTGGATAAATCTTGGTGCTGTCAAGGACTGGACGTAGCTCTTTGCTTTGAAGAGTGAACCAGGATAAATAACTGTGTCAATCTCTCTTTCCTTATAACCTCTTTAATTTCTTTAGTTTTCTTATACGTTTATCAAGTGGTGTGTTTGCCAAAGTCACTGTTAAAATTTCATCAGACGAGCCACCCGTCTGTCCTGTATCTTTCCACTCGTCTGAACCTAGCTTCTATATGCGAAAAAATTTCAACTTTGTTTAAATTCTGTTAAACACAATTCAACCCCTCCTTCTTATGTTTATAGTTGTCTTTTTCACCTCTCTCAAGCAAAGCAAGCCTCAAAGAGTAAAACAGAAAAATAAAAAGGATGTACCCAATAACCTTACACATTACACAAGAGAACATGCAAAAGATTCACATCAAAAGAAAAATCTTATTTTTCCATAGGGACCAACAGCAACCCAGCAATTCTTAAAAACCAACCTTGGATTCTACCATTCAAGAAACCATCACAACAATGTTTATGGTAACGAAAGGGGAAAAAGAAAAAGAAATAAGAGTAGCAATTCCCACATGATCTATAATAAACCTCCAAAATATTGCTCCATAAACACAATCACAGCTCACCCCACATGGAAAACAGCCTGACCAGGATCTTGAAAACCCTTGTTACCTCCACTCTCATAGAAAATCAACTGCCAAGTTCACCATTTTGAAACAAAATAACTTGCCCCATGAAGCTGGTGTGCACACCGAGACTGTGATGAACAGCAGAGCAATGGATGCATAAAAGCATGGATGCATAAAAGAATCCCATACGTGATGGACACCCAGATTGTGTTCTTAACATTGCAATTGAAACAAATCTGAAACAAAAAACAACACCCAACAAATTATAAAATCAAACAAACACGTGCAGAATCACAGATCTGAAAATTGATCTGTAAATCAGAGAACACAGTGAAGGTTTGGTATCATTTGAATGAGTGAAGGATTAGTTACCATGGCATTTCAAACATGCTATGACTTAAGTATTAGTATCCAGTCATTATCTTAAAACTAATTATAACTATAACTAACACATCAAGGTCTTTAAGGTGGGTATGATGTGGAAAGCAGTCAAGGCACCCTCCTTCTGATACAAATCTATGCAACCCCCCACGCCCACCCCAAAAAAATGAAGGGGAAAATTAATAAATTAATAAAAGCTTCTAAGGTGAAAATTACTCATTTAAAAATGCTTGAAAACATAAAAAAAAATGCAGTTTACCAAATATTGCGCAAAAAGACGTCATCTCTGAAGAAAAAATGGATCAAAAAGTAAAAAAGACAAATCTGTCATTGACTTGTGGATATAGAACAAATGAACTCATAAAATACAACATAGATATTATCTAAGTATTAAGTAGCCACAACTTTGCACCAACCTTTTCAAAAACAATACCTTAATTAAGACATTAGTTTATGTTTATTACCTCAAAAAATTTAAAATTTTGTGTTCTCCTTTATTTTTGTCCTTCTAAAAGTTGTTCGAATTAATTACCCCCACCCCCAAATTTTCATAATTAACTCAATAAGATTAAATTTATTTACCCATAGAAAAAAGTTTTATTTGATGAGAACTTTGGTTTATATCAGGAATCTTCTCACTTTGATTACATTTATTTCTGCCCCTCCAATTTGTCTCATTTCTCACTCATCTGCCCCACCACTCTAACCCTAACATATTTGAGGTTCGACATCTTTTTATGCGCCTTTCTTAAGCAAAATAAACAACAATAACCCTTGGCCTTAACCTAAAGAAGGAATTAGAAAAGTGAAGAGAAAGAAAACTACTCCTAAATATGCCATAAAAATAAACTAATCAGAACATACAGTTGGAGTTTAAATCGAAGACACTAAAGAATTACTTTCTAGCAAGATGCAGCACAAATTATCCTTATGAAATAACATAATAGTTGTCTGCACTCACCCCTTAAAGATGGCGGTTCGTTTTGAAGATCATAAGAACTTTTTCGGTGTGATTCCTTTTGTTTTAAATATAAAGGTGTTGGTGCCAAGGCTGAAAGACGACAATATCTGTCCAAAACTATGTGAAAGATAACAACCATTAAACATGCTGTTATGACCCTAGGACACTGAACAGAGAATGAAATTATGAAATTCTCATCAGTGTCCATATAATGTGCATACTACTATGCATTGTGCTTGTGAGAAAAAAAGAAACATAAATGCATTGTGCCTGCTTGTAAGGGAAGCCAATTTCTCTGAATCATAGTAACCACAAGATTCCCACAAATCCCTCTATTTTGGGGCAATTTCAATGTAGCACCAGAGGTACCCTGTTCAAATGTTGAAGCATCGTATATATAATGCTGAACTTTTGAAATATTGCTGGATCTCCCTTGTTTTTCATTCATTTCATGAAAATACAATGCATGGTGTTGCTTAGTAAATCCAATATCTGTGATAATGCAAGCATCCTCATATTTTCATCAAGTAAATAAGTATTATTGCGCTGTTGCTTAAAAAAAGTAGGAGCTGGATTTGACGTAGAGCTTGAAAAAAAGAATCGGGGGAAAGGTGAGAACATGATTTCTACATTTAAAAAAGTGATTTTACCCAGATAGGCTACTAAAATCAAATAGGACATGGTCATAACATCTCAATAATAGAAGTCTTCAATTAACAAAGAGCAGATGCAAGTTACCAACCAAATTCATATGAGCAAATTTAGTCCAAAGTTTGTGTATTGTGTGTGATTGTCCTTTTTATATTGCACTAAAGATTATATTATAGAAATCAACTTTCTTTTTTTTCCTTCTAAATCTCTATATATTCATTAGAAAAAGTGAAGAAAGCTTGCCTAACTTTGAGGAAAGCTTGCCTCGCTGGTGGTGAGAACAAAAACAGTACGATAAAAAGTACCTGCTAATGGGTTTGGGTTAACTGCAACCTGCCTTTATAAACTTGCATCTCAAGTTGTATATTTCCTTTAAAAAAGGGCAACAAAATGAATAGTTTAGAAATAAGCATGTTATGATAAAAGGTAAAACAAAAACAATACTACCTAAGATCAAATTTGATGATTAGAAACCAAGAATACCCGTCACCAGATTACTGGCATATCTTTTCTTGAATTGCCTTAATCTTTTCTTGAATTGCCTTAATTTGTCTTCCATATCATTTTCTCACATGAACTGATCTTTCACTGGTTCTACAATTCTTATTGCAATGTCAAGACTATTGTTGGGCAAACATATGTTAGATTCAAAATTAATAAAAAGGTAAAAAGGAAAATATAGACTAATGTTCTGCTATCTCCAAATGAAAGTGTATATAACAGTTGCACAAAATTAAAAAGTGGAAAGGCAAGAAGGAGTGGGTTGAGGGTTTGAAGAAAACAATCATCCAAGAAAATTTAAAATAAACGATCACCCAGAAATATGTAAGGCAAGCTATTTCATAGTAACTAGAAAGATTGAATCTTAAAGAGAGAGAGAAAGATATATATATATATATATAGAGAGAGAGAGAGAGAGAGAACCTTCATCAAGTTGAGAGCAACCTAGGAGACAGAGGCATCGTGTTCTCCACTGCCGCCATTGGAGCTTGTCGTCCCAGCTGCCGTTCACCACCCACATCCTCACCCATCACCCTCTCTTTCAAGTTTACCCAATAAACAAACCTCCATCTCCATTGTCCTTCGTCTCCACCTCTTGACACCAACGATTTGTCCTTCAAGCCTTTGCTATGCCTGTAACCCCCCCCCCCCCCCCCCCCAGGGCATTACTATGTAACATATGCGGAAGTAAATTAAAAGATAATTTGCTGGTTGCTTTCGGAAAATTGTTTTCTTTTAAGTCAGAAAACTGGGGTATAAAATTTTTCTTTAAGGATAACTCTAAAATCCATAATACATACATTTAAGACGAAAAGTCACATTCGTAACAAAGTTACCATGACATACAACATTTCTCTAAGTTTCCATTTTCGAAAGAAAAGGTTTAAACTACAGACGGATGTATATAACACTATATTTACCGATCTCTTTAGATATACAACCCAATGCAGACTCCTAAGCTGGTCATTCTATCAAATATTCATTGGAGAGACCCCCAATCAGAATATTTTCCCAACCTCTAAAACTAGGTCTTCAAGTGACTTAGAAAGACTCCTCTGCAACATCGGTACTAGAGTACCAAGGTACTACAGCAAAACCCAAAGAGACCTGATATAACTGTAAGAGTGAGATACCGGCAAATGGATATATCATACAATAACCATACACATGATACATACAACACATTGGCATATTAACATTTTAAACATTACTCATCGGTAAACAACAAGTATTATTTCGGTGGGTCTCATACCCGAATCAATCAATCTTATAAAGATAATGCATGACACTTCTATCATCAGGCTCTAATCTTAATCTCATGAGATTCCATCACCATTTTATCATTAAAAAATAAAGATTTGATCAGGCTCATACGCCCCTTTGGCAAGTTGTCTCCGTCACCTCATGCGCCCGGATCAACATCATCACGAATCCCTTATAACGGCCATTCGGATGTATACCTCATCGAATACCACATCTTAAGCGGGTATTCGGATAACTCAAGTACGTCTGCTAAGGGGAAATGCATATGAATAAAGACTTTTCATTATCGAGACTTTTCTTTGTGTTCACTATTTTCCGTTGTCGAAGCTCAAAGCTAACGACTATTCACAATTTTCATTACTTGAAAATCAATAACACAGGACACGCAGTCCGAGTGCTCAATCACAACACCTTAGACCGATGCCGCAATCTGAGGATGTGGTCGTAGAAACAATTATAATTTATCCATGTTTTATTTCAACATGATAAGGACTCATAGCCCATAACAACGAAATTAGGACACATAGTCCTCAATTCCATTATTAGGACTCCTAGCCCATAATATCACGATTGGGACCCTTGGTCCATAATTATTGACACGGATCCCAGATCAAGTGCATAAACTGAATGCTAGAGGCGACGTCTCGCGAACTAGTATTCTCTTTCACATGTGCTTACTTTTCGCTCAGTGAAAATCAAAAACCAAAACAAAACCTCGGTCACTTATCCAAGTAATCGGAACGTTTCTAAATCATTTAGGAGAAAATCTTTTCCTTTACAAAGTCTTTTATAAAACATTTAGAAATTCGTTTGCTTTTGAAATCTTTGATGGAATAAAGTCAAATATTTTCAAAGGGATTTTTCCTCCATAAAACACATAGTTCGAAAAGGGTTTTCTCTCGTACAAACTTTGGATCATAAAGAGGTCATTTCTATTGACTTAAAAACACTTCAACGTTTCTTTTCAAAACTAGAATCTCAGTCTCTTGAAGTAAACGTTTTAAACAAGGAACTTTTATAAATGAAACCAATACTTTCAAAATTCTATTCAAGGCTTATTAAGGCTTTTAACCCTTACAATCATTATGCACAGACTCAAGTCCGGCTTGTCAAACTTCAATCAACAGTAATATATCTCAAACAGTAATATCACAGTTAATGACAGTTCATCACATATATATAATTCATAATACTGTAAAGCAAGTAATAATAAACTTCAAGTAATAATCACAATAGCTCAAGTAAACAAGTCATTCAAGTATTGGTTCCATATCATAATAATATTCAAATCACTCAAGTTAAACACATACACACATGCATATAGTCATTGAATATCCCTAGGCAATCCCCTCTTGCCTTCGGTGAAGGTAAGGAGATTAGATGCTCGAAGAGGTATACCACGAATGTCCTCGTTTCCTCTGCGATGGAAGTCTAAGGTTATGAACACAAAATCACAAGTTAAAATCAAACAAGAACACTAAACCACAAGGTATAGGTTTGGCCAAGACTAGTTCTTAGGGTTAGAGATTCTCGAAAATTATACAACTCATGGATTTATGATCCTTAAGTGTTAGGAGTTCATAAACAATGATCATTTAACAAAGTTGAATTAAAATCCCACTAAGTTATAAACTTAGGGTATTTGGCCAAGGCTAGTAAAGTAGGTTAGCGTTCACTAAACTTTTCAATCTCTTAGGTTTAGCATCCATATGTATTAAGGAGCTCAAAACCATGATCATTTTGGAAAAATAAGAACAAAGTATCCTAGGTCCATAACCTTCTAGGTTCGACCTTCATAGGATTTATAGGCTAGAAATATTTAAACTTTCCAATCTCTTAGACTAAGCATCCAAATATCTTATGGAGCTCAAGCCCATGATCATCTTGGAAAACAATGGAAACTTAAACATTCCAATCTCTTAGACTTAGCATCCAAATATCTTATGGAGCTCAAGTCCATGATCATCTTGGAAAAATGAAAGTAATACATACTAGCTTTAATAACATAGAATAAACAAGTTAGAAATCCTTAAACTTTCCAATCTCTTAGACTTGGCATCCAAATATCTTATGGAGCTCAAGTCCATGATCATTTTGGAAAAATAAAAACTCAAACATCCTAGCACCTAAACTCTAAGTTTCGGCCATCATAGGATGATGAGGAGGAAAATATTTTTTGTTTAACAATAACTCTTAGTTTTAGAATCACAAGGTATTAAGAGTTCTGAATCCATGATCAATACTTGGAAAGTTGAAACATAGTATCCTAGGTCTACTTATTCATATTTTTCGGCCATCATAGGAACAAGCTATAAAAACTTCCAAGATTTATAGATTCAAGATCAATGGATAGTTAGAAATTCAAACACATGATCATATTCCAAAAGTTGAAACAAAAACTTCCTGGGTCACAGATGCAAGCATTTGGCCTTCATTGGAAGAGATGGATAGATATTTTTGTTTTACACAACCTATTAGTATGTGAAAATATAAGTTAATACAAGACTATAGAAAGTAGTTTCAACTCAAAAGGAGTTTTCTACCATTTTAGAGAGATTTTAAAAGTTTAAAGCATATAAAGAACACATAAAGTAAACTAAGAAATAAAAGATGAAACTTGCAAAAAGATTCATATGAGAGCATTACCCTTAGTATAAGGAAGAACTTTAATGAAGAACTTAAGTAGAAAGAATAAAAACTAGAGCTTTAAGAGCTTGAACTTTTAGAAGAAAGAAGAAGATGAACTTTAATGGAGTTTGAAGGAGGAAGCTGATGAAGTGAAAATGAAAGGGGTATATATAGAGAGGGGAGAGAGTGACACGACATTGAGGAGGGAGGAATGAGCTTGGAGAGCAAGTTTTGACCTTGTGCCTTGTTTGGTTGAAGAGGAAAGAGAAAAATAGGTTTTTAGAATATAATATGATATAATTTCAAAAAGTGCCATCATGACAACTTTTTAGGAGGTAGCTTAGGTCATACCTCTAGTGAGTCACCTCACTCCCTCATCTCACCTCAAGCCTTTTATGTCTCCTATTATGCTCCATTCGTACCCGGTTGCATTTCCGATTGTAATTCTTTCGACGTTTTCACCCGAATAAAATATTATATTTTATTTTTGAACGAAAATTTTCAAAATAACCAAAGTGGAAGGAAACATAATAAAAACACTAACTATCTCTTTCACGAGTCAAAATTAGGTTTTCTGCTCAATAAACTTGTACCGGCAGTGAAAACACAGACCGACTTCCGTCTGAATTTTCAACCAAAATTTTTACCGTAACTTTATATGATATAACAACACAAGAAAATGATTTTAGTTTAATTAAAATCATCCTCTGAATTTAATCTAAAATAAACACATTTAAATATGTATTTACTGCTACAGAAAGCATAGGAAAAACAGGGTGTTACAATGCCTAACGTAAATAAAACTCTCTCTAAGTATGAAATTGATGATTAAAAATTTGGCAGACAGATGAGAAGTGTGGGTGGTCAAGGTGAGAAGCTAACCTTGCAAGTTGAGATGTAGGTGCCTGAAGCTAACAGATGTCACAAAAGCCACCACTCCGTTTCACCATCTACCCCTTTCACAAAAAAATAAAATTAAAAATTCAGTTTCAAAGACCAAGAAAAATGTACACTACAAATGACATTTTAGAAAGTGAGAAACTCAAAGTAAAACACAAACATCTCCATTTCTCACCCACATATTATCCAAACACCATCATCCATATCAAAGCAAAGCCAAATTGTCCCACAAAACAACCAGAAGTGGATATGGACAGTTTATAGGGAGCAAGAAACCTAAATTTCAAAACAAATTTGGGAGGGAAACTATAAATTCAAAATCGTAAAAAAACAAAAAACAAATGAAATATAATAAATTGACCCATACCTCTTTGTAGTGGATGAACAATCAAATCAGAAATGTATAACAATATCAAAATCTAAATCAGATCTAATAACTGAGTAATCAGTCAAATGAGAGGCTAAAAAGATAATATACAATGCACCAAAAAGTGTTGTGCTCTGCCATCAAAAGTAAATACAATATATTTAGTTATAGTTCTTACAAAAATGAAACCATTATCCAAAAATACAATAAGTGAAAGAAGTTTGGACAAATCTGCAAGAATTATTCAACAGTAGAGTATATTCAGTCTTGTTGGGTCTGTAGCTGTAAAATGGAGTATCAATTAGCAGAAAATAACCAAAAAAAAGGGACAGATGGGATGGTTTGAGAGAAGTTGTTACTAGTTTGAGAGGAAGATGGTTTGAGAGAAGTTGTTACTGGTATGGTGATTTTGGATGAAGGTCAAAATGGGATCAGAAAGTAAGGGTCTTCTCTGTTCATGATGGAAGGAATCAGAAAGTAAGGGTAGAAAATGAATAAAAGAGGAAGGGAGGCCTTACTGAATAGTGTCCTGTTCAAGTGGTTTCATCTAAGGCCTCTCTGCCGCCGCTGCCTCCGCCTCACCGCCCTATTCGCAATCGCCGTCATCTTCCGGCTTGACCACGAGGAGAGAAAGAGAGATAGAAGGGGAGAGGAGGGTTTCATTTTGTCTATAAAATTTGTAAAAAAAAAAAAAGAGATGGAAGGTCATATCATTATCTATCTTAGCATAACCTACCCACACTTCCCATCCTATTGTGTTAGCTTCAAGCTCCACTGTGTTTGATCAAAACAGGGGAAGGGGGAGGCTCCGAGGCGAAGCCATGCTTCAGTCCTTTTTTAAAATAAAACAACAGTAGGGTAGATAACGTGGAATAGGCTAGCTAAGTTAATCGATGCTAAAGAAAAATGATGGTTATTGGTTAATAGGGTAGATAAGCTACCTTCTTATCAGTAGTCTGATCCTCAACAATTCTTCCGGTGTAAGCAACGATCATTTAATTTAATTTAATAAATAAAAAATAAGAACCAAAAGCTGAATAAAAAATGGATTTGCCCCCTAAAATACGGTTAAGCCAACCGTTAAGCAAACAGTAAAAAGAACACCCAAAAGCCATTATAAAGTTATGATAGATTTTTATTTCTTATTTTGGGTTTTATATGATACTCTATTATGTTTTCCTTTTATCATTATTAATAGTTGGAAGCAGTGGTTAAACAATGCTTCTCTGGTTGGTGCTTCAGTCAAGTCTCATCTGGGATCTAGATTGAACTTGATTTTTAAAAAAAGGAAAGTGGATACTTCATGGTTTTCCGTGGGGGTTATGCAACTCTATGTTCCGAGTGATTTTAGAGAAAATTTGACCATTTATTTCATCTATGGCCGAATCTTAAGTGTTGGCTAGGACTTTATTTTGGCTGCACTAAGTTGGTAGTGGTCTTTCTTTGAATTTTCATAATCAAATGGTGTATGGCTAAGATTCTGGTGCTTGGTATAAACATGAGGCTGTTGATGTGGGTGGGAATTGGATAGCCATGGACGTAATTTTCTATTTGGACATAGCGGTATACTTCACCTTGACGCAGGTGAATGGTTTTCTTCTTGGCAGTTCTGTTTTTTGGTTTGGACTTAGTTCTTCTATGATTAAACTATGGTTATCTGGATCACTAGATTTATTTGGGATTTGGTTTTTATTGACTTTGGTCTGCTGGTTTTTTGCGCGTTTGGTTTCTATTTTAAAAGGGGTTCACTTGGGTTACCTATGTTCTTTTGAGTAGGGCCTCCTTGTAAATTTGTTCAGGTTGTTGGGATCCTTGGTGAGTGGTTAACTAGTGTAAAGTGTAAACTAGATACTGTCTTTGTCTTGGTGCAGTATCATCTTTACATTGGTGATCTCTCTTTTTTAATAGGGATTGAGTACCCCAAGTATTCCTTTTAATAAATGTTTTATGTTTTTTGGCTTATCAAATATATATATATATATATATATATATATATATATATATATAATTGGAAGCAGTGTTGAATTTTATTGACATTTCCAGAAGTGTATAATTCCAATTTTTTAGCATACATAAGGCATAAGTGTATTAACATGAAGTAACAATTTCATTTGAAGGAATTATAAGGCAAAATTATTGTCATTAATCCTACTAGTATAGATATGAAAGAGATTGGAAAATGATTTATTATTGATAAAAGAACGATGGCAGAGTACACATATGAATAACCAATACAACAAGAAGCTACAACTCCATTTACAATGGTAGGGTGCAAATAAATGTTTTCCATGTACTATTGGTAAGGTAACAAAAAATCATTTGCAAGAATCATCATCATCCTCTGCAAAATGCTTAGCTAGAACTTGCTCTTGCTATTGTCTCCCTCTTCTCTTTTTATCACTTGCCATCTCCTTGTGCATGTTTGGTGGAAAACAAAGTGCTCAAAGAGACTCTAATATTGCATCATTCTGTAACTTTGGAAAAAACACAGTTGTCAATCTTTTCTAATCAACCACACCCTGCACACATCAGCACAATAATTTAAATAAAGTTAAAGATTATTGCACGAGAAGTACACATAAAAATGAAATATTAAGGTTAACGAGGAAAGTGAAAATCATATTACTATAATCTGATCATGCAACAACCAAGAACATTCAGAATTAGAAAAGTGAAAGTCATATATTAGTGGTTCTGGCATGACATCCAACCAAATGGCATAAATCAGAGTAACCAACTACAACAGTCCCTTTCAGTATCCCCAAAGTTCTAATTCATTGTTTCAGTTATTGGACAAACATAAGTTAAGCAAACACAATCACATAGGACAATACTAACATTTTGATCATTCACATTGCACCTAAATAATGCACAAAGTGCCAATGGCTTCAATAACAACAGAACAGAAAGTGCTCCAGAAGGAGATCATATATTATCCACCAAATATAGATTTTGACTTAAGGCAGAGGCATTCATATTCTTGGGTTAACTGCAGCCAGTTTAATTGATAAGAATTGCAATCAGAACATTATATCCATAGAGAATGAATGCCTACATTGGCTAACACGGCGGTGGATTTTAGGAACCACTAAAGAAAGATAAAATAACATAATGAATGCATCACAATTTCTGTAGCCACTGCACCTTAACACTCAGAACTTCTATCAAACATATGATATGCATTATAGCAAAATGCATTGTATTCAAAAGAGAATCAGGAAGCTATGAAACCACCTAACATTCAAATGTCAGAATGTAGAAACACTGTAAACCCATCAAAAAGAAGGAAAAAAAAATCAAATCTTTGAACCAGAAAATTAAATCAGAGTGAGAAGCATACAGTGGGTACGACAATCAGGTGATATGTTACAAGAGAGAAGAAGACCGGGGGTGTCGTGTGGAACTGGTTTGGAAACGTCGACCAACAGCGGCACGGAGGAATAAACAAAGAGAGCGAGAGAGACGATAACACAGGCGGCGTCGACATGATCAGATGTGGCGTCAGAATAGAGAGCGGCGTGGTGAGAGTTCCAGAGAGACGTGATAAACAAAAAAGAATATAATCAGGTTTTTGTTTTAATTTTAATTTAAATCAGAATTTTAATAAGCATGCTGACATGGCAAAACTGCGAAAACTGATTAGATGTCGGTGTAAATATATATTAAACCCATTTTTTAAACTAAAATTATATTATAATTAAGGATTAAAGTGATATATATTGTTGTTGGAAAAAGTTTTATACCGACGTATATTAACACTTTGATATGCATATTTTTATTTTAATAATTAAAAAATAAAAATAATAATATTACTGATTTATAATTATATTATTAAATGTTAGTATAAAAATCATTACAATACATAAAAATTAAACTTTATAATTAAATAAGTATAAGAATAATATCAAAGACATTCATGATCGTGCAGTGCGACAACTTAATCCGTTATGCCCGTTGCATTATAATCATGGGATCCATGTGAAGTGTCAGTGATGAGTGATTGACCACCTTTATTTTTAAGGGTTAACTAATAAATAGATTAAAAAATAAGAAGTCCCGAAAGTATTGTTTAAGGATTATAAATAAAATAATTATTCATTGAAAATTAAAGTATATCTTTTCTCAGTATATTGAATATATAATTTTTTTATAAAAACTTATCTTTTTAGATTTATTAAATAATATCCTTAAGAAATTCGTTAGTATTTATCTAAAAGTATTAAATTTTATCATTATTTATTATTGATAAAGATTTGGTTTAACTGTTTACAACACTTTAATTTACTACCTCTTTTAAAAAGATAAAAAATTTAGTGTATTTAATTTTTACTAAACAATATTTTAAAAAAAATAAGTCAATTATATTATATAACTAATTGTCCATCTTTCTTTTGTTTCTTTCAGCTTTTTAATAAACACTTCGATAAAATGATTAAACATCAACAATAAATTGATACAAGTGGCACTGAGCTCAGATTTTTTAAGTAAGGTTTTAGATTTGAGATTTGTAGATAGAAAAATATGGTTGAGAGGGAATAGCCCACTAAAGATAATCAACCAAATTCATCGGCAGGATTAGTCATTGACAAATTCGATTGATATTTTGTAAAAAAACATGGTAGAAAAAAAATGAATAAATATTAAAAATTCATAAAAAATTATTTTTTGATCTCAACGTCAAATTTCATTCCAAACCACCACAAAAAATTAGGAGCTTGGGACAAACAACTTGGTGCTTCCATCTCAACTCTCAAGCTCACATAGCTTTGCAAGTTTGCATAATTGGCTAAAGCATCAGCAACTTTATTGCAATTTCTAAAAAAGAACTACAATTGAAGGCATCAAATCGCGCAGCTACTAAAAATATTTCAGGGAGGATATCCACTGCGAAATGAATCTATCCCTTCTTCAAGGATACCAGTGCAAACATTTTTGGCATTTCGCCATTTCCTTCTAGATGTATCACATGAAGCCAAACTCTCGTGCAAACATAATTTTTTAGATTTTTTTATTTTTAAGAAAAAATATGAAAATTATTCCATATTTATTAGGCATCTATTAGTTTTTAATTTCATAATATGACATTTAAAAATTGACTAGAAACCAAGGATTATTTGTTTTAAATTTTGATAAAATTGATTTTGAAAGAATTGATGTTAAAAAAATCTAGATTAAAAAAATTGATTTTATTTGAATGATAAAATAAAATTATTTTTAAATATAAATATAAGGAATTTCGAGGGTCGATCTTACATCTAAATCAATTTTGCTCAACAAATAAAACTAAAAATTCTTACTTTTCTTTGAACGAATTCTACCAAAGAAGATTTTTTTTGATGAATCTACCAACTACAAGATTGATTTTACTGAATTCATTTTTGAAAATAAATAGACATATTTATTGTTGAAATTGCTTTTGGGGTCTCCAAAATTTTAACCAAATAAGCATAAGAGTAACATTGAAACTATGAGCCTGTTTGGATTGCCAAATCCACTAGCGTATAACGGATGGAAAATTAGTTCTGTTTGGTAGCTGGTTTTAAAATTAGCGTATAGCATGTTTTCACTAGCGTATATCATTTTTTTCAAATGCTACTTGAAGTAGCGTTTGAGCTTATAGCGTATAACTTATCATATTTTCTTTTATTTTTATCCTTACTATCTTAATTAAATTCATCACTTATCCTTAGCTAATAAAATAAAATATTAATCATTTAACATAGTATAAAAATAAGAATTAATTTCACTATAGATTTATATTTAAGTTTATCTATAAAAAAATAAAATTTATATAAAAATCATATAAATATATATTTTTATTATTCCATTTTATTTATTAAAAACAATTAAAACTAAATTAACATTAAAATTAAAATTTAATATTTTATTTTTAAAATGATAAATAATTTAAAGTAAATTAAAGTGTTAAAATTGATAATTATTTCAAAATAAATAATATAAATTATATATATAATTTATATTAAAAAATATGCAAACATATACTTTTATTTCATTTTACATTTATTAATTATTCCAACCGTTAGTTTTATCAAACACTTCAAATTCAATCCGTTAACTAATCCGTTATCCACTATCCACTAATTATTATCTATTATCCATTAATTTTTATCAAACATAACCGTATTAAATAGGGATAGATCATTTTATATGTGTTTTTAATGAAAAGAGAGATAGGAAAACGGGGAAAGCACCATAGAGAGACCGAGTCCTAAAAAGAAAAGGGAAACTTTATAGATAGTCATTTTTCCTTTTAACACCTCAAATTGTAAGACTACGGTTGACTTTTATGGATAATATACAAAAGACTTTCAAAGCAAATAAGCAATTAGTAAGCAAAACAATGCATGTGCTTCCAGCTGAAAATTGTAGCCGTTATATTAGACGAAAAGGTGTAGTGTTTGACATATTGGCATAAGGCGATTATTTTAAAAAATATTTGTTTTTTTTATAATCATGATGTATATACGAATTATCCACCATCGTTAACGGTGACTAATATCCGTCGATGAACCTGTTAGACACACAAGATGAGTTCTGCACTACTCATCAGGTTTTTTCAATATACAAGATCAAGTATTGAATCTTTAGAATTTGATATTATTTGATATTTTATTTATATTTGTATTTAACACATTTATTTTAATATTATATATGGTATATGACAATATTTAATTAAATACTCATAATAATTTGTTACCCAAAAAAAAATTCATATTAAATATGATATTTATTGGAAACCACTTTCTTATTTAAGAAAAGATAAAGATCAAACATTGTCAAAGCCTAAGTCAGATCTTACCGGGCTTGTTTGTTATCCACAATTCCATAATCCACGTCATACTCATCGCTCTTAGTATTACACAAAATAGTTGCAAGTTGGGCGCTGTTACTATCTTTCTGTTGGAGTAACTTAAACCCAATTCTTACGTCAAAAAAAATAAAATAAAACTTAAACCCAATTCTTTATTGGTCATTTGGGATTATCCATTTATCCTTTCACACAGGATTGGGTCAAAAATCAAATTTCAAAATCATCACCTCTTTCATTTGCTCCTCCTATCTTAGCTGGATATCAAATTTTAATCTTTTAAATTTTAAATTTTCCAAAACTGACTCAGAAATTTAACCCCTAATAGCTAACATCATTCGATCCTTGTAACCAACCCTATCGAATGGTTTTTTTTTCCTTCAAGTTCAACTGTTGGATCAAAATTTGAATTTTTTTTTTAGGTGCCAAATCAAAATTTGATTTTTAAAATACTGACAAACTTTTTTCAAGTAAAAAAAAAAAATGGGATATGGATTTTTTATGAGACGTGGCCTTTAGGGACGTTGACTCACACTATCTATATAAGTACCTACCTCTGAACTGAAGTTGTGTTGTGGTTGGTGAAACTCTGTGTATAGAGTGACTTTAACAGGGAAAGGGACCAAAGGGCTGAAGGAATGGCTGGTGGAGGTGTAACAGATGGAGGGCCAGGCAAAAGGGCTCACCTTTATGAGCACAAGTTCACTTTTTATCTTGCCTTTACCTGCATCGTTGGAGCTCTTGGTGGTTCTCTTTTTGGCTATGATCTTGGTGTTTCAGGTCAGATTCTCCTTCAATTGGTCTTTTTATGATCTGGGTCACTTTCATTTCCATGATTTTTCTCTGATTTTTTTCCCACACATGGCATGCTTAAATTGATGTATGACAGTATCAGATTCATTTTTGTGGTTTTTTTAAAGAAAAAAATGTATTAATAAGGGCAGTAGGAGAACTCTAATCCGTATACAAAGAAAGTTTTACGTACAAACGGAAGCAAGATAATTTTTCAACCAAGAGTAAAACTGTAACACCAAGGTTGATCATTTTTGTGTTACTTACCTATTCAGTTATGTCCATTTTGATTTCACAGTAATCTCAGATTAACTCAGCAGCTAGTTGCACACCCTGCCTCAATTTGTAACGGTCTCTTATTAAAAAAAAAAACTTCACCAAATTAATAATATTGTCTTGGCCGTCGTTGTTGAAGAGGTCTTTAGTAATTATAATATTATATTATAGCGGAAATGATGATAACACACCACCGTTTTTAAATAGAGTGTGACGAGAGTTCTAAGGATATTATATAAAGAGTTGAAATAACTTATTCATAGGATATTATGTAAAGAGTTGAAATAACTTATTCATTGAATAACTAAATATATTCATTCTTGATATATCAATTGCATCATTTTATATGAAAAATTACTTTTTAAAATTTCTTAAAAACACCTTTAAAATGCTCACAAGTCATTAACACTTAATATTTGGAGGTTCATGATTCTTAATGTCTGTCGATTGTCAGTGGTTAATTAAATATTTGGAGGTCCACATAGAATGTTAACCCTTTTTAGAGAATGGGCATAAAGCTGAGAACTGCAGACGTAAGAAGACAAAAGGGAACAAATGGCGTTTTTTAATTTTCAGTGGAGTGATTACTTTTAGAATTTGGTTGTTATATTTTATCAAAACCTTAATCCTTATTTTTCTTAATGGTTGTTATTTCATTTTATCTTTTCCAGTATGTTTGGTATGAGATTAAAAATTGAAGTAAAAAAGTTATAAAATAATTTTATATAAAAAAAACTTATCCATAAATTTTTTTTGGTTGGTTATGGGATATTCCAAACAAATTGTGCATTATCAAAACTTATCTTTGCCGGGAATCTCGCCTGGAATTTTGTACTTCATTGGGTTCATGATACCCGCATGGAATGTAACAAACTTATTGGCTTTTCTTTATTTTAAAATTAGAAATTAACAAAGGCCTTTAGAAAATTAGCAAATACGTATACATACATATCAAAACATTTGTTTAGAAAATTTAACCTGCAATGTTTTTACCAGCACAGTTCATATAGTTTAGACCTTATCTTATAATACTGACTAACCCGATTCACGAATGATATTCATATTACTATGATAAGTATCATTAGATGTTAAATTTACTCGGTACTTTTTCAGGTGGGGTGACATCAATGGATGATTTCCTAAAGGAATTCTTCCCAGAAGTGTACAGAAGGAAACACATGCATCTGAATGAAACGGATTACTGTAAATATGACAACCAAGTGCTGACACTGTTTACATCATCTCTTTATTTCTCAGCACTTGTTATGACATTTTTTGCTTCCTACTTAACAAGAAGCAAGGGGAGAAAGGCCAGTATCATAGTGGGAGCCCTTAGCTTCCTGGCTGGAGCAGCCCTCAATGCAGGTGCCAAGAACATTCCAATGCTAATCATTGGTCGTGTCCTTCTTGGTGGAGGCATTGGCTTTGGCAACCAAGTAAGTGAAATGCTCCAAATTACAAACATAACATAATGCACCAATAAGTCAATAACATGAGCCTTTTTCTCAACTAGTAGAATCAAACAACACATTGTTCTGTCATAACTGGCATTAGCACATTCACATTGTAATACCAAGATGCCATAATAATAATAATAATTTATAAAACCATAAACAACATAGAAAAATCATGCTATATTGCAATGCTAATCATTGGCCGGGTCCTTCTTGGTGGCAGCATTGGGTTTGGCAACCAAGTGAAATGCTCCAAACTACTAAGACATGATAATAATTAATAAAACCATGGTACAGAACATAGAAAAATCTTGCTATATATTTTCTTATGAATATTGCTACCTACATACACGCATCTTACTATGGTATAAGATGATGTGCACCTTGCACTTGTGCATCAAACATTATTCCTTTCTTATCGCCACACCTTGCACTTGTGTATCAAACAAAAGCCTTTTATATATGGATCAAATGATGCATTGTTCTGTCATAACTAGCATTAACACAATCAGAATGTAACACACATGATATAATAATAATTAATAAAACCATAGAGAACATGTAGAAAAGTTTTGCTATATTTTTACTTACTGCCTCATCCAATTTTGCAGGCTGTTCCGTTGTATCTTTCGGAAATGGCTCCAGCAAAGAACCGAGGAGCAGTGAACCAACTGTTTCAGTTCACAACCTGTGCTGGCATCTTGATTGCAAACCTAGTGAATTATTTTACTGACAAAATCCACCCTCATGGATGGAGAATATCACTGGGTTTGGCAGCCGTTCCAGCTACTCTAATGTTGATTGGAGGTATCTTATGTGCTGAGACACCTAACAGCCTTGTGGAACAAGGAAGATTGGATGAAGCAAGAAAAGTTTTGGAGAGAGTTAGAGGTACCAAGAATGTTGAAGCTGAATATCAAGATCTTCTTGATGCCAGTGAAGAAGCACAAGCAGTCAAGGACCCATTTAGGACACTCTTCAAGAGGAAGTACAGGCCCCAACTAGTAATAGGTGCCTTGGGGATTCCAGCATTCCAGCAGCTAACTGGCAATAACTCCATCCTCTTCTATGCTCCTGTCATTTTCCAGAGTTTGGGGTTTGGTGCTAATGCAGCACTCTTTTCATCTTTTATTACCAATGGAGCTCTCCTTGTTGCCACAGTGATCTCAATGTTTTTGGTTGACAAGTTTGGTAGAAGAGCATTCTTTTTGGAAGCTGGTTTTGAAATGATAATCTACATGGTAAGTGCTTGTTTATGCTATTGTCCTTGAGTTTCATGTAACAGATGCAATGCTAACTATTGGACTATTTGATTGATTTGCAGATTGCTGTAGCTGTGGCATTGGCTCTTGAGTTTGGACATGGCAAAGAACTTCCCAAAAACATCAGTGTCTTTCTTGTTATAGTGATTTTCCTATTTGTTTTGGCATATGGAAGATCTTGGGGTCCCTTAGGGTGGTTGGTTCCTAGTGAACTCTTCCCATTAGAGATAAGGTCATCTGCACAGAGTGTTGTGGTATGTGTCAACATGATCTTCACTGCGCTTGTGGCACAGTTGTTCCTCATGTCACTTTGCCATCTCAGATATGGAATCTTCTTGCTGTTTGCTGGCTTAATTGTCATCATGAGTTTCTTTGTACTCCTCCTCTTGCCGGAAACAAAGAAAGTTCCCATAGAGGAGATTTATCTTCTTTTTGAAAACCATTGGTTCTGGAAGAAAATTGTAACATAGAGGAAGGGCCAAGACCAAGACATATCAAAAAGGAAGACAGCAGCTTTTTAGAAGTCTCAACAAAATAGATTGAACAAGTTTAGGTTTTTATTGTTTGGGTCAATTGTTTCATGCTTGCATTATCAAAAATAAATGGATTATACCATTTCTTTTAAATATTGTTACTTTTTCCACCACCACCCCCCATCTATTAAATTTAAGTATTTTTACTTTCAAGTGACAATTTCTTATTACATACTCTCCTTTAAAGAGTGACAAATATTATTATTAGTTCTTTTTTAAATCTTTAATCCTCTTTCAATCTAATAATCGCATCCTATTATTTAGTTTCAAACACCTCTTTTCTAATCTAACGTTTCCTAAATTTTTGGTGAATTTTAAAACTTTGCACGGAGTCGTAGTATGTATTGAATCTCTTTTCCTCATCAACGTGAATTCCCTGCTACAAAGACCATTTAGATCCATAAGAGGTCCCAGTTAAGTAACAGCAGAGTGGAAAACCATATTAAGATAATGTAGGAACAATACTATGCAATGTAACAAAAATGATGCAAAGGACAGAGTGAAGAATAAAACTAAATCAATTTATTGTTAACAAATACACTAAGTATGACGTTGTCAGTACTTCTGATAATACCAGCCAGTATCATGTTAAAAGTTTTGCAAGTTCATCTACTCCTAATGTTCCTTGTGGTACAACATTCAGAATTTGATCGAAGTTCTCTTTGTTTCTTGGAATTTTAGAACTCTTCACCCTTTTACCTTTGATGGGAACAGTGTTAGTTTCTTTTGTCTCCAAAGTCGAACCTTCTTTCTTGACATTCTTGTCACTTTTTTGAACCACAACCTTCCTATGTTTCCTAAAAACAGGTCCGGTTGGAGCTGATTTGGCAAAGGAAACTGTGGTTTGATAAATACTGTCAGCATCCAAAGGAGCTTCACTTAAAACAAGTGCACTGCCTTTCTCAACAGCTTGCTCCAACAGTAATAAAATTTCTTTCATACAAGGTGCAGCTGAGCTTGGTGGCTGACTCACATCTGCTGCCTCTGAACCATCAAGTAAACTATCAGCATAAGGATCTAATCTGCCATTGATATAATTGTCACTAGCTCCTAGTATCTGGTTGGATCCTGAAATTGAAGCAGAAAGACCATCACTGCAGCTTTTGCTATCCATTCTATCCTCAGTTTCACGACTACCACTCATAGCTTCATAGGGGTATTCAGCACGGCTATCATAGTCTGATATGGTCATACTTGGACTGGTGCTCTCGCAAGGTTCTGGCTCACCATAGGAGCCTGTGACATTGTTTGTGGTGTCAGCTTCATGGGTTCTCGTAAGTAGATTATAATCAATAACCACAGACACAGATTGCTTACTATTTTCTGTTGGATATGGCACCTCAACCACATCACTTGAACTATTGGAAATGCTAGTGTCATGCGACAGATTACTTGCATGCTCTACCAAATTCTCCTGTAGACATGGCGCTGAGAGTTTTTGGGCTTCTGACGGAAGCGTTTTGTAATTTTCGTTGTTAACATCAACTTCATTGGCTCCATCGTTTACATCTCTGAGATCTGGTAAAGAACACTTCCAATTTTTTCCTCTCCACATAAGTATGTGCTCATTTTCAAATGAAAGCAGTGTGCACGGAACAAGATCCTACAGTCAAAGAACATATGTGCAAAAAAGATGTTACAATAAAAATAATAATAACACTTGTCAATCCTATTACATTAAAAAAAAAAAACCAAAACAAGGAAGGAAAAAGAAAAAAAATAAATCATCTCAGTCCACATGCCCTTCAATATTAGATACCAAAATGAGACGAAATTGGTATACCCTTAGTTTTGCTCCAATCCTTCGATAGTCACTTTTATTTAGTCCTTGACAGTTTATACGCACTAGTTCACACTCTTCAAATGCCTCTCTGACATTGTTTACTAGGTCGGAGTAAACACCATTTTTTCCTGTAACAAGGAAAGAGAGCCAATGTATTTTTGTTTTTTAATAAAAAGTACACGTGTATCAAAAAAAGACAGTCAGTTATATGCCAGTTTGCAAGAAGAAAAGAATAATCTTTTTTCTTCATTGTTAAACTGCAATAAACATCCTTAAAAAGGTACCTAGCTTGCATATGGGAATCAAGTTCCTTCCCTTTTGACGCATTTCAGTTGCTTCTCCTAGTGTTAGACCTTCTGGAATTCGTCGAATCAGCCTAGGATATACTGGAGGAATGGGTTTCCACAACATCAGAGGAAAACGCGGGTGTGTTTTATAGTTGTAGTTTCTACCTCTAAAAAGGTACAACACACCACCCCTTCTGTAAATGACTTTTCCCCCTGTCTTTTCCTGGAAAACGAGATAAAATGAGGCAAGAGGAACATAAATAATAAAACATGATTGAGTTCTTTCTAATGAAGAATGTCAGGGGGCATATCCAAGTATCCAACCAACAAAAGTAGGTTACGGTAAACCATTGTAAGAAAAAGAAACGATGTAAAGAGTTTATGATCAAGAAGCCAACGAAATTGCCAATATTGAACAAAGAAGGCTCCCAAACAGCAGTAAGATAAAGGCATGACTGAGTTTATCCAACACGACATTATGACCAAATACCTATATTACTTTTAGCATTTATTTGTATACCAGCAACAGAGAGAAAAATAAATATTAAAAGCATTAGGGCAATTAGAGGGCAAATCATAGCATTAAAAAAATAAGACACGTTTATAGTTGAGAAAAATTGGTATTATGCTATTAGGGCAAATCATGAAGGATCACTGGATCAGAGGTTAAAAGCAGGAATCAAGAAACTAACCTCTAACTGCTGGCACACATTATCCATGTCAACAGTACACACTCCTTTGCACTTTATCTTGCACACCCTCCGCCGCTTCCAATGAGCATGTATATTATCCAACATGTTATGTGTGAAGCCATCTCTACCTAAAACAGAAAATTTGAATGCACATAAACGGTAAACTTTCCATTCCCAATAACTAGACAAGTGGATAGAAAATTAGAAATGGTTGAGGGGACTATGCAATGCTAGGGATTCAAGTCCGCAGAAACGCACTACTCTTCAGTATCCTAAACGAAATTGGTCTCACATCTAAAGGATAAGTAGATGGTGCAAACTACGAACATCATTTATCTCCTCAGTCAACATAAAGCTGCAAACACATCTCACCAAGGGCCCCTTACAACACTGGACTTGGATCCTCTCGAGCAACTCCTCTCTCAAGCCTTTCTCTAGCAAAAGTTCAACCATTGGATGCATGCATTGATTTATCTGGACCATTAAATGCATGTAAAGACTCTTAATAACAACATCAATCATTGTTAATCTTTTTATTAACCCACTGGACAGAATCCAAGCTCTACAACACTTACTTAAAAGTAACGACCTGACATTAACACAATCACATCGTATCTCCATGTCATTAAGGTTTGACAAAGTTTGACATTGAGTGTCAACAGCTTAACATAACATTCCTCTTTTATCCACCAGCTAGGAAGAATTAGTAAAAAATGAATATAATAAACTAATTTTCAAGTCAATAAATGACATGATAAAAATATGAGAAAGCATAAGCTGAAGTTATTATCGCACCTAGAACACTTACATCACCCTATTTTTCATAGATAAATAAGAAAACTAAGAATTAGAGCGGCACAGTCCAATGCACGATACTCCCACCTGGTAGCATTTGGGAAAGGTAGAAGTACACAGCCTTACCCCGCAATCGGGGGTGTTGCTTCCAAGATTTGAACTTGTGACCTCATTGGCCAACAACCTTACCTATTTTTGGTTTCCCAGGATATCCTCTCATCCAACACATAAGAGACTAATCTCCTAGGTAGTGTCAAATGTCTAGGTGGTGACACCTTCGAATACTGTTTTTTTTTTCCATATGAATCCTATTATCAAACCTAGAACCACATGTTTAAGGTACCCAAATCCCTTCCACTGGCCAACAACCTTACATTTGCACTAATGCCCACCCTCAATATAAATAAAAATTAAGAATAAAAATAGAAAATGCAGAGAAATGTAAACAAGAGAGTAGGAAGTGCGAACCAATATTGAGTTGGCGACTAGTTTTCAAGCTCCCTCTAACCAAGTCACCGATCTCCTCTTCCGTCAATGGCTCCCCCAATATCTCCTCCCTCGACCGCACGTACCTCGGGTTCGTCCCCGGCAGAAAAGGACCGGGCGACTGGACCGGTTTAACCCCCTTCTTATGCGGCGGCGGCAACACGAAGGAATCGAACTCCCTCAGCTTCTTCTTGCTCGGGGGCAAAGGGGCCCGCCCGGTCCACGGCCTAGGCATGGTGGCCGGTCCGAACGGCACGAACGGTGGTTCACGCATTTTGACCGGTTTGACCTTGGGAGTCTCCGTGTAGCTGTACTTGAACTCGAAGGGGGCACCCTCGATCACGTAGGAGACTCCGTCTTCGCTAATTTTCATGTTTTCGGGTGCTTCATTTAACGGTCTTGGTTTCGATTTCGGAATGTTGGAAAATCTAAATGCTGGGTGAGAAGTGGCGCTGGGTTTTGGTGTGTTCTTCCACTTCGACGGGGCGGCGGCGGGGCGGCGGTTGGGGCGGTTTTCCTGGTGGTTGAAGCTGTCGGCGTTGGCGTTGTTGGGGGGGGAGAAGCGGAGCTCCGTTGATGGACGAGGGTGGGTCGGGTTGGGGTTTGGGTCGAGGGGTGGGGCGAAGATGGGGAACTTGAACTTGAGAGTGAGAGCCATGGGAGAAGATGAGGAAGAGGATTCCTGCAGCTTGGTCTGATATTTTATGACAAAAAATTATATTTTCATCGCTGAAATCTATGCATTTTATCTCATCCCCCTGCTGTGAATGAGATGAGCCATTTTAAAAAAGGGTTAATTACATTTTATTTTTTTACAAAAGAAACTTATTTCATTTTAGAAAAAAAAAATCATTTTGGTCCCAGAGAAAATTATCAGGGTTTGTTTTAGTCTCCGATAAAACTAAGTATCAAATTAGTCCCTCACAATTTTAAACTAGGGACAGGTTCTTTCGTTTTATCCCATTAGACACCATCTATTATCTTCGTGGATTAGGGTTCTACAATTGCTAATTTGGGACAGAAATTGGAGTGACGTCAATTATGTATCATTTTGGACATTTAAGTGGTGCTTTTGGTTCCTTAAGGGGCCATTTTCTTTTTAATGTGTGTTCAAAATGGTTTTGTTTTGAGTATTTTGAGCATTTAAGTAAATGTTTAATAAACAATTTACATAACGAAAATTGTAAATATCATATAATAGTACACCTAAACAAGAAAACATAAAACGTTATTGACTTAACGAATCCAAACTAATGGGGGGTTGATAGAGGGACTTGAGACGCCTCGACGTCCGATTAAGAAAAATCCGAATTAATTAAAACATAATCATAAAATTAGCGTTAAGCGATTATATTAAAAACAGTGAAAAATTAAAACTTAATTAAAATAAACCATTAATGAAAGTAAACAGCACACATATATATACATAGATTCTAGTCGAAAGCCCTAATACATCATGTAAGTATTGTCAGGGAATCCCATCAGTATGATCCCAATATATATATACAGATTGAGGACTGAAACAAAATACAACAAAAGTCTAAAAGAAAGATGCCTCACCGGCTCTCAAGATCCATGTCCCCTCTCAAAAGTACATCAAAACCTCACACATACCCACATACCTAGGTACATAGCACTGACTTGTACCATCACTGACTACTACCCTCGCTGTCACCCCCGAGTCTCGACGGTCCCACTACTCCTCTGTTCCTGCTAGAAGAGCTCCTATCAAAAGACCTCTTGAACAACCATCGGTAAGCTCTGTTGTCCCTGGATGATAACCTAGAGGACACTCTAGAGGACTCCAACCCTGTAGCTCTAACATCGGGAAGTACGGATGCCTCCGGGACAAGTATCAGATCAATGACTGGTACCACCGGGTCTTCCTCAGGAACTGATGCCATGACAGGCTCTGGTGAGGATGCTGGCGTTGGCGGGGGCTCTGGTACAGGTACCTTAAAGGGTACTAAGAAAGGAACTGGTACCATCTCCGACATCGGCGACGATGGTGCATCTGGAAATCCGATAGGAAAGGGAAACGTCTGGCCGGCTCGGAAAGTTCCAATCAAATCGAGCGGAACTCCCTGACCTAATCTAGTAGTCACCGAGATGGGACCCGTATATACCGCAAAACGAATGACTGGGTCCACTAGCCACCTATTGGGATCCACAAACTCAAACTCAAAAGTCCCCATGAGGGGGAACTCCACCGACTGCATCATCCATGGATGATCCCAATGCGCCATCCGCGTGATCAGGGTCTAAGGTAAAACAGTAAAGAAGCAACATAGAAGAAAGCAGAAAGGGGATAACAAACTATGTAACGTCAAACGTTGAAAGGGTTTATCAACATTTAAATTTATAACAACACACTAAACATACATCTCCATATATCTATATATATATATATATAAAAAAGCACAACCATCCTCGAAATGTCTATTATCTTCATTTACCCTCCATCAAGATGCAATGCAATGCAATGTGTATGATCATGTGAGACACCTCGTTGTGCCTAGGTGTTTTATTAGCTTAAAACCTTATTAATTAATTCCTTAATCGCGCGCTTAGCGTGAAAAGTACGTAAAAATTAAAACTTTATTTAAACAATCATATAACTTCTGCAAATTAAACACACCAAGGTTGCAATATATAAATACACACCTGTTTATTTATTACATTACCAAAACACTGTTGAGGGAATCCTCTCAGTAGGATCCCTCGCAGGCATAAACTTAAAATAAAAGCCATACTCAGCGGAAACATATAAAAATACTCCTTCTTAGACACACTGACCATACTATCTATACTCTACTCGCCATGGATCACAGCTCGACCTCCAGGTCACGGTTCGTAAGGAGTTCCATCCAACTCCTCAAAGAACCTCCATTCCATACGAGAGCTCCTTGCCTCCTCGGCAAAACATAATCCTCCATCGAGTCTTCTAATGTAAGTAAAGTAACCCACAAGAATACAGAAACATAGGGGCTAAGAAATAGTTCTATCATCATAAAGCGGAAAAGAGTCATAGTAAATCATACAGTAATTGACACAGACAAACAACGTACATAACTAACAGACCACCCTCAAGTTAATATATCATTCTCTACCCCCAATCTCATGCTACTCAAAGACACCATAGTTACACAACTATTTCCTAAGGTGGAAGTGGTCTCGCGAGAACTCTTGATTTTACGAGTATTATATTATCAATACACGATGTATTATATTACCAATACACAGAAGTGTTTTACGTGTACTGTATTACCAACACCGTTACACAGAAGTGGTTTTACGTGTATTCTATTACCAATACACGGTGTATTATATTACCTATACACAGAAGTGTTTTACGTGTATTATATTACCAATACACGGTGTATTATATTACCAATACACAGATGTCCTTGCGTATTATATTACCAATACACTTTTGTCTTTGTGTATTATATTACCAATACACTTTTGTCCTCGTGTATTATATTATCAATACACGGTTGTGGACAACAACACCTATACTTGAATCTCACCAACCCGTTTTAGCAACATCCTAGTGCCTTAACCTTCCATTAGAACTTGACACATATTCTATGTCATAACACCTCTTTAACATATATCATCTAGGTTAGACACTTCTAAATCATCATTATCCTCACACCCAAAACAATCATCTCTTAGACAACATATATATCTTTGCTTAAAAACCACTAAGCATGATAATACAAACCAGGCAGATCATGCATAACACAATATCAATCCAAATATTCCCATATCACTAATATAGCACAAAATCAATTCAATAAAGGTAATAAAATCAAATCAACCATCAACAATCTAAAATCAACCTAATATCGATAAACCTACAATCCCCGAATCGCCATTGGTTTTTCAGAAAAAGGTTTCCAATGTGATTTTGGTCTTGTCGATTACTCGACTACTAGTAGGGTTTAGGTCGCCCTACACAATTATTATATA
>CM061064.1:218287118-218485510 GCA_030762895.1 Sophora flavescens | reverse complement strand
TTCTGTTACTTTGAAAAGATCCTTATGCAGTTATGCCTATTCCATCTTTCTATACATGGTTATTTTATCTGACAAATTTCTATCCAAAAAACAAAAATAGAATTTTTTTTTTAAATATTAAAAATACAATATCTAACGATATCCCTATTTTCGTTGTTTTTTCTTTTGTGTTAATCTTTTAATCCTCGTCAACAAACTATATCTTAAATTCTTAATCTTATCGAAGAAATTTGCTAATGGTTATCTTTTGTCATTGAAGTCAAATTACATGCTAATGGTTATCTACCCTCGCTTTCTTCACTCAACGCTTTTTATGCTAAAATGGAAAACAATTGTCTAATTATATCCTCTTTGTCCGTTACGTTTTTTAGTATGTTTATCAGTTTATGGTTAAAAGTGGATGTAGATGTCTTGTTGTTATGGCTGTCACCATTGTATTGAGTCCATATAAATAGCTCCACCAAATGGATTTTTTTTTATTCTTTTGTCTCTTCTTTTTGTTGGCATCAAGGAAAAGAGAGCTTTTGATTGAGAAATCAACGAAAAGAGAGACAAGAAGAACACAAATAAAAAAAAATAAATAAAAAAAAGATGGCAGGGGGAGCATTGGTTGATGCCGGATCTCTAAAGAGGGCTCATCTTTATGAGTACAAGATCACTAGTTATTTCATCTTTTCTTGCATTGTTGGTGCTCTTGGTGGCTCCCTCTTTGGATATGATCTTGGTGTTTCAGGTGAGGAGGTCCTCCTCCAAAATGATATCATTTGCATGGTTAATAACATCTCACGTTGTCATATGAATATTATGAACATGCATGTTGATCAAATTCAAAAACATGATTGGGACTAGGAATCTTTTTCATGTGAAGGAGAATATATATAATTACATTGCAACTCCTAAGTGGCCAATGTTGATTACAATCACGGATAATACTAATTAAACAGTCTGATTTGTTTTTGTTAGAATTGATGATAGAATAAGTTGCCATTATTATTGACTTTTAGATAATTGAGTGGTTACTCTGCTTTAAGGTTCAGCCCAAGAGTAAAGCTAGACAATTTCTTGCTTTAGGCCCCTAGATTAACCCCATTCAGCCCTTACATATCCTATTAACAAAAATTGAAGATATGATGTCCCCTCCCATTAGTTGTTCTTTGGTCGGCCTGACAACCGTCACCATTGATTCTTAGCAAATTATGACATAATAATGTCAAATTATTTCTAGCTTTATAGAAATTAGTTTACATTACAAAATTTCCTTAGAAATTAAATTCTTGTATCAGGTGGAGTTACTTCCATGGATGATTTCCTCATAGAATTCTTCCCAAAAGTGTATGAAAGGAAGCATGCACATCTTAATGAGACAGATTATTGTAAATATGATGATCAGATGTTGACACTCTTTACTTCATCGCTGTACTTTGCGGCCCTGGTGTCCACATTTGGTGCCTCCAGTCTAACAAAAAACAAAGGCAGGAGAGCCAGTATCATATTTGGTTCCGTAAGCTTCTTTGCAGGAGCTGTCCTCAATGCTGCTGCCGTCAACATTGCAATGTTGATCCTTGGCCGTATCCTTCTCGGTGTAGGCATTGGATTTGGTAACCAAGTAAGTTCAATGATAACAGATTCTTACCTAGGCACATTATTATCATCCCTTAGGAACTCACATTATTATTATTATTGAACATGTGATGACAAAGCATCATCAAAGATTGGTGCAATTTTATCATGGTCTCTCAACTCTCAACAACACCGTTACCTTACACATGTTGAATAATGATTTGAGTTCCTATGGGATATTGTTCCCAGGGTTTTAAATTACGGTTCATGTCACAGTTGCATTTACCGCAATTGCAGAGAATTGTGGGAAAATGCAAATGTGGCGATCAAGCAATCGTGCAGCTTGTGTTTCGGTTTTGAAGACCTCCAAACCAAAACGTTGCGGCTCTGATTGCGGTTTCAGACGTTTATTTAAAAGCTTGATTGTGCCTAATTAAGAATTACTTCTTTAACCCTCCAAAATGATAAATGGTGTGTTTTTGCATGAAAGTTGAAAAGGTTCTCTCTCACTTATTGTTAATACTTGTTGTTACAGGCCGTTCCCTTGTATCTGTCGGAAATGGCTCCTGCAAAAGTCAGAGGAGCAGTGAACCAACTCTTTCAATTAACAACTTGCTTGGGAATCTTGATTGCTAGCCTTATAAATTATGGTACTGAAAAAATTCATCCATGGGGATGGAGATTATCACTTGGTTTAGCTGTAGTTCCAGCAATTGTTATGTTTTTTGGTGGTTTGTTGTGTCCTGAGACACCAAACAGTCTTGTGGAACAAGGTAAAATGGAAGAGGCAAGAAGGGTATTGAGAGAGTAAGGGGTACCCCCAATGTTGATGCTGAGTTTGAAGACCTTATTGAGGCCAGCAGAGAAGCACAGGGCATCAAGAACCCATTTAAGAACCTGCTCTTAAAAAGGAACAGACCCCAGTTCATAATTGGGGCAATTGCTATTCCTGCATTCCAACAGCTAACTGGCAATAACTCCATCCTCTTCTATGCTCCTGTCATTTTCCAGACTGTAGGATTTGGCTCTGAGGCAGCTCTATATTCATCTGTCATTACTAATGTAGCACTTGTTCTTGCTACATTGATCTCAATGGGTTTGGTTGACAAGTTTGGCAGGAGAGCTTTCTTTTTGGATGCTGGAGCTCAAATGTTTTGCTGCATGGTAACTATGCTTTTCTACCACCTCTTGTCCTTTAATTTTGTCATACAAATATTCAAGTGATAGATATTCATTCATACATAAAAAAAATAAAAATTGGAGCATGCAAGTTGAGTGCACTGGATCAACCACATCATTAATTAATCGATGATTATTATAATTAATCAACCATAATTAACAATGTGATTGGCTAGTCCACCAAACTTATGCAGGAGTTTCTTATATGCATTAGAAACCATTACATTTTTTATTTCTTTTATTGCTAATTGGACCATTTTGATCTACACAGGTTGCTACTGCAATTGTTTTAGCTGTTGCATTTGGAGGCGGCAAACAACTATCATTTGGTGTCAGTATCTTCTTGGTTATAGTGATTTTCTTGTTTGTGTTGGCATATGGAAGATCTTGGGGTCCCCTTGGATGGTTGGTTCCTAGTGAACTCTTTCCACTAGAGATAAGGTCAGCTGCACAGAGTGTTGTTGTGTGTGTTAACATGATCTTCACTGCACTTGTGGCACAATTGTTCCTCATATCACTTTGCCATCTTAGATATGGCATCTTCTTGCTATTTGGTGGCTTGATTCTTGTCATGAGCTGCTTTGTTTTCTTCTTATTGCCTGAAACCAAGCAAGTTCCTATTGAGGAGATTTATCTTCTGTTTGAGAAGCATTGGTTCTGGAAGAGAATAGTAGGTGATGGAACTCAAGAGAGAGCAAATGGGCAAGCATAAGATGTCTATAAATTCAAACAGGGAAGTGGATGGATATAAATTCTTTTATTTTATTTTTTTGTATTCATAAACATGTTAACATGAAAAATGTTACACGTTTATGTCTTACATTTTCATGCAAAGATTTTAGATGAAAGATGTTGTTACACGTTTATGTCTCTCTCATTCTCTGCTTGGCTACCGAACATATATATGATATGAACAAAGCAAATGTATTATTGAGAAGTGCTGCCAAACAAGGCCTAGAGTTGGGCTTTTTTATTATATATGCTGAAATTAATTTACTTCTTGATCTTGGATCATGACCCAGGTCCCGAGCAACTAATAGTTGCTTTTAAAAGGTAGAAGCACGTCCATGAATATATGGCCATGGAACCAAACACACTAAAAGCAATGCCTATTGCGAGAACAGTAGTTAAGGATTAACTCACATCGTTCTACGTTTGTTCATACCCGACCCAGCATTCGAGTAAAAGTGGCCAATGGTTTTTAGCAAAAACAAAAAAAAAAATGTTGTTAATCTTGTTCTTTGATATTTCCCTACACTCTTATTTGTTCACTACAAAAGGCAAAATTATTTTAAAGAAACATTATCCAAACTATATAGACACTATCCAAATTATCAAAACTATTCAAATTATAGTTTGGGGTAAATTCTAGTGTGAAGTACTAATTTTACTGGTATACCGGTGAGGGTCTAATTTCACACCATAACAAGCAAGGGAGCCATCAGATTTATTAATAATTTAAGTCAACGGTGGAGATCTATTTGGGCAGGAGAAATAGTGTAACCGATTAAAGGAACAATAGGTTACCTCAAAATTATTATTTAGTCCTTCATTTATTTGCAGTGGTATCCTTTCCTGCCTGAAACTATTGTTTAGTGAGCCAGCAGAATAGGATAAAACAATCCTGTCACTTAACATATCTTGTCCATCTAGTTAAAATTCTATCCTGAGGGGAGGGTTGTGTTAGAACCCAACAGGATATGATAAGGTAATTTTAAGTATAATAAAATATAAAAATATTTTATATATAAAATAATTAAAGTATAATAAAATAAAACATAGTTACAAAAAAAAAAAGGTAAAATAAAACATAAGATATTTTAAATAATAAAAATATTAAAAATTAATTTTATTTTGCCACAAGACTAATTTTATTATTTTAGATTATTTTAAAAAAAATGAAAAAATATAAAAAAATTATTCTAATAATTTAACTATATATAAAATAAAAACTAAAAATGAATATTTAAATTTATAAAAAATTAATTTAAGTTAAACAATATTTTAGAATTTTAATATATTATATGTAATTTTATAACAAGGATAATTTTATCTTTTTATATAATTTTTAAAAATAAAAATTATAAAAAACTAAAATCTAATAAAATATGGAAACATTTATAATAAAATCGAAAATTTTAAAATCCAGTTTGTTATCTAGTGAACACCAAATATTGGATAGGATAACAGTTTATCATACTCATATCATATCCTACTATTATCATACTCTCTTATCTTATCCGTCCCTATCCATTCTGACCATAAAATGAATCCTAAAAGGATAAAGAAATAACATTAGCATATGTGAAGTCCCTCCATTAGGGAAGTGATTTTATTTTTGCGAGCTCTCAAGTAAAATTTTCTCCTGCCTCGACAAAATAAAAAATAAAGTAAAATTTTCTCTCTCCTTACTTTCTTCCGTTAAACAAACACAAAAAAAAGTTCATTTTCTCATCCACTTCCATCCTCCCTACTTCTCTCTTCCTGTATGGAAACGAACAGTGGGTAAATGATGGTTGTTGATTATGGCAGTATGACGATATAATTGCTTTTTATTTTTTTTATTAGATGAGATGTACACATGAATGCCAACCTTTCACAACTCAGCCATAATTATACCAAACACCAACGCTTTATTTATATTTAATAATAACAAAAATGATAATAATAATAAAAATTTATTTTTGATATATGGTCAATATAAATTTTTTGTTTGTCAATCATTTATATATTATTTGATGTATAATTTTTTAAGATGGTTATTATAAGAGTCAAATATTCTTGTGATAATATAAATTCTATTAATAATGCAAAAATTTTAAGGGCATCCAATCAGATTTCACAATTTTGCCATGTCAGCATTTATTAAAATTCTAATTTAAATTAAAATTAAGGGTCGGTTTGATTTGCTAAAAATCGATGGACAGCTTAAAACATGGTTGCAGGACAGCACAAAAAAGGAGATAAAGCACAGAACAAAACAATAAAATTTTGTTACTCACTAAACCAATGGACAAGTTTTTGTCTCAGGTACAATGCAACGAAATGTCAAAAATATCCTTCAAATTCCGCACTCTCTTTGCGCACGCAAATCCACTACACCCACTTTCTCGATCTCTCTTCCCCCTCTCCTCTTTCTCCCTCTTTCTCTCCATCCAACCTGCTCACTCATCGACCAGATCGCCTCCTACCGTCCAGTCAACCAGCTCGCCACCGACAAGACCACCGCCCAGGTTGCTCGCACCAAATGAATCGTTCTCCTTGTAACCACCACAAAAACATAACCATAGGCCCCAAGTTCACATAAGTTTTTGATCTTTGACATAATAATGATATGATATAGCAAATGGGGCCACGCAGCAATGGATGTTGCCATCTGATATGAAATAATGTCCCCTTTCACATAATAATCTTTCTTTGACATATACTCAGGGAAATAGGGCCACGCGGTAATGGAGTTTGCCTTCAATGAAGATGTCCATGCGGCAGCGGTAGGGTTACAAACGAGGGAATATCATCCACATTATAAATTATTAATAAAAAATTATAAATTAATAAATTATAAATTAGTAAATTAATAAATTATTTATAAAAGAATAGTATGATGATAACTTAATTATAAATAAAAATAGTTTAAAATGTAAAAAACTTGTTTCGTGTCTTTTTCACAATGCAATTAAACATTATATAGGACAAAGAGGTATTCTAATAAATTTTACAATGTTATGTCCTGTAAGTAAGCATATTGACAAACACCATACAGCATAAAAAAGTTGTCCTATAACTTAATCACTTGTTTTGTATTGTTCTTTCTATTCTGTCATATACTGTCATGTCATGACAATCAAATGGATCGTAAAACAAAAACCTTATTATATTCTTTTTTTTTATCACGCCTCTCCGAAATTCTCACTACGCCGCCCTCTGTTCACTACAAAAAAAATGTTATTTAGCGATCGAAAATAGTGACCGAATTTGTTGGTTACTGTTTGCGACCGATTGTAGGATCTAAGTCAAACAGTGATTACAGTTGATATTGCGATCGAAATAGCGACCGAAATAGAGCGTAGCAGAGTTATCAGTCTCTATTTCGGTCGCCAAATAAAGGAAAGTAAAAGTCAAAAAAATTATGACTTTTTAGCGACCGAAATGGTGACCGAGTTAAATGCAACGGTTAAATTTCATTTATATTGGCGACCGATATTAAATCGGTCGCTAAATGGCGCGTAAAAGAATTAAAATGGAGTGTGTTAGCGACCGAATATTAAATCGGTCGCTAAATTTATGAATTCAAATTTACCCGTGTAGCAACCGATTTAGCGACTGAATAATTCGGTTGCTAAAACTAAAATCCCTAAATCGCGACGTTCCTTCCTCTCTTCCCCCATTTCTCGCTTTTCCTCTCTTCTCTCTCACACGCAGCGGCGCGGCGCAGCAGCTCCGGCCATCATTCTCTCTTCCTCGCGAGCTCCGACCACCAGCCTCCAGCCACCGTCGTCAGGTAAGCTCTCTCCCTCTCCCTCTCCCCCTCTCCCTCTCCATTTCTCTCTCTCTCTCTCTCTCCCCATCTCTGTCTCTGTCTCTCTCTCTCTCTCCGTCTCTAACCGTTTCTCTCTCTCTTAGGTCCGTCTTCCTCCGAACGTCCAGAGCAGCGCCACCACCGTCACCACCAGAGCAGCGCCACCGTTACCACCGCAGCACAGTAAGTCTTCTTCCCTTTGGCAATGCGAGTCACGGCCGTGCTGGCCATCACGGCCAGGCCGTGACGGATTCTGCCTTGGAAATTCTTCCTGGTTGGTCTGTCACGGCCGTGATGGCCATCACGGCCTGGCCCTGACAGCTTCTGACTTTTTCGTTCTTCTTTCTTTAAGGCCAAAACCACATAATCTGCCTTAAGGCCAAGGTCTTAGATAATGAAGGATTAAGTATAGGGTTAGATAAAATGAAGGGTGGGGCACAATTTGCCAGGCACATGACGTGCCGTCATCATTCAAACATTATTCACATTAAAAAACAGCTCTGTACACAATATAATGAAAGCAACTCTGGTTTTCTACTCATTTGTTTCACTAGGCAATGGAGCTTTCCCGAAATAGTTGTTGATGACCATCCTTACTAGGTTATCTAGGCATTTCCAGTAGGAGGGTCACTTATAGCCCTCTTACAAAACAACCAAACATAACTAGTTTTATATTAGATTTGGGATTTGGATAGAAACCTTATAAAGTAATATTATCAAATGTTGTCATTTCAGCTATGACACAATTATTTTTATTTATGCATTATAGTGTGCAATGGCAATGACACCCATTGGGTCATATTGAGGATAATCTTATCAATGTTAGCTGTGATAATGTTTGAATAAAATGTAGAGGGGTAATGATGGCCTATACACACTATATATCTTGTTGTTTGTTAGTGGAGAGCTGAGCTCAATAGGAAGGTATCCTGCCTGAAAGGCAAGATGCTGATTGTGTGCTGATAATTTAATATTTATGCATGCATTTGCAATTATGTGTTGTTTGTTAGTGGAGAGCGGAGCTCAATAGGATGTGATCCTGTCAAAAAGGCGGGATGCTTGTTGTGTGTTGCTAATTTATAAGTTATGCATGTGTTTGACAATTATGTGTTGTCTTGTTAGTGGAGAGCGGAGCTCAATAGAATGTTTGCTACTATATTTTATCTAAGTTTGTATTGAAATATGCTTCAATATATATTTGTTGAAGTATGCTGCAATCCTTATAAGTCAATGGTTTTATTTTCTGCTAGAGTTAATTATTAAGCTATGAAAGCCTTAATTAGTTTCCTATTTGAGATTTAATATTAATGAGCATGCGTACCTTCTCAGGGCACGCATGCTCATTCAATATTTTGGATGTGCTTGAAGGATTCTTGAAGTTTGAGGTTTTTCTTTAATTCTGCCTTAAGGCCAAGGTCTTGGATAATGAAGGATTAAGTATACGGTTAGATAAAATGAAGGGTGGGGCACAATTTGCCAAGCACATGACGTGCCGTCATCATTCAAACATTATTCACATTAGAAAGCAGCTCTGTACACAATATTATGAAAGCAACTCTGGTTTTCTACTCATTTGTTTCACTAGGCAATGAAGCTTTCCAGAAATAGTTGTTGATGATCATCCTTACTAGGCTATCTAGGCATTTCTAGTAGGAAAAGTCCTCTCTATGACCATCCTTCAAAACGACGTAAAAGCATCTGTTTTCTTGAAAACTACTATGTTTGCTAATTTGTAAAGTTGCATGTGAAGTTGCATTTCTTTGTTCTATTTTAACATGCTAGTATGCTACATGGATCTTTTCATCTTTTGTTATTATCACTTGATGAAGTTTAGACATATGACTTGTTTTCCTTATCGTTTTATCAGAAAATGGATCCGACTAAATGTTTTGAGACAACCATCCATATAGACCAGATACAGTATCTCATCAACTTAAGAATAACGATTGGATTCACGTAATAATGGTTAAAGCATAAACTAATCATTACTAAATTGTTCTTGTGTATTTGCAGGATTTGATTTCAATCCCGCGATCATTCTACCGTCGTTGGAGTTGGAGACAAGAAATACCGCGTGTTGTGACTATTGAAGACAAAAGCGGAAAACTGTTCAATGGGAATATATTAATCCATGAGAATCGCCCATATTTTGCAACAGATACAAATGGTATCAAGGAGTTGTATTTGTTGTCCACTGGTGCATTGGCAAAGTTTAAGTACCTTGGGGGTTCTCGCTACTACATGTTCATCCCTTTGGAAGATTGATGAGTTTTGATATTTTGATTAATACTTATTGACTGTGGTGTGTTTTTATGTTTTGATCGTTAATTAGTATATTATTAAATTTTTTTTTATAAACAATTATTAAACTTGCGTTAATTAATGTATATGTTTTCTTGATCATATTGACTGTGGTGTTTTGGATCGTTAGTACATCATATTTACGTTTTCTATTTATTCAAAAAAATATTGGTGTATTTTGTTTATATCAGAAATTTAAAATTAATGGGGTAATAGTTGAAAAACAAAATTTGGTCGGTAGGATTAAGTTACAGGAAAATTTAAAATAAAAAAAAATTCAAAATTTGCGACCGAAATAGCGACCGAATATCGATCACCAAATTCGGTTATCTGAACATGGGACCAACTATACGGCGCTCGAAATATATAATTTTGTGACCGAAATATCGGTCACAAATTTGCGACCGAAATACAAATTCCATCGCTAAACATTTAGCCATCAGGATTTTTGCTATCCCTTAACTCGATCGCCAAACAGTATAGTAACCGAATTATCATTTTTAGTGACCGAAATATTGTATCGCTAAATATATATTTTTTTTAGGGGTTCTCGACACTGCATCTGTTCACGTTCTCCAAAATTTTTTTTTTTATCTCTGTTCACGTTCTCCATTTTACACTCTCATCACGTCTTCTCTGTTCACATCGACGCACCGCCTTTCTTCATGCCGACTCCGCTTCTAGGCTACAAGGGTTTTTGGAATTATGGAAGCATTTATATAATACTATGTCATACTAGTATTTTTGCATTCGTACGATACACGGGTCACCAATTACTATTATTATTGATAGCATTATTATTATTAATAACCTGAATTGTGTCTCAATATATACAAAATATTTTTTTTCCTTTATACCAAATTAAGTCCACAATGTCAAATATTTTTTTGACTTATTTCACACATTGCTTTCAATATTTCCTTCTCACCCATAATGGTGGTACTCATTCATCTTTAAGGCTTTTTATTTATAGACAGAAGTGATCAGCAAAAACCTTGAAACAATTTTATCTATAATTTGAGTGCAAAGAATTGAATATTATTTTTATTTTAAAATGATATTACAATACGTAATGTAACACTATGTGTTAAGTGTTCATCTTCGATTATTACTAATGATCAACTAATCCTCTTAAATCATGTGGTGCTGACACATGTCACTTTATTAGAAAATCATCAATTCCAATTATTAATTAGTATAGATGTAGATTTATTATTTAAAATAGAAAAAACAAAGGCAAAGATATAGAAAAAAATAGATTAGAAAATATGAATAGCTCTACCTCTATTTATGTCAATTCAGAGATTGTCGTGTTTGAGTCCCAAAACATTGTACCTTGACTGGTTTGTAAATATTTTGAAACAAAAAAAAATATAAATTTTAGAAAAAATAATAATAATAAAAAATTTCATCACTTGACATGTGGCTTGTATCATTGTGCTACACTAAAATCAGCATTTCCCCTTATTAATTAGTACAAATATAGATTTATTATTTAAAATAGAAAAAACAAAGACAATGATATAGAAAAAAATACAAAATATGAATACTTCTGCCTCTATTTATGTCAATACAAATATTAGAAAAATCAAAAGGTAAACTAGAAAAAAATAATTCGAAAAAAAATAAAAAATTAGAAAAGTATATAAAAAAAAGGAAAATAATAATTAGAAAAAACATATTAAAAAAATTAGAAAAATAAAATTTATTAGAAAACAAAAATATTTTTAAAAAATCAGTTATAAAAATAAACATTTTAAAAAAATTAAATTATAAAAAAACTAATTCGGGAAAAAAAAATTAAAAAATTTATAAAGAATATATGTTTAAAAAATAAATAAATTTAAATAATCCAAAATAATCCACCAGTTGACAACTCCTTCTACTGTTATAGGAATAGTAGAAGAAAAGTTGTTAATTGATAAAGTGATATACATATTGAATACTAAAATGTATATAAATATTAAAATATAGTAATTGGTTCGGTTCAAAAATAACCGAATTAATGATCATTGAGTTTGGTTCAATTCGGAGCCGTAAAAAATATTATAAAGAATATATGTTTAAAATATAAATAAATAAATTTAAATAATCCAAATTAATCCACCAGTTGACAATTCCTTCAATTGTTACGGGAAGAGTAGAAGAAGAGTTGATAATTGATAAAGTAATATACATATTGAATATTAAAATATACATAAATATTAAAATATAGTAATTTGATCGGTTCCAAAATAACCGAATTAATGATCATTGGGTTTGGTTAAATTCGGAGCCGTGCACAAAAAAGAAAAAATAGAATCAATTTAATTGGTTGTTTGGGATTTTCAAATTCTTCGAATTATTGGTTCGAGTCTTACGATTCTAAACTTTTTCGAAGAACACGGTAGCTTTGCTACCTTTCCTATCTAAAAATATTTAAAAACAAAAAAAAATCATAAAATTTAAAAAGTCAATAACACTATCCGAACCAATTAAAATTGGTTTGGTTTGATTCAATTTGAACCGACAAATATTAAAAAATATACATACATACATACATATATATATATATATATAAATAAAAAATATATAAAATATTAAATTTTAAACTATTAAATTATATATACATTAAAATGTAAGTATATAAAAATTAAAACATGAAGAACATGACAACTCTACTTTTATTGTTAGTCAATTTATTATTAGTCGACAGTGTAAAAAAACTTGACACCGTCAGTTTATACAAACAAATTAAAAAAAAGTATTAGCAAAAAAAACTTATTAGGAAATTTTTTTTTCAAATTAAGGAAAGCATAAAAAAATTAATTATAAAAAATTATTTTAAAATGAAAAAGGAAAAACTAAATTATAAAAAAATTAAAAGAAAAATAATTATGGAAAAAATATTTTTAAAAAATTATGGAAAAATAAATTTAAAAAAATTATAAAAATAAATTTAATTAAAAAGAAAATATAAATTAAATAAAAAAATATATTAAAAAAAATAAAAAATTGGAAAAAATATATTTTAAATAATTATATATCAAAAAAAAGAAATTAGGAAAAAAATTAGAAAAAAGTATATAAGAAATATTCAAAAAAAAAAAAGGAAATTAATAATTATAAAAAAATATTCAAAAAATTAGAAAAATAAAATTAATTAGAAAACAAAAATATTTAAAAAAAACAATTATAAAATAAACATTTTTAAAAAATTAAATTAGAAAAAAACTAATTCGGGGAAAAAAAAATTTTTTTAAAAAATATTATAAAGAATATATGTTTAAAAAATAAATAAATAAATTTAAATAATCCAAAATAATTCATCGGTTGACAACTTCTTCTACTGTTATAGGAACAGTAGAAGAAAAGTTGTTAATTGATAAAGTGATATACATATTTAATATTAAAATATAGTAATTGGTTCGATTCAAAAAATAACCGAATTAATGACCATTAGGTTTGGTTCAATTCGGAGTCGTGTATAAAAAAAAATGAACCAATTTAATTTGTTGGTCTGGATTTTAAAATTCATCGAGTTATTTGTTTGAGTCTTACGACCCTACACTTTTTTGAAGAACATGATAGCTTTGCTACTTTTCCTGACTAAAAATATTTAAAAAAAAAAAATCATAAACTTTAAAAAGTAAATAACAATATCCAAACCAATTAAAATTGGTTTGGTTTGATTCGGTTCGAACCGTAAAATATTAAAATATATATATATATATATATTTAATTTATATACATTAAAATATAAGTATCTAAGAATTAAAACATCAAGAACATGACAACTTTACTTTTACTGTTTACCAATTTATGGTTGGTTGACAGTGTAAAAAAATTTATACTGTCAGTGTATACAAATAAATTCAAAAAAAAAAGTACTAGCAAAAAAAAAAAACAAATTAAGGATAACGTAAAAATAAAATAAAAAATTAAAAAATTTAAAATAATCTGAAAATAAGAAAAATAAACTTAAAAAAAATCAAAGTTTTTTTTTAAAAAAAATGTAAAGTTTTTTTTAAAAAAAGTGAAAAATAAAATAAAATTGTTTTTTAAAAAAATCCTAGTGTTGACATGTGTATGTACAGTGAAATTTTCTATCCAACTTTTATATTAGTACTAGGGTAACTGACCCGTGCTGAACGCACGTGTACAGTTTGATTATCCTACAACAAATAAGTCTTACAATATTACCATATTATATAAATAATTATATTAATTTTATACAATTTTTTTTGTTAAGTTTAATTTTAAGAGTTTTATCATAAGTTAGTTAAGCCTAGTGAACCTTCTTATTGTACAACAATCACATTTCAATGGCCAAACCAATTTACCCATGTGGCTTCCTTGTATTAATAAAGATGGGCCAATTCATCAAATAAGGCTTAACAATTTATCTTTAAACCTCAAATTCCATTCCCACCATCCAAAAGCAGGTCGAAGCTGAAGTTGAAAAGCAGAAAGCACTCCCACTGTCGCTGACGAGGAAGAACTTCAATGTGTAAGTTTTCTTCCAACAAATGCAATTGCATGCAATTAATTTATATCTTCCAGATCTGTTTTTTTTTTTTTTAAAAACTGTTTCAAATTATCACAGAAACGCACGGGTACGATTTTATTGAGTATCAACAATTTTTTTTAAAAATAAATATTAATTTACTTAGCATAAATCACTTAAATTATTGAAATTCATTAATTTACCATAAGTCACTTAAAATAATCAAAACAAAATATATCCAACAATAAGTCACTATTATTTAGTTTTTTTTAGTACTATAACAAATATTAATATGTTAGTATATTAGATGTTAGTTCTCTTATTTAGTATTAACCAGTTATTTTCCCACAATGTTGATGTTGTACTTTCTAACAATATGCAACTTTTTTATTATCTTAAAAATCTAATTTAATTCTCCTCTTGGTAATTATCTTATGTCCCATCTATTTTTTCTACCTGGATATATTTCTTTTTTATTTTTTTGCATAAATCGATGTTGGATCTTAATAACGTTACTTGTTTGTTTTACACCAATTGTTTTTTATTATTTATTTTATAACGTTACCTGTTAAAAGATTAAATGAATTTTAATATTTATTTATGTTAATTTGGTGTAAATATTTAGTATGAATAAAGATATATATAAATGAATGTAAGAGATAAGTATTATGAATGATAATAGTTATTATAAAAGATAAATTGTCTCAAGTAATGGAGATATCATTGAGAAATTTTAAGAAGGCTTTTTACATGAGTGCTTTTTTTCTAAAGAAATAATTCCACATTGAGATGTTTTTACTCGAGGGTATATATGTTTTCAAAAAGAAAGCCATTTCAAGCAAATTAATCATTTTTTTTAATGTAATTTATTTAAACACTAATGCTAAACACTTCGCAATGATCTTAGTAATCAAATTAATGTTTCTCTCTCTTGAAAATTTATTTGATTTATTTCTTCTCTTTTTCTTTGGGAAGTTAACCATTTTTAGAAAATATATCTATTTATTATATTATTTTTAATGTTTGGATGCATTGTAATAATTTAATGCATCAACCCTTTTTACTTTCCATTTCATGTCTTCATTGAATAAAAAAAAGGTGATTAAACCCAAATATTCATCTTCATATTCATGCAATGACTAAACTGGTTAGAACACTATAAACTAAAGATAGAAAAAATGATCATATATCTTAAAACAAATGATTACGCTAACTTCACAAAGAAATAAATTAGAATATTAAAAATTATAAAAATATATTTTGAGTCTCTTAAATAGGAGAGTCAAATATATAATTTTTAAAAATTAATCTTCCATGTAATATGATTATTTAAAAAATATCGAATAAGTTTAACTTCTTTTTATAATTTATGTAAACACTAAGTAGGGATGGAGCTAGATCATTCTCATTTTGTAAATTAGAGATAGAATACTTCATTTGGGAAACAACGAGTTAAAATTTTATATTTTGCTCAATAAATTTATATTTGAAAAACTTAATATTTCATTATACCGTCAACACTACATCATTAGACAAACTCAAAAAAAAAAAAAACTTTAAAAATTATAATGAATAAATATTTTAAGTGTAAATATCCAACACTAATCTCACTACAACACTATGTTAATACTTTCCAAAAAATAATGCAACAAAGAAAACTTCATTCATATATCTCCTTTGATATTGTTTTTTCTTCATTTCACAACTCTAAGTAGCCATGAGAACCTGCAAGCACACTAATAAACAAAGAGGTGCTTGAAAAGATGAGTGGTATAAAAGATCAAGAAAGATTAAACATAAACACAAAGCTTCCCAATCCCTTTTGATTATTACTAAAGTCATCATACTACTACCTTTAAGCTCTAAATCTTAAGAACATGAGTACGTATATTTAATGTTGTTTTCTCCATATATATGTCACTTGCACCATGGATCTTGTAAAGTAAGGACGAAAGTATAACTCATTCAAGAATGTAAGAAATCCAGAAAGAAAGAAGATTAAAATTAGAATGCAAAAACTAATACTTTTTCCTTTATTATAACCAGGAAAAATTTTCAATCAAGGCATGATAGTGGTTTCAAACTACCAAACTTGTCTCTCATCGCCTTTTGAATCTATGCATGCAGAAACTAACTACAGAGATGTCCCTCTACTTTCTTTCTTTCATTCCTTTCATGACATAATAAAATCTACAAATTAGGTGTACTCAGAATTGGACTGCTACTTCCTCTATTCACATTCTATGAAATTTTGTCATACTTTCCTTCGAGAGCACAAGGATGTCTTGTTGCATGAACCACCTCCACAATCAACTCAATGGCAAGTTAAATGAACATATGAAAAAAATGATATAACAAAACCAAGGGAAAAAAAAATCAGAATGAAATGATCTATCACAAGTTAGTAAAGAAGAAAATTTCATCATATGTGTATGTTATATAAGTTGTTATAATGGACTATATTGAAATCGATATAAAAGAAAACAAATATAAGAGATGTAAATACTCCATATTTTTTTAAAAAAAAACAGTAACATCTTTGGTTCTACTTATAGCAAGACATGATGTTGAAGGAAAGTGAACATATTGAAAGCACTTCAACAAATGACCAGCTACATGGTAAAGACAAATAAAAACAACTCAATATTTTCAGTTATATGAAAAGAAAAAACAATTGTTGCACTGAGGGTTTGCATTGTATATGTTTTCTTCAATTAGTACAAAAGTAGTAACAGTTGACATACACATTCCATAGAGGACATCTCAAAGGTACGTGCATGCACTTCTGTCGTCAACTTTAAGGTTAGCTTGGAAGCATGAAATACACTTACAGTTATATCAAATGAGAATGAGAAAACAAAACTTGAAAGGTAAGCTTACCTGACTGGCAGAATGAGTAAACAAACAATATTGAATTAAAAAGGTTTGCTTCTTAGAGAAAGTGAGCTTCATGAGGGGAGTGTTATTAAACTCCTATGAAATGTCACATGAAAAGTAAATGAGTTATAAAGAAATGAAAGAATTTTTGTAAGCCTAATCATCTAGTAGTAGTACTTATTAACCTGACATTATAGCAGTACTCCCATGGATATTGTTTACCTTAATCCTGGTTGCATTTACCTTGTTTATCAAACCATATATAGTGAATTAAAAAATATGAGCAGATTTTAAAAACCACACAATATGAATTAAAAAGAGGGAATTATAGAAGACATCTAAAAGAGTCGACAAACAAATTAAAATATAAATAGAGGCAGAATAAAAATTCAAAATTTAAATTTCTAAACCCAAATATAACAGCACAATCAATATCTATAAAATTTTATCATTAAACTTCTAAGATGGATTTAACATAGTGGGTATCGAATTAAAAAGAAAATGATACTTTAATTTAAATCTCATTTCTTATCCTCTGAAACATGGACATTATTAAAATCAATAAAACTTTATTTACCTTTCAAGTTTCAACTAAGATGCTTCATCTCATATAGTTTAAAAACACAATCAAGGGACCAATTTATGCTCTCAACAAAAATTCAGTGACCCATATCACAATTACATTGGACAATGAATGAAATATAGATAACAAATGGAGAGAGTAGTTACGAAGCAAGAAAATATTCAAAGGATTTGCAGAGAACTGGTTCATGTAGCAAGATGAGCATAGGAAAGCCTATGTAATTTCATCAACTCTTATTTATAGTGCCTGGAGAGGATAGTGGACTGTATTATATAATCTAAGAAAAGCAGAAAAGTAAATTAACTGTAATGTCACAGCACTGCAAGAACCAATTGTTCTTGACAAGAAAATGCAGAACGCGAAATTATGCAGAAATTCAGAAAATGCAGAAAACGAAAGTGAGCAGAAGAGTAAGGGAAGAGAAGAATGACAGCAAGATATTATCGTGGTTCAGAGCAAATTGCTCCTACATCCACACTGAGGCAAGTCTTCCATCCACTAGATCAAAGAATGAAGAAACCAGTTACAAGACTTTCAGGTTTGAAACTAAAACTCTCTCAATCCTCACTTGCACTCTTTTCTTGATCTCAATGAATCACTTACTTTCTCTGTTTTCGGTGTCTTCAACAATCAGAAAAATTGATTCTCTAACTTTCTCTCAACTATGGCTTATATATTTGTACAAACAAGTCTCTCTCTCAAGGTAGTTAAATAACAGAAAAAACAGAACTAACTGCCTAACAGACTTAACTACTTCACAGATATCACATAGTTGACAAAAGCTCTATGCATAGCCTAACCGACTAACAGAATGATGATCCATCTGCCACAAATCTCCACCTTGGATCTTCAATTCAGGTGCCAGCTAGGTATGCATCCAGTCTCTTTAAAGAGACTCATTTATCACAGGTTCCAATCCTTGCCAAATTCATGCAATGCTGGAATTTGGCTCTCGGAACCACCTTGGTTAACATATCAGCCATGTTGTCTTCAGTAGGAACCTTTTTCACTTCAACTATGCCATTTGCAATGATGTCACGAATGTAGTGCATTCTGATGTCAATATGCTTTGTCCTCTCATGGAACATTTGGTTCTTTGAGAGGTGGATAGCACTTTGGCTATCACACCATACAGTCGTAGGAATTTCCCTCCCTTCCAGTTCATTTACAAAACCTTTGAGCCATATTGCTTCCTTTATAGCTTCAGTCAAAGCAATATACTCAGATTCAGTGGTAGATAAGACAACTATTGATTGCAAATTTGCCTTCCAACTTACCACATTTCATAAGAGAGTAAACAGATATCCTGTTAGAGACCTTCTTCTGTCAATGTCCCCTGCAAAATCAGCATCCACATATCGTGCTACATTGCTATTTTCTGATTTTGATTTGCCAAATATCAATCCAACAGATTTTGTCCCTTTCAAGTATCTAAGAATCCACTTGACTGCATGCCAATGCTCCTTCCCTAGGTTCCCCATGAATCTGTTGACCATACTGGCAGCATAGGCAAGATCAGGCCTTGAACATACCATAGCATACATTAAACTCCCTATGGCATTGGAGTAAGGAATGCTATCCATGTACTACTGGTGTTCATTAGTTTTGGGGGATTGTTCAACTGATAGCTTGAAATGACCAGCTATATGAGTTGAGACTGCCTTGGCATCTTGCATATTGAACCTTCTAAGCACCTTTTCTGCATAACCTGACTGATGCAAGAAGAGAAGTCTTTCATCTCTCTTTCTCAAGATTTCCATCCCCAAAATCTTTCTTGCAGCTCCTAAGTCCTTCATCTCAAATTCAGAACTTAGTAGACCCTTGAGCTTGCTAATTGCTTCTAGATCTTTACTTGCAATGAGCATGTCATCAACATAGAGTAGGAGATATATGTAGTGAACTGGGCTGGCTTTCTTGAAGTAGACACAGCAATCAAAAGAGCTTCTGTTGTAGCCATTTGACACTGCAAAAGTGTCAAATCTTCTGTACCACTGTCTTGGTGACTGTTTCAGTCCATACAAGGACTTTTTCAGCAAGCATACCATTTGTTCTTTTCCTTCTGCTTCATACCCTTCAGGTTGCTTCATGTATATCCTTTCATCTAACTAACCATGTAAGAAGGCTTTCTTCACATCCATTTGTTCAAGTTCCAGATTGCAGACAGCAACTAGAGCAAGAATGACTCTAATACTTGTATGTTTCACAACCGGGGAAAAAATCTCATTGTAATCAATTCCTTCCCTTTGTGTGAAACCTTTTGCAATGAGTCTAGCCTTGTATCTGCTTCCTTCAACCCCTGGAATTTCTGGTTTTCTCTTAAAAATCCATTTGCAACCTACAATTTTGTGATTTGCAGGTTTTTCCACAAGTTCCCAGGTGCTGTTTTTCATAAGGGAGTTTATCTCCTCAGTCATAGCAGTTTTCCAGTGCTCCTTATATGAACTTTCCATTGCTTCCTTGTAGTTAATAGGATCAATTACTTGATCCTCAGTTTCTACACTCAGTGCATAAGCAATGAGGTCTGCATAGCCAAGCCTTTGAGGTGGTTTGATCTGCCTTCTAGCCCTGTCTCTGACCAGATTGTAAGATGATTCTGCTGCTTCATGTTGTTGTTCATCAGTATCAGTAGGAGGCTGAGCACTATCATCTGTTCTATCTGCAGTATCATGCTCCACCTCCAATTGAACCTTGTTATCAGGTTTATCTGGTTCCTTAGACATCTCAATTTTCTGCCCTGCATCCTCAAGCATACACTCTTCCTTGAAAACAACATTTCTGCTGATCACAGCCTTTTCTTCACCTGGTTTGGTTAGCCACACCTTGTAACCCTTTACTCCATCAGGATATCCCAAGAAGATTCCCTTCTTTGATCTAGGCTCCAATTTCCTTTCATTTACATGAACATAGGTTGTACATCCAAATATTCTCAGGTTGTCATAGGTTGGTGCTCTTCCTGTCCACAACTCTTTTGGTGTCTTGAAATCAATAGCAGCTGAAGGAGACCTATTGATAAGATAGCATGCAGTGTGGACTGCCTCTCCCCAAAACATCTTGCTTAGGTTGGCATTGGACAACATGCACCTAACCCTCTCCAAAATGGTCATGTTCATTCTCTCAGCAAGACCATTTTGTTGAGGAGTCAGTCTTACTGTTTTGTGCCTAGTTATCCCATTATCCTTGCAAAACTCAGTGAACTCTTCACTTAGATATTCAAGTCCATTGTCAGTTCTAAGTACCTTAACTTTCCTTCCTGTTTGATTCTCAACAAGTGCTTTCCATTGTTTAAAACACTTGAATGCTTGATTCTTGTGTTTCAACAAATACACCCACACTTTTCTTGACCAGTCATCTATGAAAGTTATGAAGTATATAGCACCACCTAATGAGGGAACCCTTGCTGGCCCCCATATATCAGAATGCATATAATCAACCGAGGCTTTAGTTGTGTGTATGGCAGAAGAAAACTTAACTCTTTTCCGTTTGCCATAAAGACAGTGTTCACAAAAATCTAACCTTTCAAAGTCTCCATTTCCTATTAGACCCTGCTTATACAATTCCTCCAAGCCTCTTTCACTGACACGAGCTAGTCTGAGGTGCCATAGCTTTGTGGAATTTAATTTTGATGCAGAAATTAAACTAGCAGGATTTAATATAGTTGCACCTTGCAATCTGTACAAGCCATTCTTCCTGGTTCCCTTCATCATGACCATTGAGCCCTTGCATATCATCAGAACACCACCTTCTCCTTTGAATGTACATCCTGCTTGATCCAGCATGCCAAGAGAAAGGAGATTTCTCTTCAGCTCGGGTACATGTCTAACATCTGTGAACATTTTTGCTGATCCATCACTGAATTTGATCCTGACATTGCCAATTCCAGCTACTTTTCAAGCAATATTGTTCCCCATTAGCACCTTTCCAGCATCAATCCTTTTGTAAGATTCAAACCATTCTTGATTAGGGGTCATGTGGAATGAACACCCTGAGTCAAGAATCCACTCCTCACTGCAAGAATCTTCAGTTACTGCCAACACATCCGAGCTTTCATACCCATCTGCTACCACATCCATATCATTTGAGTTTTGCTTGCCATTATTCTTTCTTTTCCTCTCAGGACAGTTCTTTCTGAAATGTCCCTCCTTATGGCAGTAGTAACACTCTTTCTTGCCTTTGGATTTGGATCGGTTCCTCCTATTCTTGCCCTTTGCTTCTTTGTTATCAGTTCTGCCTCTGACAAACAACCCCTCTGCATCTCCACCTTCACCTTTGTCATAAGTAATTCTCTTCTTCATTTCTCGAGAATTAAGAGTGGCTTTAACCTCTTCTAAGGTGAGGCTTTCTTTACCAAACATCATTGTGTCAACCAAGTTCTCATAAGAGGGAGGAAGCGAGCACAGCAACATCGCAGCTTGGTCTTCATCATCAATCTTCACATCAAGATTCTTTAAATCAAGAACTGCCTTAGTGAATTGAGAGACATGTTCTTTGATTGATGATCCTTCCTCCATTTTCAGCTGATGGAGTTTCTTCTTCAAATAGAGTTTGTTTGTCAATGACTTAGTCATGTATAGGCTTTCAAGCTTGAGCCAAACACCTGCAGCAGTGGACTCATCGGCTATCTCACGAAGAACTTCATCTCCCAAAGAAAGAATGATCATGATGTGAGCCTTGTTGATCAAGTATTTCTTTTCTTTTTCTGAAAGCGTTTCAGGAAGTTTGTTCATTCCTCCCAAGGCTTCCTCGAGTCCTTGATGAACAAGAAGGGCCTTCATCTTGATCCTCCACAGGCTAAAATCATTCTCCCCATTGAATTTCTCCAAATCGAATTTGGCAATGCCCATCGCAGAATCAGCCCCAATTCGACAAAGCTCTAGATACCAGTTGTAATGTCACAGCACTGCAAGAACCAATTGTTCTTGACAAGAAAATGCAGAACGCGAAATTATGCAGAAATGCAGAAAATGCAGAAAACGAAAGTGAGCAGAAGAGTAAGGGAAGAGAAGAATGACAACAAGATATTATAGTGGTTCAGAGCAAATTGCTCCTACATCCACACTGAGGCAAGTCTTCCATCCACTAGATCAAAGAATGAAGAAACCAGTTACAAGACTTTCAGGTTTGACACTAAAACTCTCTCAATCCTCACTTGCACTCTTTTCTTGATCTAAATGAATCACTTACTCTCTCTGCTTTCAGTGTCTTCAACACTCAGAAAAATTGATTCTCTAACTTTCTCTCAACTATGACTTATATATCTGTACAAACAAGTCTCTCTCAAGATAGTTACATAACAGAAAAAACAGAACTAACTGCCTAACATACTTAACTACTTCACAGATATCACATAGTTGACGAAAGCTCTACGCATAGCCTAACTGACTAACAGAATGATGATCCATCTGCCACATTAACTATAGTTAAATGGATAGGAAGGAGAAAGAAAGTTCTTTTAGATATTAATTTCTTTGGATAAGGGAAATGCTCCTCGATCATTTGGTAGATGGTGACCCAGAAAATGATATAATCAAGTTGCGTTTAGCATCACATTGTAAATGATGATTAAAATCACTTGGCTTGGCCGTACCAGCAAACAATGCAGGAGGAATAAGAACACCACATAAATTTTTAACCGAAAAACTTTCAGCTTGGTGAAAAGCATCAATCACGTTACATTAGAATTAATTTGAGCAAACTTCTCTGAGGCAGATGGAACAAACAATGTTGTGTTGTCCACAAATTCTGCAAAAAGAATGGAATATTATATCCATTTAGAATTAGTATATTAAGCAAAGTCAAAGGGCCACAGAGAGTTCCAAGTTTCATATGCATGGTTATTCACAAGGCAACCATCCATCACTGCTGGTATGGCAAAGCTTACCCCGCCCAGAGTATGAAATCAAATAAAGAGGGATAACAAACCTATCCGCTGAAAAAAGAATTGAAGAAATTTCAAGACTATTAAGGGTAAAAGAAGCCAAATTTGGATACCTATACACGAAATTGAAGATTTCAATAATGGTAAAGGATAATGCAGCATCCATTGCATACAGATAATGTACTGTTAAGCAGTCTCATTACATGGTAATAATATAAATTTATACAGCCTTTCATTTCATTGCCTGCATTTGTGGCTTTGTGCAATGAATGAGCAAAACCATTGTGCCTAGTATCTATCTATTTTTCTTCTAAAACATAGCTTGTTTAAGCCTGACACATTCTTTACCAAACCAGCTATATCTAAAAGGGAGATCAAGATATTACTAAAAAAACCAACCAAAAAAAAAAAAAAAAATCTAAAATGCATGTATTGAGAAAGAATAGATTTATTACCTCTCTAGATTTATATGCCATCATAGAAGTGCCTTTCTACCAAGTCAACAAAAATTTCCAGCAGTTACAGGGGCATTATATCCATTCAGAACTATGTGGAAAACACATTCCTCCAGATTATGCTTGTCTTTAACCTTGAGCTTCATATTCACGGCTGCCCTACCCTTCAATAATGGCATATTTTGGTATTCCAATTGTTAGTTAACACCAACAGGTAGATGTCCTTCACCAGATATAGGGGAACAAAAAGTGTGAAAAAATAAGTCATTACTCACTCAAATGAAAACAATGGAATCCACAATCACATTAATACAAAATTAACAAAGAAATCGCCCAATTTTTACTTTACTTGACAAAGGTAAGTGTTAAAATACCAAGTAAATGATTCCATCAAGTCATAGTGTTGCAGAACCATGAGAAGAGACCAATAATGATGGAAGTCATGGAACAGAACACGAATCCCCAAATTTCTGATATAAGTACTCTTGAAAAATAAAAAACTGGCAGCATTTGCCAACATCTCAACACAAGTTTTTCCGATAGTTTGGCCTTTTATGATAAATCATTAAACCAAACTGAAAACAGGAATCCAAATTCAAATCCCAAATGGATATCTAAGTTTGATAGTCCTAATCAACATCAAAACTTGGCAATGAAAGGTACTGATGAGAAACTATTAAAGCACACTGTGCTATATAAAGACAGTACTCTAGTTCCTTCACCATTTTTCTAGTTTTTTAGGGGACAAAAAAAGGAGATATAGAGTTTTATTAATCATTCCAACTTATACAACTTTTGTTTGAAAAAAATTAAAAGGCTGATGAAGAACACTTCAACCATATAAACTACTAAGTTTTGAGCCAGGTTGAAGAGAAGAATAAACATAAAAGCTATAACAACTAAATCTCACTTTGCATTTATAGGAATACTCCATAACAAAACCTTAAGAAAGGAAGAATAGTATGCCAGTTAAACAGATTCATGAGAAAGCAATACCCCAATCTCCATATACATTTATTTCTACTATTTACATATAGTCTACTTACCTCAATCCCACAACTTAATACCTTTTTAAGTCAGCATAAGCTTCATGAAAAGGGAGGGGGAGTGAAGCAACTTTTATGAAAGAAGGAAATATGATTATTATATCTGTAAACTCATAAGCATGTTAGTGGTGTTTGATTACCAATCAATTGTGAATAGGAGCTACATTAGTAACTAAATCCCACATCAGACCATTATGAAGAAGGTAGACAGAACTTAAAAACTAATACTGTCAACTTGGCGGCCAATGTTTTTGAAGATTAAATACATCCACACAATATCAATAATAACAACAATAACAAAAATGAAAATAACATGGGATGGAAAGGTAACTACATATATTGTCATTTGGTTTCAAGATACAAAGCATATCTATGCGGATTTGAAAGAAAAAATAAATTATCTTCACCTCTTTTAAATCTAGACTTGCAGACATATAACATGCCGATTATATCAAGATCTAGAAATAGAAAATGACAACGGCACTAAAACTTTCAAAGAAAATTTAAAGTAGCAAGGCTTGGATGAGATAAAAGTGATTTGAATTAGTATATAAACTCAGTAACTACTTCAGAGTGATCTGAATTAATACCTGGATGAGATAGAACCACCATGTTGTAAGAACTATCATCATAAATTCATAATGTACTGTTCTTTCCATAGAGAAACCTAGCAGAGAAAAAATACACTTATTAAAATAACAGATCCCTATAGCTATTCAAGAATGAATTCGTTGGATAGTAGGCTACAATGAAGCTAATATTACAAAAGTGGAACCGATAAAGATGAGAATACCCAACTGCTGAAGAAGACACACACACACCTCTTGTTAAGTCTCTGACGTGCATTTCCCTAAGTTTTGATGAGAACTAAATATTGGTTAATAATTTAATTAACCTTCATATTGGTTGCTAACCTGTCAATCTAGTGTGCAGACTAAAACTGTAAGAATCATCCGTCCAACACTGAAATAATAGAATCATCCGTCCAACACAAGTGAGTGAAGCGTATGTCCAACACAAGTGATAGAAGCGCACATCCAATACTGAAGTAATTGAAGCACACGTCCAACATAAGTGATAAAAGTGGGGGTCCAATAAAGTGATAAAAACGGGTGTCCAGTAAAGTGATACAAGCGCTCATCCACTAAAGTGATAAAAGTGCTCGTCTACTAAAGTGACAGAAGCGCTCGTCTACTAAAGTGACAGAGGCGCTCGTCCACTAAAGTAACAGAGACGCTCGTCCACTAAGGTATCAGAAGCGCTAGTCCACACAAGTCTTTGGACTTGCTAAGTCCTTAATGAAAAGCTCCGTCTAATGACGTGACATATGAAGCTCGTCTACTAGGTTATGTTCAACCAGTTAAAGGAGTATCCGTCCAATGACGTGGGATATGGAGCTCGTCTACTAGCCCGTCCGAATGAAAAATTTTAAATGGCTAGATGGATGCGGTTATTTTCAAGATGGATGCGCTTATCTCTTGAATGCGAATTCTATAAGAATTTTCAGTATCTTATTTCAAGAACCAGAATCAAGAAAAGTCAGAAGTTGCTCTCTCAAGCAACCTCGGATTTCAGAACCAAAGACCAGTTAAAGAATGCTTCCAACATGCTTTATTCCCTAGTACCTTTGGTCCTTACACGAAAAGGGAATTGTACTCAGCAAAGTACAAAAAGCTCTCTGCACAACTCTGATATGGCTGTATCACGATGCATAAAGCCATGATCCTTCATGTTAGAGTACAACCAACGTTCCTATTGCATTAATGGTTGCCGAGAACGACTATATTGCATTTAATGAAGTTCTGCTTGAAGCCAACATCTGAGGGAATGTCTCTAATGGATCATAAATGCTTGAAGACTATAAATACAGAATTCATTGAAGATGAAGTATAGAGAATACAAAAAGCATTAAAGAGCCATTACTCTGCGCATTAATATCTTCATTATTTCATTCTGTATTCTTCAATCATTTGAAGTTATTACACAGACTTTCCTAAGCTTTACATTTAAACCACTCTGAGTGTTAGTGAAAGTTCTGTCTGTGTGAAGTTGTATTTATTACAAACCAAATCTCTCAAACAAACCTGAGTGAGCTTGAAGAGACTAAGTGTGCAAAGAATACTTCTCTTGAGCCTGAAGTGACTAGGTGTGCAAAGAATACTTGTCTTGGAGCTTGAAGAGGCTATGTGTGCAAACAATACTTGAGTCTGTAACCTGATCAGTTATAGTGGATAAATCTTGGTGCTGCGAAGGACTGGACGTAGCTCTTTGCTTTGAAGAGTGAACCATGATAAATAACTGTCTCAATCTCTCTTTTCTTATAACCTCTTTAATTGTTTAGTTTTCTTATACGTTTATTGATGGGCTCGAATCCACAAGTGTACGACTTCGTCGTCAAGTAATACAAAGATCGAACCCACAGGGACCGTGATCTTAAATAAATATCAATTATTAAATCAATTAAACTAGATTAGAAAAAGATTTGGAAAAGATTTGGTTTTTAAAATATTAACTAACAAATCAAATATCTAAACGCAATCAAACAAAATCGCAATCAAATCAAATCTGGGGGTTTTCAAATCAAAAGAGATTTCCAGGAATTGGGTTACCAATAAGACTGCTCATGTTACTAGATTGACTACCCCTCTTGTTAATTATCGAAATTTGCTTTGAAGGTGAATTTATCTTAAATAAGTTAATGTTCCCTCTCGGGATTCAAGAACCGTGCCCGATTAAACCAACCCCTACTCTCGTGGTAATTGAATTTAAATCGAACCCTTTAAGCTTTGTGACAACTCAGTGAACCCTCGAAGGACCGCTTCTAACTCTCGTGATTTAAGTCCTAAGTTTGATTCCTATAGATCTGATACCTAATTTCACCGCTAGGTTCCTCCTTAGAGTATCTATGACATGCAAATAAGTGCGCACCAAATTCACAAGTAATTCATGCAATAAGAATTAAATCGAAAGCGAATTGAAATTAACAAGAAGTAAAACGTCAATTCATAACATAAAACAAATCTTGGACAAAGCCCCAATTCCTAGAAATAAAAAAGACTACTCAAGCATTGTCATGTTCATAGCAAGCTTGATTAACAAAAACATAAAAGAAAACCTAAGAGAAGAGAAGAAATTGAAAAGAAAAGAAATCCTAGTTTTTGCCTAAGGTAGCAGCCCAGATTATCCCTATTTTCGAGCCTTAGAGGTCTATTTATAATGTAGGGTAACTTGAATCCCAAGCAATTCCAAAATCAGATCAAATCAGCTTTTAAAATTCCAGATATTGCGTGTCACGGCCGTGATGCCTGTCACGACCAGGCCGTGACAGATTCTGTCTTGGAAAACTTGGCACCGATGGCCTGTCACGGCCGTGACAGGTTCTGACTTTTTCGTTCTTTTCTTTTTAGCCTTGCTCGATCATGGTCGTGATGGCTGTCACGGCTAGGCCGTGATGGGCTCTGTTTGGCTCATTTTTCTTACTTTTCAAGCTCCGTCTTCATGCAAGCTCCATCATGGTTGATCTTGAACATTTTAATCTTCAATCCCTGCATATAAGCACCACAAAACCGCCTTACCCGTTCCAAGGTAAAAACTAACAAAAATCAAATTAAAAATGTCTAAACTACATGAAAATGCATGCAATATGATAAATAAATATGAGGTGTAATCACACTCATCAAACTACCCCAAGATTAAGATTTTTCTTGTCCTCAAGCAATAACCAAGGCCAGACAAGATAAACAATCAGAGCATGGACAGTGAACCTAGAACCCGAGTAACAAATCCAATTAACAGGAACATCCAAATAAGTCACCAAAAGACAATCAATTTCAAGTCCAATTAGGAGCTTAGGTTCTCTAGATTCATGCCTCTCACTAATTCGGGCACTCTTCTCACCTCACTCAATTGTTGAAGGACATTTTGACAATTCACTCAATTTCCTCAAGGAAGGTACCCTATCATAAGCTTGACTATTAACCAAATATCTACTTTATTAATGAAAACTCATAAGAATCAAGAGGTCTTTTATTTTGATTGTAATGGGGCCATGGGATTAATTGTTAGGTGGGGAAATAAAGAAAGGAAAAATTCAAGAAGGCTAACAAAATATCAAACAATGCAAAGCGTGACAACCTTCTAAAATACCTTTTTGGGCTTTAATTCACTTTTTCACCTTTCTTTCTTTCATTCTTTCATCCTTTTTATTTTTATTTTTTATTTTTTATTTTTATTTTATTTCTCACTTTCTTTTTCATATCCCCTTCTCCATTTTTTTGTTTATTTTATTTTATTTTATTTTATTTTTTTGGCGAAGGGGAGATTTTCAACTTAAGAGAAATATTTTTCTAACTTTTTCATCCCACAATTTATTTTTCAAACCACCTTTTTGCCCTTTATGCAATACTTTAAAAGGTCTCATACCAAACATCATTCATCAAAATAAATCAAGGTACCAAGGAAAGCATTTTATTTTATTCGGCTCAAAATTAGGCAACTAAGGGGTAGCATTTAATCAGTCAAAACTCAGAAGGCCAGAAAAATACCTAGTGCCTCAATCATTTTCAAATATGTTTTCAAAAATTTTTAAGTTTCAAAACGGTTTCAAGTCCAGTTCTAGAGAACACAATCCAAGAGAAATAAAACACTCAATCACAAAGAATGGGGTAGATTTAGTGAGTACCCCATTTAGGCTCAAAAATCTCACATTTAGTAGTTTAAAATCAATGAGAAACACAAATCTAAGGAACCACATGCTAATTATCAACTATCAGAAGATCATCTCAAGCATTTTAATTTTTAGCCTATCACAAGAATACAAAAATTGGGTTAAAAAAATCACTGTCTCAATTCATTTGGCGCAAAGTTCTCACAATTGGATGCATACTCTAAGCAAGGGGCAATCTAATCATGTGATTATGCAAAACTATGCCTATATGAATGCAACATGCAAAATTCAAAAATACAAAAAAAAAAAATGTAAAAATACCCCTACCCCAAGCTTAAAAACTTACATTGTCCCCAATGTAAATAATCAAGTCAGAGAGAGGAGAAAAATGGAACAACTCACCGAGGTGGTGGAGGGTGCTGGCTCATATGCCAGTCAAAGAGCTGCTGGAAGATGTGTCAAGATCGTGACGTTCATCACGGCTAGGCCGTGATTAATTATGTTCTGTTGGGGCTCCTTCGCGTCACGCCCATGATGGCTATCACGACTGGGCCGTGATAAATACTGACTTCCTCCTTTTTCACATCACGCCCGTGATGACTATCACGGCCTGGGCTTGATGCCTTCTGATTTATAGCTTCTGGTCTATCACGGCCGTGATCCTTGTCACGGCTAGGCCGTGATCTCCTCTGACTTTATTTTTCCATGCCTTTTTGCTCTTGCTGCCTTCATAACCTGAAAATACTTGGCAAAACCATCAATTAGTGATCTTTCTTCTCTTAATCTTCTCAAATTATTCAAAAACAAAATTCAAATACAGATTAAAAAGGAAAAGAAAACTTGGGTTGCCTCCCAAGAAGCGCTTATTTACGGTCTTAAGCTTGATGGTACTCCCTTGGATCAACCGGGATCAGCTGGGCTTGGAAGTTCAAGAACACCTCTCTTCCAAGGAAGTCCATCAAAGAGCATATTTTGTTCATATGGCCACATGCGCTTTCGCTTTGCTCTTTTCACTGAGTTTCGTGGCCTTACTTCCTTCCGACGGAAGTTTTAACTCCACATGTTGAGCAACTCCAACTTCATCATTATTTGGTGCATCATTTGTCATGCAAAGTTTCGGAGTTGCTTCCATGTTAAGCTCTTCCTTCACCTTTGGAGGCATTATCTCAATCCTGCACACATGAGTCTCAAAAGGAGGGTTGTTATATGAGTTAGTCAAATCAAAATCCACCTTACCTTCCTCTACATTTAAGGAGAGCTTACCATTTTTTACATCTATTATTGCTCCAGCTGTGGCCAAGAATGGCCTTCCAAGAATGATAGGGAATTTAGAATTCCCGTTCATACCCAACACCATGAAATCGGTAGGAATGACAAATTTCCCTACCTTTATGGGAACATGATCTCTAGTATGCCTAGAGGAGTTTTAGTTGAGTCATCCAAAAATTGTAAAGAGAACTTGGATGGACTCAATTCCTTGGTTCCTAACCTCTCAAAGATGGTATGTGGCATCAAACTCGCACTAGCCCCTAAGTCACATAAGGCTTGGTCTATTTTCACTTCTCCAATTGAGCAAGAAATAGAGAAACGTCTTGGGTCTTTTAGTTTAGGAGGCATATTAGTTTTTATCATGCTCCTCAATTAAGCTCTTAGTTTCTTTTTCTACTTGCTTTTTCTTGACCAACCTTTGTGAGAAAGGTATTGGGGGTTGGTAAGGTGGTGGGGGGACATACTTTGGCTCTATCTCTTCTTATTCACTCATGTCCTCCTCACATTCCACATCCTTTTCAACTACCCCAAGCTTATCACCCCTCAAGTATATAGCATTACAGTGCTCATTGGGATTAGCTTCGGGTTGTCCTGGAAACGTACCCTTAGTTCTAGAATATGTACTAGCTTGTTAGGCAATCTGAGTTTCTAACATCTTATTATGGATGGCTAAGTTATCTACCTTAGATGTTAAATCTTTTATTGCCTCATTGACTGCCCTACCTTGTTGCCTAAACTCTTCATTTTGCTTTGTTTGAGTTTCAACAAAATTTTCCAAAAGAGACTCAAGTTTAGACTTTTGTACCTGAGGATACCCCGATCCGGGTTTCCTATTACCTTGGCCTTCTTGGAATTCTTGGTTCAACGTGTTGTTGTAGTTCCCACAGGAGAGATAAGGATTATTCTTGCTCACTTGGTTGTAAGGATTTGGGGGAGCATAATTTGGCAATTTCGGGTTCGTGTCATAGAAGTTGTGACAAGAGTTCACTTGTTCCCCCGAAGCACCGGATCCAGGAGCAATACCATGTGGGCACTCCATTATGTCGTGTCCCTGCATTCCACAAATCTCACAAACAACATTAGTAGCACCTATTGAACTCACATTAGCCTTTTCAAGCTTATCAAAGCGTTTATTCAATGAGTCAAATTTAGACATAATTAGATCAGTGTTATTCATTTCAAACTTACCCCCCGAAAGCTTTTTCGGGTTATTACCTCTTTCCGAACCCCGTTGGTGATAGTTGGTGGCTACGTTTTCAATGATATTGAACGCTTCAGTCAGAGGTCTATTCATAAAGGCTCCACCAGTTGCGGAGTCAAGTGATACCTTCGAAGAGTAATCCAATCCGTTGTAGAAGGTATGCACTATTCACTAACAACCACCTCTCGAGCCTATGATGTGGGCAAGACTCCAGCAATCCTTTGTAACGATCCCAAACTTCGGATAAGCATTCTCCGTCCTTTTGGAAGAAGCCGGTGATATGAGTTCGTAGGTAAGCAGTCTTGGATGGAGGGAAGAATTTTTTCAAGAATGCCTGCTCCAGTTGGTCCCAAGTTGACAAAGTATTAGCGGGCACTTGCTTCAACCAAGGTTTTACCTTTTCAGTCAGAGAAGAGGGGAATAACCTCAAGCGAATAGCATCAATCGGGGCACCTTGAATTCTTATTGCATCGGTGAACTCCAAGAATGTCTCCACATGATCAGTCGGGTCCTCCGAGGGTAATCCTCCAAATTGATTTTGCCTAATCATGCCAATTAACAGAGGCGGTATAGTGTAGTTCTCCGCCTCAATCTCTGGCCTAGCAATCCCAGTTTGCAAATCCCTAGCATTTGGGGCTGCATAGTCCTTCAGTGGTTTAGTATCCGGTGAATTCGCCATGAGTGGAATGAGAATCAACCTCTCTCTCTCTCTGTAGTCTCCCACGTCTATGAAAGATCCTTTCGTTCTCGGGGTCAACTTCAATGAGATTTCCAAGACTTTGGGATCTTCGCATAAGAGAGAAAAATACCTGCAAAGAGAGAGATAGATACTAGAAAAAGAAATAAAAAAATTAAATAAAAAAATGTCCAGAAAAATCAATTTAAAAATTAAATTGAAATTCAAAAAGCACTGTCCCCGGCAACGGCGCCAAAAACTTGATGGGCTCGAATCCGCAAGTGTACGGCTTCATCGTCAAGTAATAAAAAGATCGAATCCACGAGGACCGTGATCTTAAATAACTATAAATTATTAAATCAATTAAATTGGACTAGAAAAAGATTTGGAAAAGATTTGGTTTTTAAAATATTAACTAACAAATCAAATATCTAAACGCAATCAAACAAAATCGCAATCAAATCAAATCTGGGGGTTTTCAAATCAAAAGAGATTTCCAGGAATTGGGTTACCAACAAGACTGCTCATGTTACTAAATTGACTACCCCTCTTGTTAATTATCGAAATTTGCTTTGAATGTGAATTTATCCTAAACAAGTTAATGTTCCCTCTTGGGATATAAGAACCGTGCCAGATTAAACCAACCCCTACTCTCGTGGTAATTGAATTTAAATCGAACCCTTTAAGCTTTGTGACAACTCAGTGAACCCTCGAAGGACCGCTTCTAACTCTCGTGATTTAAGTCCTAAGTTTGATTCCTATAGATCCGATAACTAAGTTCACCGCTAGGTTCCTCCTTAGAGTATCTATGACATGCAAATAAGTGCGCACCAAATTCACAAGTAATTCATGCAATAGGAATTAAATCGAAAGCGAATTGAGATTAACAATAAGTAAAACATCAATTCATAACATAAAACAAATCTTGGGCAGAGCCCCAATTCCTAGAAATAAAAAAGACTACTCAAGTATTGTCATGTTCATAGCAAGCTTGATTAACAAAAGCATAAAAGAAAACCTAAGAGAAGAGAAGAAATTGAGAAGAAGATAAATCCTAATTTTTGCCTAAGGTAGCATCCCAGATTATCCCTATTTTCGAGCCTTAGAGGCCTATTTATAATGTAGGGTAACTTGAATCCCAAGCAATTACAAAATCAGATCAAATCAGCTTTTAAAACTCCAGATATTGCGCGTCACGGCTGTGATGCCTGTCACGGCCAGGCCGTGACAGATTATGTCTTGGAAAACTTGGCACTGATGGCCTGTCACGACCGTGATGGCCATCACGGCCTGGCCGTGACAGGTTCTGACTTTTTCGTTCTTTTCTTTTCAGCCTTGCTCAATCATGGCCGTGATGGCTGTCACGGCTAGGCCGTGATGGGCTCTGTTTGGCTCATTTTTCTTACTTTTCACGCTCCGTCTTCATGCAAGCTTCATCATGGTTGATTTTGAATATTTTAATCTTGAATCCCTGCACATAAACACCACAAAACCGCCTTACCCGTTCCAAGGTAAAAATTAACAAAAATCAAATTAAAAATGCCTAATCTACATGAAAATGCATGCAATATGATAAAGACATATGAGGTGTAATCACACTCATCATTTATCAAGTGGTGTGTTTGCCAAAGTCGCTGTTAAAATTTCATCAGACGAGCCACCTGTCTGTCCTGTATCTTTCCACTCATCTGAACCTAGCTTCTGTATGCGAAAAGAGCTCAACTTTGTTTAAATTCTGTTAAACACAATTCAACCCCCCTTCTTGTGTTTATAGTTGTCTATTTCAGTTGGTATCAGAGCTCAGCCTCTGGGTTGAGCATCTAACAGTGTAGAGGTAAAAGGTCCTGAAGATAGACATGACTGCTGGAGCTAGGTCAAGTGGAAGTCACCAGACTGAAAGAGCTTCCCTAACCAGACCTCCTTACTTCAATGGAGAAAACAACAACTATTGGAAAGATAGATTTCAATGGTTCATTCTATCTACAAACTCTGATCTTTGGGATGTCATTATAGATGGCCCATTGATTCCCAAGAATGATGATAACACAGACAAACCAAAAGCTCAGTGGACTACTGCAGAAAAGACAAAATGGGAGTTGAACAACAAAGCTAGATATAACATCATTTGTGCTATCAGTCCTGAGGAGTTTGAGAAGGTATGTGCTTGCGACTCTGCCAAAGAAATATGGGACACTTTAGCTGTCACATGATAAGCCTTCGGCTTATCTAGTTTTATAACTAGATGGACTGTGGTTTTTGTGCAAATTATTCGAGTTAAATCTCGTTTTCGCCCAAATTTGGCCTTGTTTTGTTCCTAAGTAGACTTTTACTCGTTCTAGGCATTTTTAGTAGTTTTTAGTCTATTTTGAATAGAATTACGCTTTTTGTGTCTTTTTATTGTTTCAGGTTAGAAGTGAAGCTCCGGGAGTCAAGGAAAGTCAAGAAGCAATGGAAAAAGCACTTCTGGAGATACTCGCCTCGCGAGTTGAAGCTCGCCTCGCGAGCCTGAACATCAACTGAAGCAGCAATAGTCATCACTTTGGTTCGCCACGCGAAGACTCATCTCGCCTCGCGAGAGTCTGAAACCTGCAAGACAGAGACCATCACGGCATAGCCGTGATGAAGGTCACGGCTGTGACAGATTTAGGTTTGAAGTCTCGCCCCGCGATAAACATCTTGCCTCGCGAGAGCCTGAAGACCTTGGAAGACAGAGACCATCACGGCCTTGCCGTGATGAATGTCACGGCTGTGACAGATTGAAGTTGGAAGACTCGCCCCGCGAACGCACCCTCGCCTCGCGAAAATCCAAATTTGAAAGCGCGCCAATACTAAAATTCGCCTCGCGAAGGAGTTCTCGCCCCGCGAGCGAGCAAGATTCAGAATCCTTATTTAAAGGCTGTTTCAGATCAGATAAAGGATGGAGGTTTTTTTCCACTTGTTTAGATCAGTAGTTACGAATCCTTGTTTTCTCTTTGGAGCTGTGTCTCCCTTTTCTTTTTATTTTATCATGGTGGTTATGTCGGATTGCTTGTCTATGAGCATGAGGAACTAATCCCCTCGTTTGAGGGAACAATGAAGCCACCCATGGTGGTGTAGATTCGATGTGATGTATGTTTTTCTCTCCTTTAATTCAATTCTTGTTTTCCAATTCTGATATGATTGCGTTGATCATATGTTTTGCGTGATTAACTAGTTAAACGTGTTTGAGGCCGAACGGCGATTCGCATTTTAGAACTTGAATTGGGATCACTAATCGACTATTGCACGAGAGTGAGTAGGAGATTAGTGCAACCTTGTAGGGAACAAGAATTAATCAAATTCGAGATTAGGATTATGAGACCTAGTAAGTAATTAATCCAATCGTCGAATACGTCCTATTGAGCACGACAGTGGATATAGGGGAATTTGGGGGTCCCGGTTGACATTGTAATTGAACTTAGGGAGGAATTCATCATCACTTGGGAATGCATATTGGGTCGGTGGATTTGTGACCTTGGACATTTTAATTTCAGATTTTAATAGTTTAGTTTTATTAGATTTGTTAATTGAATATCGATCCTCTTGTTCTCTCTCCCTCAACCACCTTCTGTTACTTAACCAACTTATCTGATTTCCCGCGAATTGGTAGAATTGGTAACCCAATCCTTGTGTTCGACCTCGGTAAATTCTTACCGTGTTTTTATTACTTGCGACGACCCGGTACACTTGCCGGCGTCACAACAAGTTTTTGGCGCCGTTGCCGGGGATTGGCACAACCAATTTTCCTAATTTTTAGGAAATTTGATTGATTGGTGAAGTTGATTTTATTTTTATTTTTCTGTTATTTTCTTTATTATTTCTCTCTACTTCTTTGATTCCACTTGGTCTTGCCTTGTTTTGTATGCGAGGTACACGAGGGAATGCTTCCGGGTTGCGAATATTGTAATGGAGACCATTACACTTGGAGCTGTCCTTTCTACTACTCTCAAGAATATGTGGACTCATGCCATAATTTCTATGACAGCGTGCCCCAGAACAACTATCAGAGTCAGAATCAGTATTGGGGTGATCTGAGGGGAGACCATCCGGGTTTCGCTTGGAGTAATGATGACGATGATCTAGCCTGGCAGCCACAACCTCAACAGAATTGGCAACAACAACCTCAACAGGATGGTGGAAGACAACCTTGGGAGTTGGCTCGTGAGAGGACAAATGCGGCAATGGATAAGTTGGCAAGTTATATGGAGACATCATTTGAGAAGGCAAATGCGGCATTAGAGAAGTTGGGTCAGCTCGTAGAGCAACAAAATGAGCGTCTCACAGGCACTTTCCCAGGTGATACCAAGAACAACCCTAAGGACCAATGCGAAGCCATAACAACTAGAAGCGATAGGGTGTGGGAATCTGACTGGGATGCAACTAGTTCTCAGGAAGTTGAGGAAGAACTACCACATGTTGAGGAAAAGCAACCTGAGGATCAAGAGGAGTTGATAAGTGACATGACCCCGGAACAACCACATGTTGAGGAAGAGCAACCTGAGGAAGAGGAATTGACACATAACAAGGCACCAGAGCAAGGGAGTAGAGAACAAAATGCAAATAAGGTGGTAGAGGAGTTCACCATGCTGGCCAAGCAACCTGAAATTACTGCATTAGATAACTATGTTGGCTTGCATGCATGTGTGGACACCGGTAAGTTAGACCCTCCCACTTATCTGGCACACTTCCTCGTGAAAACACCATTTGACCCGAGAGGAAGTGAGTTCATAACAGAGGTCAATGGAGTTTTCACACTCAGACTAGATGGAATCAATGATAGAGTCGTATTGCTCCTGCAAGGGCCACTTCACAAACCATGGGATCCGGGTGGAGGATTTGATATGATAAGCGTCTCTTGGCCCTTGTACCACAGACTATGGGATCCAGGTGGATGCTTCTTAAATAAGTCAAGCTTGGGACGTTAAACAAGCGCTACTTGGGAGGCAACCCAAGCTAAGTATCCTTTATTTTTAGTTCTATCATTTTCATTTATAAAAAAAAAAAAAACTTGATTCGCCACGCGAATCCACATTGGTCGCGCGAGACAGAAGCCCTGAATCTCCAGGGTTACTCACTTTTCTGTCTCGCGTCGCGAGGTCTACTTTTGCCTCGCGATTCTGGGCATCATCATCTGTTGGAATTCCAGATTCGCCTCGCGAGTGATCTCTCGCCTCGCGAATCTGCAATTAAGGTTTTTAATTTGCAGGAGTTCTTCCAGGATGCTAAGGGAGGCCGTGAGACCAATTGGATGAGGAGGCAACCATGGAAACTTGATTAGGGAGTATCCTCTCCTCTCCTCACTTTTATTTTTGTTTTTGTTTTGTTTTTGTTTGTCACTCTTGAATAATTTGAGAAGATCAAGAGTTTTTGTATGAATGTGTGTCGGCAAGCTTGTTGGATTTCAATTAAATTGAGCATAGATTGATTGCATGAATTTTTTGGACCATTGATGATTTCCCCCTAGGTTCTGAAATTAGAAAAGTTGATCCCCATGTGAAAAATTGAAAACTGAACTTTGAGAATTTTATTGTGATTACTTGATTTATGATAAGTTTGGGGTGAGGGGGTACACACACTAGGAATTGTATCTCGGTCAAACAATTTGCAAAATGTCCAGGTGAGGATTTGAGCCTCCAACTTTGTTTTTGATTGTGTGAATCACTGTTAAGTTGCACTTTCCCGGATTTGCTTAAATCTCTTAATGGTTTGCATGTTTATGTGTTGCATCAAATGATTTAGGCAATTTTCTTTGAATTAGCTTCTTGGCCTAAAGAGAACCATCCCTAATGCATGTTCCCTAGTTAGCCCCGTTGAGCCTAATTAGCCTATTGTTTCTTGATGACCCTAAATTATAAGCCAAAATCTAAAAAACCATGTTAACCCAATCTTAGGATTAGGAGAGCATGGAAGCGTAGCAAGAGAAGGGTTGTGAGGAACTAAGTTTGGGGTGGCTACAAGGTGATATGTCATTTGGGGTTGAGAAAAAGAAAAATAAAGGTTGAAATCCAAGGCAAAAAAAAAAAAAAAGAAAAAAAAAAAAAATTTGCCAAAGGAAAAGGGGCAGAACAAAAAGATTAGCAAGGAAAAGGCGTAGTCACCTGAGGCAAAAAGAAAAATGGAAAAAGGAATTTGAGTGGAATATGTGTCGAATGCTTATGCTCTCTTAGTTCCTAGGGACTTAAGCCTAGTATCCTTGAATATCCTACCCTGAGCCAGGCCCCATTACGACCTTTAAAAGACCTTCTGATGTTGCATGCATGTTTTCGTGGGGACTATTTTTGAGATGAAAATCAAATTCATGGGAAGTGCTCTTAAAAGGTGAAATTGAGTGAAAAAGTTGATAGCCTAGACGAATTTGAGCGAATGAGTGAAATGTTACATACCCTTGTGAGAAGGCAATTGTTTGAAATTGGTGATCTTCCTTTTGTGTGTGACTCTGATCCTCAACTTAGATTAATACTTGCATGAATGATAGGTTCTCAACTGTTTAAAGTAAATGAATGTGGGGATTACATTGATGTAGGAGAGATCATTGGAGAAAAACTGTTTTGATTGCATGAAATTTGTGCGAAATCGATTGATTCCTTTAGGCTTGCCAAGTCTTGAGTCGTTTTTGAGTTTTAGCTTGCTTGGGGATAAGCAAGGTTTAAGTTTGGGGTGTTTTGATAAGCCTTCGGCTTATCTAGTTTTATAACTAGATGGACTGTGGTTTTTGTGCAAATTATTCGAGTTCAATCTCGTTTTCGCCCAAATTTGGCCTTGTTTTGTTCCTAAGTAGACTTTTACTCGTTCTAGGCATTTTTAGTAGTTTTTAGTCTATTTTGAATAGAATTACGCTTTTTGTGTCTTTTTATTGTTTCAGGTTAGAAGTGAAGCTCCGGGAGTCAAGGAAAGTCAAGAAACAGTGGAAAAAGCACTTCTGGAGATACTCGCGAGTTATCTCGCCTCGCGAGCCTGAACATCAACTGAAGCAGCAATAGTCATCACTCTGGTTCGCCACGCGAAGACTCATCTCGCCCCGCGAGAGTCTGAAACCTGCAAGACAGAGACCAACACGGCATAGCCGTGATGAAGGTCACGGCTGTGACAGATTTAGGTTTGAAGTCTCGCCCCGCAATAAACATCTCACCTCGCGAGAGCCTGAAGACCCTAGAAGACAGAGACCATCACGGGCTTGCCGTGATGAATGTCACGGCTGTGACAGATTGAAGTTGGAAGACTCGCCCCGCGAACACACTATCGCCTCGCGAGAATCCAAATTTAAAAGCGAGCCAATACTAAAATTTGCCTCGCGAAGGAGTTCTCGCCCCGCGAGCGAGCAAGATTCAGAATCCTTATTTAAAGGCTGTTTCAGATCAGATAAAGGATGGAGGTTTTTTTCCACTTGTTTAGATCAGTAGTTACGAATCCTTGTTTTCTCTTTGGAGCTGCGTCTCCCTTTTCTTTTTATTTTATCATGGTGGTTATGTCGGATTGCTTGTCTATGAGCATGAGGAACTAATCCCCTCGTCTGAGGGAACAATGAAGCCACCCATGGCGGTGTAGATTCGATGTGATGTATGTTTTTCTCTCCTTTAATTCAATTCTTGTTTTCCAATTCTGATATGATTGCGTTGATCATATGTTTTGCGTGATTAACTAGTTAAACGTGTTTGAGGCCGAACGACGATTCGCGTTTTAGAACTTGAATTGGGATCACTAATCGACTATTGCACGAGAGTGAGTAGGAGATTAGTGCAACCTTGTAGGGAACAAGAATTAATCAAATTCGAGATTAGGATTATGAGACCTAGTAAGTAATTAATCCAATCGTCGAATACGTCCTATTGAGCACGACAATGGATATAGGGGAATTTGGGGGTCCCGGTTGACATTGTAATTGAACTTAGGGAGGAATTCATCATCACTTGGGAATGCATATTGGGTCGGTGGATTTGTGACCTTGGACATTTTAATTTCAGATTTTAATAGTTTAGTTTTATTAGATTTGTTAATTGAATATCGATCCTCTTGTTCTCTCTCCCTCAACCACCTTCTGTTACTTAACCAACTTATCTGATTTCCCGCGAATTGGTAGAATTGGTACCCCAATCCTTGTGTTCGACCTCGGTAAATTCTTACCGTGTTTTTATTACTTGCGACGACCCGGTACACTTGCCGGTGAGTCAACAAGTTTTTGGCATGGAGGAAGGAGAATCTGTTGCTCAAATGATAGGAAGATTTCAAACTATAGTCAACAGTTTAAAATCTCTTGGCAAAGTCTATACCAATGCTGAGAAGGTCGGAAAGATTCTGAGAAGTCTGCTGATAGGGCTCCGGCAAGCGTACCGGATCGAAGCAAGTAATAATAAAACGGTGAGAAACTGAGTATCGAACTCAGGGATTGGGAAACCAAGTACCACTTCACAAATTAAACAACTATTTAGACTGAGAAATATGTGTGAAAAGATTTCAAGAAAATAAAAGAAACAATAAAAGAAAATCAAATATTTTTGGAATTTTAAATATGAAAAAGAGATTTCCAGGAATTGGGTTACCAACAAGACTGCTCATGCTACCAAATTGACTAGCCGTCTTGTTAATTATCAAAATTGCTTTGAAGGTGAATTTATCCTAAATAAGTTAATGCTCCCTCTCGGGATACAAGAACCGTGCCTAATTAAACCAATCCCTACTCTCGTGGTAATTGAATTTAAATCGAACCCTTTAAGCTTTGTGACAATTCAGTGATGTAACACCCCGATTTTTACTGTTTCAAAATAATCGAAATGCGAACGATTATTTGTATATATTTATATGAGTGTTAGAAAATTATTTTAAATAAACGGAGTTCATCACTCAATCCTACTTGAATGTAGGAAGCTATGATTAAAATTTAGGTTGAAACGACGATAGTAATCCCTACCGCTATTTTCACTGACAGTATATTTATACTGCTCAAAAGACCTAATTTTAATTTGTGAACGAAAGACTTAAGGTTTTTATTTTATTTCCTACAATTCTGTATTTTTAGAATTATTTCAAAAAAAATAAAATAATTTATGTTTTTCGGGCGGAATACGTAATCGGGTAAACGTTAGAATGGATTTCGGAGTTTCCAAGAGTAGATAAAGATGTTATCTTAGGATTTTGAGATGATTCATGGGGATGAATCACACTTTTAAGTCTAGAAGGTTCTACAAGGTTAAAGTGGCAATTTATGAATTTTACGCTTAAGTCCTTGAACTTTCTATTAATTACACTTTGGTCCCTAAGTTAGTTTCTAAGTTTTTTTCAAGTGAATTGGGCCAGAATCCTTGCTCCAAAACTATGAGTGGACCGTGGCCATGAAGCCCAAATTCCTTGTCCATGGATTAATTTCATAAATCCCATTAGAAATTATATAAGTTTCCTATGTCATGTTTAAGCTTTAAGCCTTTTGGTGGGCCCCACAAAAATAAATCCAAGCCCAAATTTATTAGGCCCATGTTCAAGCCTATGAGGGAGTAGGGGCTGCCCTCATCTTGGATGAGCCAAGATTATTCTAGAATGTTCTACATTGTTCTCCATTTTTCTACAAGGTTCTACACCATTCTACTACATTCCACTATGTTCTCCATCCTTCTAGGTTTTTCCAAAAAGTCTCATGAAAATTCAACCAAGATGAGTCAAGATGAGAACACATTTAATGTGGCACATGGTCATCATTTCAAATTATTGGCAATTTGCAAAATAGTCCTTATACTTTTGGAATCTTTGCAAAATGGTCCCAAGAAATTATTTGCACTTTAATCCTTTGGACAAGCCACCTCCTTCCTACTAGATCCTTCTAAAGTGGAGCAACCAAACTCTATAAATACCCTCCCTCACATTTCATTTGGTTCCTATTGCCTTTTGTTCTAAAAACTCTTAAGTTCATAAGTCTTTAAGCATCAATTTGTGAAGCAAGTTCTTGGATTCTCACTTGTCTTTGATCTTCAAGAGGTGAATCCTATTCTTCTTCCTTAATCATGTCTATGTTCTTTAATGAGTTTCTTGATTCAAAGTTTGTTTCATATTTGTTCATCACTTTTAAGTTTCTAGATCTAGAACTTTGAAAATTCTTAACAAATTCTAGAAAAATCTTAAAAATGTGAAACCACTTCCTATGTTCTTATAATCATGTATATTGTCTGTATCTAAGAGTATGTGGTAATCAAAAATTTCTTTCCTAATAAACTAGCTTTGGCCGAACCTAGGAGAATAGGTTTGATAGGGTTTTGTTCATGTGTTGTCATGTATGATCATGTATTTCATATGACATGTATGCCTACACACTCTAATCCATGATTAGTTTATTAAAATGAAAATCCTTACCCTAAAATCTCTATGTTGGCCGACCCCTAGGTGGATGAGATTTGATGAGTTTTGTTCAAAGTTTTCATAAATGATCTTGGTTGATTAAGGACCATTAATCCATGACTTAATCATGATTAGGAATTTTAGTCACCCAAAACCCCTAGAAACCATGACCATGTAGTAGGGTTTTGGATGTTTTTAGTTTCTTGATTTGTTTTATTGTTGATTTGGTTGAAGGTGGTTGTGTTAACTAGTGGCGGGATAACGAGGATCGTCGTGTACGTGTTTCCGGTGATAACTCAGGTGGGAGAAAGAACCATTCCATCGTCGGAACCGATAAGTAGTATATAATTTATAATAATGGTGTAGGGCGACCTAAACCCTACTAGTGGTCGAGTAATCGACAATACCAAAATTGTATTGGAAGCTTTTCCGTAATACCAATGACGATTTGGGAATTGTAGGTTTATCGCCTTAGGAGAATTATTCATATTTGAGGATGTCTGAATTATTTACTTTTGACTGTTTGTGATCCGCTGGTTGAGGTATTCCATCTGCATGTGACGTATTATTGCGGTGTTTGAATATTTATGATATTGAGGATGTTTGTTGTCTGTCACGGCCGTGATGGCTATCATGGCCAGGCCGTGACAGAGTCTGACTTTGATATTTATTTGATTGGACTATTATTAGTTAGTTGTGATAAATCGCCTTATAGGATATTGAGATGTTTGAATATTCTGTTGATTAATGTGTTATGCATGATCTGCCTGGGTTTAATACTATGTTTAGATGATTTTAAGGAAAGATATATATTGCTCGGAGGTATTTTGTTTGGGTGAGAGTTTTGAATATGAATTAGAGGTGCCTCGCTATTATTTTATAGAAGTGATGTGATATAGAACGTAAGTGGAGGTTGTGAGGAAAAGCTTGAGGTACTAGGTTGTTATTGATAAAAGTCAGTGAGAATCATATGTTGCATTGTTGTTCATAACCGTGTATTTGAGATACACGAGGTCCGAAGTTCTCGTGGACCGTTCCAAATTAGAATTTAAGTTGTGCAACTATAGTGTCATTGCTATGCATGAGCACCCTTGATAGAGAGGAGAGAGAGAACCAGGGTGTGCACCGACGGTACTGTGCAGCTATAATGTCATTGCCTTGCATGAGCATTCTCACCATGGATGAGAATGTGCACCGGCGTTGGGAACGTGTCACTTGGATGACTGTCTGACATTCCTAACGAGGGATGTGTGACAGGATTAGTAGTGGCCACGTCAGCATAAATGTTTAGTTGCATGAGTTGGAGGGTAGAGGATGATGTTATAAAATATGAATGATTGTAGATTGTGAGTGATGCATGTTTGTGACTATTATTGTATTATATGCTATGAATCTTTTCCACTTATGATGATAGAACTGTTTCTTATCTCCCTATTTCTGTATTTTGTGTATGTTTACCCTGTTACGTTAGAAGACCAGATGGACGACTATGTTATTGAGGAGATGGATGGAACCCCATTGATCAGTCTCTGGCTCGACTAGTTTTTAACTAGTAAGACCATAGGTTTTATTCGAGTTTAATCTTGTTTTCGCCCAAATTTGGATGTAATTGTCCTCAAGCAACATTTTGAGTCTCTTAAGTATTTTTAGGTTAATTTATTTGATTTTGAGTCGAATAAAGCACTTACTGCTATTTCTTGTTTTCAGGTTAATAAAGGGAAGCAATTCTGGAATTATTCGCCCCGCGAGAGGCTACTCGCCCCGCGAGACTGAAGACCAGCCTGTGCCAGAAATGTCATCTTCTCTGCCTCGCCACGCGAACAACCATCTCGCCTCACAAGAAATCCAAACCCTGAAGGACAGAGACCATCACGGCCTAGCCGTGGTGAAGGTCATGGCCGTGACAGATCAGCACCCAAAGTTAGAAGTGATCACGGCCTGGCCGTAATAGGCATCACAGTCGTGACAGATTGGAATTTGAAGTCTCGCCCCGCGAATCACTATCTCGCCTCGCGAGAACTCAATTTTGAACTCGTGCCACTTATAAGATTCGCCTCGTGAGAGGCTACTCGCCTCGCGAGAGGCTACTCGCCTCGCGAGAGGCTACTCGCCTCGCTAGCGGGCGCAGATCCTGAAGGTTATAAATTGCTGTTTAGGGCAGATTGCAGAGCATCTTTTACTCTCTTCTTCTCTCCCATTTTGACGGCTGCGAATTTGTTCGTAGGTTTTTGTCATAGTTGTTAATGGAGAACTAGTCTCCTTGGATTGATCTGCTGTAATCGGGTTCCATTGACGCTTGAGGTTCTGTAATTCCTGATCTCATTGCTATTCTCTTTCAATATAGTTCTGTATGTTCTGTTTGCTTAATTCAGGATTATATAGAATATTTATTGATTTGTTTCGATGATTGTGTGTTCCTGAACTTAATCGCATTTGCTTAATTCGCGTGCGTTCAATCGTGTTTGCTTAATTCACGAGAGCTTCATCCGTTTGCTTAATTCAGAATTAGGAACATATGTCCCGTAGCGTCGATTTCGCTTGTTAATCGATGCTATAATTGAAAAGGGATTAGAATCCACTTAGGGCATGGAATTACATGAACCGATGATAGTTGGAAACCGAACAGCAGGTTGATCGTCTTTGTCTTATTTGATAATCACTTAATTTGCCCTGTTTTTATGCTCTATTTTCGTTCTGTTTTCTAATCAATTTAAAACCAACCCCCCCCCCCCCCCCCCCCCAACACCGATTTTCTGTGATTAATAACAATTCAAGAGTCCTTGTGAGACGATACTCGAGTTGTCGCGCTCTACTACAGTTTTTGTAAACCACTCGCTTTTTGACCCGTGTGCGACAGCGTGTCAAAATTGGCGCCATTGCCGGGGACTCTTGTTGTTATTAACAGAAAAAAAAAAAATTTTTTTTTGCTGAATTGGGCTGATTGTGAATCTACCCATGGATAATTATATGCAAGGTTATATGCCTAATGTTAATTATGAACCACCATGCATATATTATCCTGACTTTTCTGGTTTAATACACTTGTTGCCAAAGTTTAGTGGTCTTGCAGGTGAGAATCCGCTGAAGCATCTGAAATAATTCAAGGTTGTTTGTTCTATACTTTTGGGACCTGAAGGATTAACAGAAGACCATATCAAGATGAGAGCCTTCCCATTCTCACTTGAAGGTGCTGCGAAGGATCGATTGTATTTTCTTGAGCCGAATTCCGTCTCAACCTGGATTGATTTGAAGAAAGTCTTCCTAGAGAGATACTTTCCTGCCTTCAGAGCTGTATCAATCAGGCGAGAGATATTTGGTATTAGACAAGTCAGTAAAGCACCTCAAGCATATACAGCCAAGGATGAGTACCACCCCAGCTGGAGAAACCATCCAAACCCTTGGTATGGAAACTCACCCACGCAACAACAACTGATGTTGCCGCTGACACCATGATGAGCCTCTGGTTGACTGGTTTTATAACTAATAAAAACCTTGGCTTTGTGCTAATTTTATATCATTTTCGCCCAAATTAGATTTGATTGTCCTTAAGTAGTATTTTGAGTCTGTAAAGTATTTTTAGGTTAATTTAGCTGATTTAGGTGGCGTTTGGAAGAGCTTATTTAAGCTCCTTTTGACTTATCTGATGATATAAGCTCTTATGCAGTGTGTTTGGAAGAGCTTATAAAAATAACTTATGTCATCCCATAAGGAGTTTTTGACTTATTTTCATAAGTCACTGGGAGAAGCTTATGGAATTATCATAAGAGCTTATGCACTAAACACCCTCTATGTGTTTTTCACTATTCGAATCCTCTCATTTCCCTTTCTTTCTTTTTTTTTTTTTTTAAGCTCTTATGACATAAGCTCTCATGCGATAAGGTCTTATGTGATAAGCTCTTAATTAAGTTGTTTACCAAAACACACCCTTAGAGTTAAATAAAGTACTTATGCTATTTTCTGTTTTCAGGTTAATAAAAAGAAATAAATCTGGATCTTTCGCCCCGCGAGAAGGATGTTCGCCTCGCGAACCAGAAGGTGACTGTTCCAGAAATTGCCAACCATTTTGTCTCGCCCCGCGAAACATGACTCGCCTCGCGAGTAATCCAGCCCTGGAAGACCAAAAGTCAGCACGGTTTATGCATGTTAAAGGTCACGACTGTGGCAGTTTGGAAATTGAAGAGTTTCGCCTCGCGAATGATAAGCTCGCCTCGCGAGAATACCAAAAGTTGAAGATTCGCCTCGTGAAACAGCGTTCGTCTCGCAAGTCCGCTGATTCCAGATTCTGTATATAAGTCAGTTTTAGACAAAACTGAGGAGGAGCTAGTGAGCTGGCTAGTTTTAGTCAGAGTTGCTAGTTAGTCAGTAGTTGTAGTTCAGTAGTTTATTTTCTTTTCTTTTCTTTTGTGCTTAAGTCTGTAATGGAGAGCTAGTCTCCTAGATTAATCTACTGTGATTGGTTTCAATTACACTTGAGGTTTCTGTGATTCCTGTTTCCATTTGCTTTTCTCTTTTCAATGCTATGCTATATGTTTCTGTTTGTTTAATTCAGGAGTGTATAGTGTTGTGTTGATTTATTTCGGTGATGTTATGTTCCTATATTGAATCGCATTTGTTTAATTCGCGTGTGTTCATTCATGTTCATTTAGTTCATGAGGGCTTAACCCCGTTTGTTTAATTCGGGAATAGGAACATATATCTGTAGTAGCGATTTCGTTTGTTAATTGTTGCTATAACCGAAAGGGGATTAGAATCTGCTTAGGGCTTGGAATTTACATGAGCCAATGATAGTGGGGAACCGGGAACAGTAGGTTAATCGCTTTAGTTTATTTGATAATCTCTTTGAACTGCCTTGTTTTCATTGCTCTGCTTTTGTTTGTTTTCTTTATTTTATCTTAATCCAAAACCCCCCAAAACTGATTTTCTGTTAATAATAGCAACCTAAGAGTCCTTGTGAGACGACATCCGAGTTGTCGCTTCCCTATCTACATTATTTTGTAAACGCTCGTTCTTTTTGGCGCGTGGCGATAGCGCGACCACACCACCACAGAACTCTCCCCAAGTAACCACCTCTGCACCTTCTGGACCTTCACTAGAGGACCTGATCAAGCAAATGGCTGACAACAATCTCCAGTTTCAGCAGCAATTAAATGTCAGTATTCATACTTTGCACACACAGATTGGACAGTTTCAGCAGCAAACGGATGCTAGCATTCATACTTTGCAGACATAGATTGGACAGCTTGCCACTTCGATGAATGCCATGCAGCAAGCTCAAGGATCAGAACCCTTGACTAAGGAAATTGAGAGGAAGAGGCATATGGAGGACATCCATTCCGCCATGCTAGAGGATGATAAAGAAATTCTGGAATTAGATGATTCCATTGGCTCCTACGCATGTGCCAATTGTGATGGGAGAAATACCTGTGTGGTGCGTGCTGAGGTTACTGCATATATAGAAGGTGATGAATCTGGTAATGCAGTGGATGAAAATTGTGCAGAAGATGAAGCAGCACCAGAGACCCTCTCTACCTATTTGCCACCTCCCACTGTGGAACCACCAGCGATGGAGTTCAAGCCTCTGGATTTTGTACCCTTGGATATGAAGGCACTATGGCCAGTCCAAGAGGTTGAACCCCATTTTTATTGGGAGGACTTTGTTGACAAGGTTGACAAGGAGGTCATCTTTGACCCAAGAGGGAGTAAGAAGCCCGCCGCACTTGGCGAGGTCACCATAATTGTCAAGTGCTCACCTCCATATCAAGGCTGCAAGTTAGGGGACCATGGAATAAGATTCCGTCCCTTGTCTATCACTTGGGCCTTATGCTACAAGCCATGGGATCCGGGAGGATCATATTGCAATTTGAGCATTCCTTGGCCGCTGTATCACAGACAGTGGGATCCCGGTGGAACTGCCTCCATGAGTTTTCTCTAAACCTTACTCTTTTTAATCATCATTGCTTTGTTTCTGTTTTGTTTTCTTTTAGCTCTTGAATAATTTGAGAATATCAAGATTATGTGTGTGAGTCTTGTGTCGGTGAGCTTGTTGGTTTTTGATCAAAATTTGCATAGATGGATTGCATGATATTTGTTGACTGTTGATGATTTTCCCCCTAAGTCTTGAAATTTGAAAATTGATCCCCATTTGAAAAATTGAAAATTAAACTTTGAGATATTTTGTTGCGATTGCATGATTTATGATAAGTTTGGGGTGAAGGGATGCACACACTAGGGATAGAATCTCGGTCAAACAATTTGCAAAATTGTCCGGGTGAGGATTTAAGCCTCCAACATGTTTTTAACTATATGAATCACTTTTGAGCTGCACTTTCCCGAATTTGCTTGAATCTCTTCATGGTTTGCATGTCTATGTGTTTGCATCAAATGATTTAGGCAATTTTCTTTGAATTAGCTACTTGGACTAAATTGAACCAGTCCCTAATGCATGTTCCCTAGTTAGCCCCGTTGAGCCTAATTAGCCTATTGCTTCTTGATGACCCTATGTTACAAGCCAAAAATCTGAAAAACCATGTTAACCCGATCTTAGGATTAGGAGATCATGGGTGCTTAGCAAGACAAAGGTTTGCAAGAAACTAACTTTGGGGTGGCTACGAGGATATGATGTGCTATTTTGGATTGAGAAAAAGAGAAAAAAAATATAATAAAGGTTGGAGCCAAAGGGGAAAAAAGAAAAAAAAGAGAACAAAATGTCAAAAAGGGGTATTAGAAGAAAAAGGCTGTAGTCACCCAAGGCAGAAAGAAAAATGGAAAAAGGAACTTGAGTGGAAATTCAATGTATCAAAATGCTCATGCTCTCTTAGTTCCTAGGGACTTAAGCCTAGTACCTTCGAATATCCTATCCTTAGCCAGGCCCCATTACAACCTTTAAAAGACCTTTTGATGTTGCATGCATTTTTGCGTGGGAACTTAGTTTGAGATGAAAATCAAATTCATGGGAAGTGATCTTAAAAGTGAAATTGAGAGAAATGTTGATAGCCTAGACAAATTGAGCGAATGAGTGAAACACTAAATGCCCTTGTGAGGGAGGCGATTGTTTGAATTTGGTGATCTCCCTTTTGTGTGTAGCGTGGATTCCTTACTTAGATTAATGATTGCATGAATGATGGAATTCTCAATGTCTTAAAGTAGATGGAATTCTCAATCACGTGCGTTCAATCGTGTTTGCTTAATTCACGAGAGCTTCATCCATTTACGTAATTCGGAATTAGGAACATATGTCCCGTAGCGTCGATTTCGCTTGTTAATCGATGCTACAATTGAAAAGGGATTAGAATCCGCTTAGGGCATGGAATTACATGAACCGATGATAGTGGGAAACCGAACAACAGGTTGATCGTATTTGTCTTATTTGATAATCACTTAATTTGCCCTGTTTTTATGCTCTGTTTTCTAATCAATTTCAAACCAACCAACCAACCCCCCCTCAAAAAAAAAACCGATTTTCTGTGATTAATAACAATTCAAGAGTCCTTGTGAGACGATACTCGAGTTGTCGCGCTCTACTACAGTTTTTGTAAACCACTCGCTTTTTGACCCGTGTACGACAGCGTGTCACCCATACGAAACGGAGGTTGTTGAGGAGTTGAATGATGGTCCGCATGAAGTCGACGCTGAAGAACAACCTACTGATCCTAATAATGTAGCGTAGTAAGTTTAGGGCCAGTGAGTCACATAAGATGTTTTGTTTTCCGTTAGTTATAAGCAAATTGCATAAATAAGTACCTGTGTGGGATCCCGCTGAGAGGATACCCTAAACAGTGTTGTGTAAAATAAAGGATACTTATGTGTGTATTTATGTAATATAGTTTTGGTGTGTTATATTTGTAGAAGTTATATGATTATTAATTAAGTTTTAATTTTTACGTATTATCACCGATAAACGCGCGATTAAGTAAATAAATAATAAGGTTCTAATTTAATAATACAATGGGGCACAACGGGATGTCTCATTTGGTGGTATCAGAGCAGTTCGATTCTAATCGGACTGTGAGGTCTAGGATATTGTTACTAGTCGTGTCTAGTTGAGTCCATATCGGATTTTAACTATGCTTAGAAGATGGGTAGTGTGTCCGAATCTGACGCGATAAATAACATTAGTGTGGCATATGGTATTTATGTACTTGTCTATATGGTATTATATGTCATATTGATAAGAGTGAATGATTTCTTTTACAGAATCATGGCTCGTGGAAGAGAACGTCTGATCGACAATAATGACAGAACTCCTGAAAGAATTGTTGGAGCTAACAATGTGGAAAATAATCATACCGGAAGTGGAGGAGAGTCATATGAGACTCAAGATACCATGAAAAACATAGTTACTGCTCTGTTATTATAAACACAGCAGAATGCTGAGATGCTACAGATGAACAAAGAACAGCAGGAACAACAGAACCAAAGGAGAGCTGCAGCAGCTGAAGATGCCGGAATGGCTACTTTCCTGAAAGGGAAGCCACCCCAATTCTGAGGAGACTATGATCCAGAGAAGGCGGAATGGTGGATACAAGAGATCAAGAAGATATTCGATACCATGCACTACAGAGAGGATAGGAAAGTGACGTATGCTGCCTTCATGCTAACTGGAGGAGCAGAGTCTTGGTGGATAGGCAAGCGAAGATTGCTGGATGCCGAAGGCAGAGTTATCAACTGGAAGCTGTTTCGTGACTGCTTCTTTGAGAAGTATTTTCCGCGTCTAGTTCGACGCGAGAAAGAAAGGGAATTCATGAGTCTCAAACAAGGCAACATGACTGTTGGGGATTATGCATCACGATTTGAGGCTCTGATTAAGTATTCTGAATTTTATCAGAGATTCCCAGAAGAAGATTGGCAATGTAGAAGGTTTGAGGAAGGACTCTGACATGAACTCCAGAGGGCTATAGTATCTCTTGATATCTAGAGTTTTCCAGAGCTAGTGGAACGATGCAGTGCGATCGAAAGTCTAGATCGAGGTCAGCTAATGAGCGAAAACACTTGAGGAGTGGGGGTCCTACTCGACCGGGTTTTCGTGAGGCGAGGAGGTAGTAACTCTCAATGGAGACAGAGACCATATGCCCGACTGGCAGTCGAACACACCGGCCAAAGACTGGTGGTTAGAGCTGGTCAACAGCAGCAAGGCTTACCTTGTTTTAGATGTGGAGGACCGCATTATCTTAGAGACTACATGGAGCGACCTAGTTGTTTTCACTGTGGGAAAATAGGTCATATGGCCCGAGATTGCAGACAGCAGGCTAGGCGACCGCCGATAGCTGCAGGTAGAGGAAATGAAGGCAATAGGGGTGGAGCTGGGAGAGGAGTCATATCAATAGGGCAACAGGGAGCAAGACCTCAGGCCATTGGAAGAGTGTTTACCGTGAGGGGAGCTGAATCCTCTCAATCTGCTGATCTTATACAAGGTATGTGTTTGATAGCTGGTAGACTCTCGTATGTGTTATTTGACTCAGGCGCTACACATTCATTTATTTCGTATGAGTGTGTGGATCAATTAAAATTAATTGTTTCTCAATTACCTTATACCCTTACAATATCTACTCCAACTAGTAATCCTTTGACTACTATGTCTATTTGTTTACAGTGTCCTATAGTTGTTGAGAATAGGACATTTATTGTAGACCTTGTCTGTTTGCCTATGCAACAGATAGATGTTATTCTTGGCATGGATTGGCTTTCGGCTAACCATGTAATGCTAGACTGTTCTAGTAAGACTTTATCATTCCTTGAGTCTTTGATGTCGTGCGAGCGCACGTGCAATTCCGGCAAGTGCACCGGATTGTCGCCAAGTAATAAAAGATATCGATCCCACAAAGAACGTGATCTCAAATCGCAACTTATTGTTAAATGACAAAGCTGGACTGTATAAAAAGATTTTGATTATTGAAAAGGTATTGAATTTGAATTAAGAGATAACCTAAAATCAGAATCAAATAAACAGAAAGTAAACAGTTTATGGGTTTTCAAATCTAAAAGGATTCCTAGGGATTTGGGTTACCAACAAGATCGTTTATGTTACTAAACTGATTAAACCTTGGTAAATATCGAAATTGCCTTGAAGGCGAATTTATCCTCAAATAATTTAAGCTCCCTCTCGGGTTACAAAAACCGTGTCCAATTGAACCAACCCCTACTCTCGTGGTAGTCGAATTCAGATTGGACCCTTTACGTTTTGTGACAATTCGTTAATCCTCAAAGGACAGCTTCTAACTCTCGTGATTTCAGTCCTAAGTCTGATTCTATAGATCTGACACCTAAGTTCACCGCTAGGTTCCTCCTTAGAATGTCTACGACATATAAATAAGCGCGCACCAGATTTACAAGTAATTAAAACACTAGAAATCAGATCTAAAACAAAATCGCAATTAATAAAGTTGAAACATCAGTTCAATACCATAAAAAAAACTTGGGCATAGCCCCAATCCCTAGAAATTAAACTACTACTCAAGCCTTGTCATGGTGACGACAAGCTTGATTACAAATAACATGAAAGCAGAAATAAGAGAAGAAGAGGAAGAAGAAGAGGAGAGATCCTAGATTATTGCCTAAGTGGTAGCAGCCAAGAGTCCCTAAGCCTCGGACTTGATCCCATATTTATAAATTTGGGAAGTTAGAATCCCAATCTAACACAAATTAGATCCAAATCAGTTGCTTCAGATCCAAGTAACGCGCATCACGGCCGTGATGGCTTCTGCCTTGAAAATTCTTCACTGGTTGGTCTGTCACAGCCGTGATGCTCTTCACGGCCTGACCCTGATGGCCATCACGGCCTGGCCCTGACAGCTTCTAACTTTAGCCTTCTTTCTTTTCAGTTTTGCTCAATCATGGCCGTGATGGGCTCTGTTTGGCTCATTTTCTTCACTTTTCAAGTCCCATCTTCATCCAAACTCTATCAAGGTTGATCCTGAGCATTTAACCCTTAATTTATGCAAAACAACACCACAAAACCGCCTTACCCGTTCAAAGGTAAAAATTAACAAAAATCAAATTAAAAATGCCTAAACTATATGAAAATGCATGCAAAATGATAAACAAAGATGAGGTGAAATCACACTCATCAAATCACCCCAAGCTCAAGATTTTGCTTGTCCTCAAGCAATCACTAAGGCCAGAAGATATAAATAATCAGAGCATGCATAGTGAATCAAGAACCCAAGAAGAGTATCCAAGTGACAGGCACATTCGAATAAATCCCCAAGAGATAATCGATTTCAAGTCCAATTAGAAGCTTAGGTTCATCAAATTCATATTCTCACTGATTCAGGCACTCGTCTCACCTCACTCAAGTGTTCCAGGGTATATGACAATTCGATCAATTTCCTCAAGGAATGTATTCTACCATATGCTTGACTGTTAACCAAATCTCTACTTTATTAATGAAAACACATAAGAATCAAGAGGTCTTTTACTTTGGTTGTAATGTGGCCATAGGATTAATTGTTAGGTGGGGAGATCAAGAAAAGGAAATTTCAAGAAGGCTAAACAAATTATCAAACATTGCAAAGCATGACACCTTCTAAAATACCTTTTTGGGCTGTGATTCACTTTTCCACCTTTCTTTCTTTCTTTTTATTTTTATTTCTCACCTTCTTTTGTCATCCCCTTCTCCATTTTTTTTGTGTTTATTTCATTTTATTTATTTGTTGAAGGGGAGATTTTTAGCTCAAGAGAAATATTTTCTAACTTTCTCATCCCATACTTTTTCAAACTACCTTTTTACCCTTTTTGTAATACTTTAAAAGGTGCCATACCAAGCATTATTTATCAAAGTAATTCAAGGTGCCAAGAAAAGTATTTTATTCTTTTAGGCTCAAAATTGGGCAACTAAGGGGTGACATTTAATCAATCAAAGCTCAGAAGGCCGGAAAAAATATCTAGTGCCTCAATCATTTTCAAATATGTTTTCAAAAAATTTTGAAGTTTCAAAACGGTTTCAAGTCAAGTTCTAGAGAATACGATCCAAGAGGAATTAAAACACTCTATCACAAGGAATGGGGTAGATTTAGTGAGTACCCCTTTTTGGCTCAAAATCTTACATTTAGTAGTTCAAAAATCAGTGAGAAACACAAATTTAAGGAACCACATGCTAATTATCAACTATCAAAAGATCATCTCAAGGATTTTTATTTTTAGCCTTGTCACAAGAATAAAAAAATTGGGTTCAAAAATTCACTATCTCAATTCATTTGGCACCAAGTTCTCGCAATTGGATGCATATTCTAAGTGAGGGGCAATCTAAAGAATGCGATCATGCAAAACTATGCCTATATGAATGCAACATGAAAAATGCAAAAATGCAAAAATTTGCAAAAATACCCCTACCCCAAGGTTAAAACTTACATTGTCCCCAATGTAAATAATCAAGTCGGAGAGAGGAGAAAAATGGAACAACTCACCGAGGTGGTAGCGGGTGTTGGCTCACATTCCAGTCAAAACTTGTTGGAAACTGTATCACGTGCAGGCCGTGATCAATTCTGGTCTTCAGGAGCTGGCCTGTCACGGCCATGACCTGCATCACGGCTAGGCCGTGATGCTCTCTGATCTTAGGGTCCTTCTCATCATGCCTGTGATGGATATCACGGCTGGGCCGTGATCCCTTCTGGTGCTCTTGGATAGCTCATCACGACCGTGACCACTGTCATAGCCTAGGCGTGATGTCTTCTGACTCTATTTGTCCCAGCCCTTCTTGCGCTTCCTTCCTTCTTATCCTGAAAACACTTGGCGAATCTATTAATTTATGATTTTTTCTCTCTTGATCTTCTCAAATTATTCAAGAGCTAAATTCAAAAACAAAAGGAAAGGGGAAAGAAAAAGGAAAAGGAAACTTGGGTTGCCTCCCAAGAAGCGCTTATTTATGGTCTTAAGCTTGACCATACTTCCTTCAATCAACCGGGGTCGGCTGGGCCTAGAAGTGCAGGAACACTTCTCTTCCATGGGAGCCCTTCAAAGAGCCGATTCTGCTCATATGGCCAGTTGCGCTTCCGCTTTGCCCTTTTTGCTCTGAGTTTCCTAGCCTTACTCCCTCCCGGCGGAGGTTTTGGTTCCACATGATGAGCAACTCCATCTTAATCACTACTGGGGGCATCATTTGCCATGCAAATCTTCGGAGTTGCTTCCATGTTGAGCTCTTCCTTTACCTCTGGAGACTTTATATCGATCCTGCACACATGACACTCAAAAGGAGGGTTGTTATATGAGTTAGTAAATTCAAAATCGACCCTACCTTCCTCTACATTCAGAGAGAGTTTGCCATTCCTTACGTCTATTATTGCTCCAGCGGTGGCCAAGAATGGCCTTCCTCAAATGATGGGGAATTCGGAATTCCCGTTCATATCCAATACCAGGAAATCGGTAGGGATGTAAAATTTCCCTACCTTTACAGGGACATTCTCTAGTAGGCCTAGAGGAGTCCTAGTTGAGCCATCCGCAAATTGTAAGGAGAATTTGAATGGACTCAACTCTTTGGTTCCCAACCTTTCCAAGATAGCGAGCGACATCAAGCTCGCACTAGCCCCTAAGTCACACAAGGCTTGGTCTATTTGCACTTCTCCAATCGAGCAAGCGATAGAGAAACTACCTGGGTCTTTCAGTTTAGGAGGTATATTATATTTTTTCATGACATTTGGCTCCTCAGTTAAGCTCTTAGTTTCTACTGCCACTTGCTTTCTCTTTACCAACCTTTGTGGGAAAGGTATTGGGGGTTGGTAAGGCGGTGGAGGGACATACTTTGGTTCTGGCTCTTCATCTTCGCTCATGTCCTCCTCTGGTTCCACGTCCTTTACAACCACCCCAAGCTTATCATCCCTCAAGTATATGGCATTACAATGCTCATTGGGATTAACTTCGGGTTGCCCTGGGAATGTACCCTTAGGTCTCGAGTATGTGCTGGCTTGTTGGGCAATCTGAGTTTCTAGCATCTTGTTATGGATGGCTAAGTTATTTACCTTAGATGCTAGCTCTTTTATTGCCTCGTTCACTGCCCTACCTTGTTGTCTAAACTCTTCATTTTGCTTTGTTTGAGTTTCAACAAAACTTTCCAATAAAGACTCGAGTTTAGACTTCTGTACCTGAGGATACCCCAGTGCGGGTTTCCTATTACCTTGGCCCTCTTGGAACTCGTGGTTTAGCGTGTTGCTGTAGTTGCCGTAGGAGAGGTAAGGGCTGTTCTTCCTTTGGTTGTAGGGATTTGGGGGAGCATAATTGGGCAACTTCGGGTTTGTGCCGTAGAAGTTGTGACAAGAGTTCACTTGTTCCCCCGAAGCACTGGATCCAGAAGCAATACCTTGTGGGCATCCCATTATGTCATGTCCCTGCATCCCGCAAATCTCACAAACAAGGTTAGTAGCACCTATTGCACTCACATTAGTCCTTTCAAGCTGATCAAAACGTTTATTAAGTGAGTCTATTTTTGACATTATAAGATCAGTGCTATTTACTTCAAACTTACCCCCCGAAATCTTGTTCGGGTTATTACCTCTTTCTGAACCCCATTGGTGGTAGTTGGTGGCCACGTTTTCAATGATGTTGAATGCCTCAGTCAAAGGCCTATTCATAAATGCTCCACCAGCTGCAGAATCAAGTGACACCTTCGAAGATTAATCCAATCCGTTGTAGAAGGTATGCACTAATAACCACCTCTCGAGTCCATGATGCGGGCAGGACTCCAGCAATCCCTTATAGCGATCCCAAGCTTCTGATAAGGATTCTCCGTCCTTTTGGAAGAAGCCGGTGATCTGGGTTCGTATGTAGGCCGTCTTGGATGGAGGGAAGAATTTCTCCAAGAACGCCTGCTCCAGTTGGTCCCAAGTAGACAAGGTGTTAGCGGGCACTTGTTTCAGCCAAGCTTTTGCTTTTCCAGTCAGAGATGAGAGGAACAGCCTCAAGCGTACAAAGATCGATCGAGGCTCCATGAATTCTAATTGCATCGGTGAACTCCAAGAATGTCTCTACGTGATCAGTCGGGTCCTCCGAGGGCAATCCTCCGAATTGATGTTGCCTAATCATGTTGAATAGCATAGGAGGTATAGTGTAGTTCTCCGCCTCGATCTCTGACCTAGCAATCCCAGTTCGCAAGCCCCTAGCATTTGGGACTGCGTCGTCCTTCAATGGTTTCGTATCCGGTTGATTCACCATGAGTGGAATGGGACTCAACCTTTCTCTCTCTCTTTGTAGTCTCCTACGTCTGTGAAAGGTCCTCTCGATTTCGGGGTCAACCTCAGTAAGGTCTCCAAAACTTAGGGATCTTTGCATACAAGAGAAAAAACAGAGAGAGATAGATACTAAAAAGAAGAGACTGAAATATTTTTTTTTCCAAATATAAAATTAAAAAAATTAAAAGAAAAGGTCCAGAAAATCAATTTAAAAATTAAATTGAGATTCAAGAAGGCACAGTCCCCGGCAGCGGCACCAAAAACTTGATGTCGTACGAGCGCACGTGCGATTCCGGCACGTGTACCGGATTGTCGCCAAGTAATAAAAGATATCGATCCCACAGAGACCGTGATCTCAAATCGTAACTTATTGTTAAATGACAAAGTTGGACTGTATAAAAAGATTTTGATTATTGAAAAGGTTTTGAATTTGAATTAAGAGATGACCTAAAATCAGAATCAAATAAACAGAAAGTAAACAGTTTATGGGTTTTCAGATCTAAAAGGATTCCTAGGGATTTGGGTTACCCACAAGATCGTTTATGTTACTAAACTGATTAAACCTTGTTAATTATCGAAATTGCCTTGAAGGCGAATTTATCCTCAAATAGTTTAAGCTCCCTCTCGGGTTACAAAAACGGTGTCTAATTGAACCAACCCCTACTTTCGTGGTAGTCGAATTCAGATTGGACCCTTTACGTTTTGTGACAATTCGTTAATCCTCGAAGGACGGCTTCTAACTCTCGTGATTTCAGTCCTAAGTCTGATTCTATAGATTTGACACCTAAGTTCACCGCTAGGTTCCTCCTTAGAATGTCTACGACATGTAAATAAGCGCGCACCAGATTTACAAGTAATTAAAACACTAGAAATCAGATCTAAAACAAAATCGCAATTAACAAAGTTGAAACATCAGTTCAATACCATAAAAAAAAACTTGGGCATAGCCCCAATCCCTAGAAATTAAACTACTACTCAAGCCTTGTCATGGTGACGACAAGCTTGATTACAAATAACATGAAAGCAGAAATAAGAGAAGAAGAGGAAGAAGAAGAGGAGAGATCCTAGATTATTGCCTAAGTGGTAGCAGCCAAGAGTCCCTAAGCCTCTGACTTGATCCCATATTTATAGATTTGGGAAGTTAGAATCCCAATCTAACACAAATTAGATCCAAATCAGTTGCTTCAGATCCAAGTAACGCGCATCACGGCCGTGATGGCTTTTGCCTTGGAAATTCTTCACTGGTTGGTCTGTCACGGCCGTGATGCTCATCACGGCCTGGCCCTGATGGTCATCACGGCCGTGATGGCCATCACGGCCTGGCCCTGACAGCTTCTGACTTCAGCCTTCTTTCTTTTCAGTTTTGCTCGATCATGACCGTGATGGGCATCACGGCTAGGCCGTGATGGGCTCTGTTTGGCTCATTTTCTTCACTTTTCAAGCCCCGTCTTCATCCAAACTCCATCAAGGTTGATCCTGAGCATTTAACCCTTAATTTCTGCAAAACAACACCACAAAACCGCCTTACCCGTTCCAAGGTAAAAATTAACAAAAATCAAATTAAAAATGCCTAAACTATATGAAAATGCATGCAAAATGATAAACAAAGATGAGGTGAAATCACACTCATCAGTCTTCTAGTATAGTCTCTGCCAATGAAGGAGTATCCATGAGGAGTGACGATTCTCGGCAGTACGTGATGCTGTTCGCGGTGGAAACTATCGAGAACCCTAGTATAGATTCTATGCCTATTGTGAGAGAGTTTCCTGAAGTTTTCCCTCCCGACGTTCCAGGTTTGCCACCAGAACGAGAAGTGGAATTCACCATAGATCTTGTACCAGGGACAGGACCTATATCTATGGCGCCTTATTGGATGTCACCTATAGAATTGGTGGAGTTGAAGAAACAGTTGGATGATATGTTGGGAAAAGAGTTCATAAGGAGAGTTCATAAGGCCGAATGTTTCACCATGGGGAGCTCCGGTGTTGTTTGTTAAGAATAAAGATGGAAGTGCTAGGTTGTGCACGGATTATAGACAGTTAAACAAGGTAACAGTTAAGAATAAGTATCTGTTGCCTAGGATAGATGATCTGATGGATCAATTGAAAGGAGCAGGAGTATTTTCCAAGATTGATTTGAGATCTGGATACCATCAGATTAGAGTAAAGAAGGAAGATATACTAAAAAATGGCTTTTAGGACAAGGTATGGACATTACAAGTATTTAGTTATGCCGTTCGGTGTGACTAACGCGCCAGCAGTGTTCATGGATTATATGAACCGGATATTTAGACCGTTCCTTGATATGTTTGTGGTTGTATTCATCGACGACATCCTTATCTATTCTCGTACATGGGAAGATCATGAGAAACATTTAAGGATAGTGCTGCAAGTTCTGAAGGATAGGCAGCTTTATGCTAAACTTTCCAAGTGTGAGTTTTGGATAGAAGAAATCCAATTTCTTGGACATGTGATCAACAAGGAAGGTATAGCAGTAGATCCAACAAAGGTTGAGGCAGTTCTTAAATGGGAACGACCTAAGTCAGTAAGTGAAGTACGAAGTTTTCTAGGGTTAGCTGGATATTATCGGAGGTTCATAGAGGGTTTCTCGAAGATTGTGTTATCTATGACGCAGTTGACGAGGAAAAATACAGCTTTTGTATGGGCGGACAACTGTGAGCAGAGTTTCCAAAAGCTAAAGGAAAGGTTGACTACATCACCTGTGTTGACTTTACCGGATCCATTAGGACAGTTTGACGTATACTGTGATGCGTCATACCAATGTTTAGGTTGTGTTCTAATGCAAGAGGGAAGAGTGGTGGCTTATGCTTCCCGACAATTGAGAATTCATGAGAGGAACTATCCGACTCATGATTTGGAATTAGCAGCCATAGTGTTCGCATTAAAAATATGGCGACACTTTCTATATGGAGCAAAATTTAATGTTTACAGTGACCATAAAAGTCTGAAGTATCTGTTCGACCAAAAGGAGTTGAATATGAAACAACGAAGATGGATGTAGTTTATCAAAGATTATGAGTTTGATTTACTATACCATCCTGGGAAGGCGAATGTAGTAGCGGATGCCTTGAGTAGGAAATCGTTGCATGTGTCCGCAATGATGGTTAAAATGTTGGAATTACTGGAACAGTTCAGAGATTTGAACTTAGGAATGGAGTTGGTTGAGGATAAAATTTGCTTAGGTATGATCACTATTAGTAGTGATTTTATGAGAGATCTTAAGGATAAATAGGCTCAGGATCTATATCTACAGGAGATAAGTAGAGGTATAGATGAGGGTAAAATTTCTGAGTTTAGTAAAGGAACAAATGGTGTACTGAGATTTAGGGATAGAATATGTGTTCCAGAGGATTTAGAACTTAGGAAGGTGATATTAGAAGAAGCACATAAGAGTAAGTTGAGTATTCATCCTGGATCCACTAAAATGTATCAGGATTTAAAGAAATTGTTTTGGTGGACGACGATGAAGAAAGAGGTAGCAGAGTATGTTTTATCTTGCCTGATGTGTCAGAAGGCTAAGATAGAGCTTCAAAATCCAACTATTTTATTGCAATCATTAGATATCCCAGAATGGAAATGGGATAGCATCGCTATGGATTTTGTGGTTGGACTACCACGAACTCCTAAGAGACATGATGCGATTTGGGTTATCATTGATAGGTTGATGAAGTGTGCTCACTTCTTACCTATGGGTGAAAGCTATAGTTTGGAGAAGTTGACCCAAATCTACATCAAAGAAGTTGTTAGGTTGCATGGTGTGCTATCGAGCATTGTCTCAGATCGAGATCCTAGATTTACATCTAGATTTTGGAAACAGTTGCACCATGCTTTAGGGACCAAGTTGAGGATGAGTTTTGCTTATCATCCCCAAACGGATGGACAGTCAGAAAGGACGATTCAATCATTGGAGGTCCTTTTAAGAGCTTGTGTTTTGGAACACACTGGCAGTTGGGATGAGTTCTTGCCATTGATTGAATTTACTTACAACAATAGTTTTCACAGTAGTATAGGGATGACACCATATGAGGCTTTGTATGGTAGGAAGTGTAGGGCCCCGTTATGTTGGTATGAGAGTGGTGAAAATCAAGTCTTGGGTCCAGATGTGGTGCAACAGACTACGGAACAAGTTGGGAAGATAAGGGAAAAGATGAAGGAAGAACAGGATAGGCAAAGGAGCTACAGTAACAAGAGAATGAGACCTTTAGAATTCCAGGAGGGTGATCACGTGTTTTTGAGAGTCACTCCGAAGATCGGAATTGGCAGGGCTATCAAAACTAGAAAAATTACTCCTAGATTCATCGGACCTTTCCAGATTCTTCGAAGGATTGGTCCAGTAGCTTATCATGTTGCTTAACCATCTAACCTTGCTAACCTTCATGACGTCTTTCACGTTTCTCAGTTGAGAAAATATTATCCTGATCCTTCACATGTTATTGAGTCTGAGTCTATACAACTACAAGAGAATATAGAGTATAAGGCTCTACCTGTAAGGATAGCAGATAAAGAGATTAAGGAGCTTCGTGGTAGACAAATTCCTTTGGTTAAGATCATATGGGATAAAACTACTGGAGATGCTACTTGGTAACGTGAAGCAGATATGCAACAATGATATCCACATCTTTTCTGAAGTATGTAAATTTCGAGGACGAAATTTTTTTTAAGTGGGGTAGTAATGTAACACCCCGATTTTCACTGTTTCAAAATAATCGAAATGCGAACGATTATTTGTATATATTTATATGAGTATTAGAAAATTATTTTAAATAAACGGAGTTCATCACTCAATCCTACTTGAATGTAGGAAGCTACGATTAAAATTTAGGTTGAAACGACGGGCGAATCCCGGCCTACTATTTTCACTGACAGTATATTTATACTGCTCAAAAGACCTAATTTTAATTCGTGAACGAAAGACTTAAGGTTTTTATTTTATTTCCTACAATTCTGTATTTTTAGAATTATTTCAGAAAAAAATAAAATAATTTACGTTTTTCGGGCGGAATACGTAATCTGGTAAACGACTGAATGGATTTTGGAGTTTCCAAGAGCAGATAAAGAGGTTATCTTAGGATTTTGAGATGATTCATGGGGATGAATCACACTTTTAAGTCTAGAAGGTTCTACAAGGTTAAAGTGGCAATTTATGAATTTTACGCTTAAGTCCTTGAACTTTCTATTAATTACACTTTGGTCCCTAAGTTAGTTTCTAAGTTTTTTTCAAGTGAATTGGGCCAGAATCCATGATCCAAATCTATGAGTGGACCGTGGCTAGGAAGCCCAAATTCCTTGTCCATTGATTAATTTCATAAAGCCCATTAGAAATTATATAAGTTTCCTATGTCATGTTTAAGCTTTAAGCCTTTTGGTGGGCCCCACAAAAATAAATCCAAGCCCAAATTTATTAGGCCCATGTTCAAGCCCATGAGGGAGTAGGGGCTGCCCTCATCTTGGATGAGCCAAGATTATTCTAGAATGTTCTACATTGTTCTCCATTTTTCTACAAGGTTCTACACCATTCTACTACATTCCACTATGTTCTCCATCCTTCTAGGTTTTTCCAAAAAGTCTCATGAAAATTCAACCAAGATGAGTCAAGATGAGAACACATTTAATGTGGCACATAGTCATCATTTCAAATTATTGGCAATTTGTAAAATAGTCCTTATACTTTTGGAATCTTTGCAAAATGGTCCCTAGAAATTATTTGCACTTTAATCCTTTGAACAAGCCACCTCCTTCCTACTAGATCCTTCTAAAGCGGTGCAACCAACCTCTATAAATACCCTCCCTCACATTTCATTTGGTTCCTATTGCCTTTTGTTCTAAAAACTCTTAAGTTCATAAGTCTTTAAGCATCAATTTGTGAAGCAAGTTCTTGGATTCTCACTTGTCTTTGATCTTCAAGAGGTGAATCCTATTCTTCTTCCTTAATCACGTCTACGTTCTTTAATGAGTTTCTTGATTCAAAGTTTGTTTCATATTTGTTCATCACTTTTAAGTTTCTAGATCTAGAACTTTGAAAATTCTTAACAAATTCTAGAAAAATCTTAAAAATGTGAAACCACTTCCTATGTTCTTATAATCATGTATATTGTCTGTATCTAAGAGTATGTGGTAATAAAAAATTTCCTTCCTAATAAACTAGCTTTGGCCGAACCTAGGAGAATAGGTTTGATAGGGTTTTGTTCATGTGTTGTCATGTATGATCATGTATTTCATATGACATGTACGCCTACACACTCTAATCCATGATTAGTTTATTAAAATGAAAATCCTTACCCTAAAATCTCTATGTTGGCCGAACCCTAGGTGGATGAGATTTGATGAGTTTTGTTCTAAGTTTTCATAAATGATCTTGGTTGATTAAGGACCATTAATCCATGACTTAATCATGATTAGGAATTTTAGTCACCCAAAACCCCTAGAAACCGTGACCATGTAGTAGGGTTTTGGATGTTTTTAGTTTCTTGATTTGTTTTATTGTTGATTTGGTTGAAGGTGGTTGTGTTAACTAATGACGGGATAACGAGGATCGTCGTGTACGTGTTTCCGGTGATAACTCAGGTGGGAGAAAGAACCATTCCATCGTCGAAACCGATAAGTAGTATATAATTTATAATAATGGTGTAGGGCGACCTAAACCCTACTAGTCGTCGATTAATCGACAATACCAAAATCGTATTGGAAACTTTTCCGTAATAACAATGACGATTTGGGAATTGTAGGTTTATCGCCTTAGGATAATTATTCATATTTGAGGATGTATGAATTATTTACTTTTGACTGTTTGTGATCCGCTGGTTGAGGTATTCCATCTGCATGTGACGTATTATTGCAGTGTTTGAATATTTATGATATTGAGGATGTTTGTTGTCTGTCACGGCCGTGATGGCTATCACGGCCAGGTCGTGACAGAGTCTGACTTTGTTATTTATTTGATTGGACTATTATGAGTTGGTTGTGATAAATCGCCTTATAGGATATTGAGATGTTTGAATATTCTGTTGATTAATGTGTTATGCATAATCTGCCTGGGTTTAATACTATGTTTAGATGATTTTAAGGAAAGATATATATTGCTCGGAGGTATTTTGTTTGGGTGAGAGTTTTGAATATGAATTAGAGGTGCCTCGCTGTTATTTTATAGAAGTGATGTGATATAGAACGTAAGTGGAGGTTGTGAGGAAAAGCTTGAGGTACTAGGTTGTTATTGATAAAAGTCAGTGAGAATCATATGTTGCATTGTTGTTCATAACCGTGTATTTGAGATACACGAGGTCCGAAGTTCTCGTGGACCGTTCCAAATTAGAATTTAAGTTGTGCAACTATAGTGTCATTGCTATGCATGAGCACCCTTGATAGAGAGGAGAGAGAGAACCAGGGTGTGCACCAACAAGATCTTGTGGCAAACTATAGTGTCATTGCCTTGCATGAGCATTCTCACCATGGATGAGAATGTGCACCGGCGTTGGGAACGTGTCACTTGGACGACTGACTGACATTCCTAACGAGGGATGTGTGACAGGATTAGTAGTGGCCACGTCAGCATAAAGGTTTAGTTGCATGAGTTGGAGGGTAGAGGATGATGTTATAAAATATGGATGATTGTAGATTGTGAGTGATGCATGTTTGTGACTATTATTGTATTATATGCTATGAATCATTTCCACTTATGATGATAGAACTGTTTCTTATCTCCCTAGTTCTGTATTTTGTGTATGTTTACCCTGTTACGTTAGAAGACCAGATGGACGACTATGTTACTGAGGAGATGGATGGAACCCCATACGAAACGGAGGTTGTTGAGGAGTTGAATGATGTTCCGTATGAAGTCGACACTGAAAAACAACCTACTGATCCTAATAATGTAGCGTAGTAAGTTTAGGGTCAGTGAGTCACATAAGATGTTTTGTTTTCCGTTAGTTATAAGCAAATTGCATAAATAAGTACCTGTGTGGGATCCCGCTGAGAGGATACCCTAAACAGTGTTGTGTAAAATAAAGGATACTTATGTGTGTATTTATGTAATATAGTTTTGGTGTGTTATATTTGTAGAAGTTATATGATTAATAATTAAGTTTTAATTTTTACGTATTTTCACCGATAAGCGCGCGATTAAGTAAATAAATAATAAGGTTCTAATTTAATACAATTGGGGCACAACGGGTGTCTCAAATGAACCCTCGTAGGACTGCTTCTAACTCTCGTGATTTAAGTCCTAAGTTCGATTCCTATAGATCTGATACCTAAGTCCACCGCTAGGTTCCTCGTTAGAGTATCTATGACATGCAAATAAGTGCGCACCAGATTCACAAGTAATTCATGCAATAGGAATTAAATCGAAAGCAAATTGAAATTAACAAAAAGTAAAACGTCAATTCATAACATAAAAAAAATCTTGGGCAGAGCCCCAATTCATAGAAATAAAAACAACTATTCAAGCATTGCCATCTTCATAGCAAGCTTGATTAACAAAAGCAGAAAAAGAAAACCTAAGAGAAGAGAAGAAATTGGAGAAGAAGAGAAATCCTAATTTTTGCCTAAGGTAGCTGCCCAAGTTATCCTATTTTCGAGCCTAATTGCCCTATTTATAGAGTAGGTTAACTTGAATCCCAAGCAATTACAAAATCAGATCAAATCAGCTTTTAAAATTCCAGATATTGCGCGTCACGACCGTGATACGGATTCTGTCTTGGAAAACTTGGCATTGTTTGACCTGTCACGGCCGTGATGGCCTTCACGGCCTGGCCGTGATGGCCATCACGACCTGGCCGTGACAGGATCTGACTTTACGTTCTTTCTTTTTCAGCCCTGCTCGATCATGGCCGTGATAGGGATGGGCTCTGTTTGGCTCAATTTTCTTGTATTTCAAGCTCCGCCTTCATGCAAACTCCAACATAATTGGTCACGAGCATTTTAATCTTCATATTTAATTGCCAAATCTTATCATATCCTTTATTATTGTGAAAGGCAATTATTATCCAAATCCAAGTTGATTTGGATCCAATCTTTTATCTCAATGTCAATTGAATTATTTTTTAACCATAATAATTCAAATCCAAATTGATTTGGATTCAAATCCAAATTGATTTGGATTCAAATCAATCATGTGGGCCCTTGCAATTTACTTGGCAATCTTCAATTTAATTGATTTCCATTCTTTTCTTCTTGATACTTTCCTAAAAATCAAAAATAAGAATAATATCAGAAAATTAATAAAAATCTAATTAAAATTAATTAAATACACACATTGACTATAAAATAACCAAAATAGGAAAACAAATTCTAATTTGGGCTAAATCAAGCATTCAATAAAATTTAATTGATGAAATCCGCTCTAAAATAATAGATAAAACATGATAAGACATTGGATTATCATCTGCCTAAACAGTGGAGACCTTTGGTCAGTGCTATCTCTCAAGCCAAGGATCTCACTACCTTGACTATGGTGAACTTCTTGGAACACTCGTTGTTCATGACCAAGAACTTGGAGATGAAGTTGCACCAAAGAAGGTCAAGTCAATTGCTCTGAAAGCTGATCAAAAGTCAGCAAAAGTTTCCAAGGCGCTAAAGGTAGACGAGTCATCCAATGATGCTGACCTGTTTGAACACGAGAATTATGAGAGTGATGAAGAATTGTCTCTCCTGACCAGGAAGATAAAGCTTCTCCTACAAAAAAAGAAGTTCAAGAGGGATAAGCCATTCAAAAGGTTCAACAAGGACAAGAACTTCAAAGAATCCACCTCAACAGACAAAAGTCCAATTGTTTGCTATGAGTGCAAGAAGCCTGGTCATATCAAGGCTGAATGTCCTCAACTCAAGAAGGCCCCTTTTAAGAAATTCTTCAAGAAGAAGAAGAAAGGAATGATGACTACTTAGGAGGATCTGGAGTCAACGTCTTTTGATGAAGAAACAGAGGGAGAAGCCAATCTCTGTTTGATGGCCAACACTGACTCAGACTCGGATAATGAGGTACATCCTGACTATGAGGAATGACTTGATGTCTACGAGGAGTTGCTGGAGGAATCCAGCTGCTTATCTAAGGCCTTCAAATCCCTCAAGAGAGAGTATGTAAAGCTCACCAGTGAGCATAAACAGAAATCTCAAGAGTGTGAGAAGCCGGTTATAGAGAACGGTGAGCTGAAGACTGAAAAGTCTACTGAAGCTAAGATCTCAAGTGAAACATCACCATCTGCAGATGTTGAAAAACTTCAACAGAAAGTGGAAGAGCTCACTTCTGATCTTGCCAAATTTGTTAATGGTAGAGATAATCTGACTAAGCTACTTGGCTATCAGAGGCACTCTCTTAACATATAAGGTATTGGATATGTCCATCAGACACATCATAAAGTATCAACTAAAGCTTCTACAGTATCTGTTAAGTCAACTGTAACCAAGTCTACACCTATTTGTAACTTCTGTGGAAAAACTGGACATGTTATGTCTAAGTGTATCCATAATAAGAGAATGAAGTCTTCACAGACTCCTAGAACTAATAGAAAAGGAACCACAAAAATATGGGTACCTAAAGATCAAATAATTTTTGTTACAGATGTCCTCAACAGGACAAAGAAAACACCACTGCTGGTACCCGGACAGTGGTTGCTCACGTCATATGACAGAAGAAAGGTCTATGTTCCTAGACCTCCAACTTAAGAAAGGAGGACACGTTGCCTTCAGAGGGAATCAGAAAGGGAAAGTTATAGGAATTGGTATTATTGGTGGTGAACCCCCTCTTCCCTCTATATCTAATGTTCCTATGGTTAAAGGATTAAGACACAATTTGCTTAGCATAAGTCAATTATGTGATAGTGGATTTGATGTTTCCTTTACCAATGATGTATGCATAGTTAAAGACTGTTGTGGCAAAATCCTCTTTTCAGCTAAAAGGCAACAAAATCTTTATAAGATCGAGCTGACTGATCTCTCAGATCAAAGTGTAACCTGTCTGATGTCTAAAGAGGATGAGAGATGGTTATGGCATAAGAAACTAGGACATGCTAGTATGAAACTAATTTCTGAATTAAAAAGGAATAATCTTGTGAGAGGATTGCCTGATATTAGTTTTAAGAAAGATGTCTTGTGTAATGCATGTCAGAGAGATAAACAGATAAAATCAAGTTTCAAATCTAAAAACCAAGTATCGACCTCTAGACCTCTTCAGTTGTTACACATGGATATGTTTGGACCAGTTAGTGTTTCCAGCCTGACTGGAAGAAAATATGGATTTGTCATAGTTGGTGACTATTCTAGATACACATGGGTATTCTTCCTAACACACAAGGATGAGTCTTTTAAGGCTTTCTCAGTATTATACAAAAGAGTACAGAATGAGTAGGGGTTCTGTATTTCTATCCTTAGAAGTGATCATGGGGGAGAATTTGAAATGAGCAGTTTAGACAGTTCTTTGAGGAGAATGGAATCTCTCACAATTTCTCTGCACCTAGAACTCCACAGCAAAATGGAGTGGTTGAGATAAAGAACAGATCTCTGCAAGAGATGGCTAGATCTATGCTCAATGAAAATAATCTCCCTAAGTACTTCTGGGAAGAAGCTGTAAACACTGCTTGTTATGTACAAAACAGAATACTTATCAGGCCTTTTCTAAAAAGGACTCCTTATGAATTGTGGAAAGGAAAAAGCCCCAACATATCTTATTTTCATGCTTTTGGATGTGAATGTTTTATTCTGAACACCAGAGATAATCTTGGAAAGTTTGATTCTAAGGTAGATAAAGGTATTTTCGTAGGTTATTCTGAAATATCTAAGCCTTTTAGAGTTTACAATTCAAGAACTTGTATTATTGAAGAATCTGTTCATGTTAAATTCAATGATGGATTAAAGACTGATAAAGAACTATCAGATCTAGAAGATGATCTTGCAGGTCTAGATATAAACAAGCCAGAAAGTCAACAACCCGATCTAACCAAAACAGAACATGTTCCTGAGATTGACAGACAAGTGGAACAAACGAGTCAGCAGACAAGTCAAGATCTTCATGATGATCTCAAAAGGGATTGGAAGTTCAACACCCATCACCCTAAGGATCTTATTATTGGAAATCCATCTGAAGGAGTAAGAACCAGATCCACATTTTGAGAATCAAGCAACGTTGCCTTTATTTCAGATTTGGAGCCTAAACACATTGAAGAAGCTCTTGAGGACGAAAGCTGGATTCTTGTTATGCAAGAAGAACTTAACCAGTTCACCAGAAATGATGTATGGACTCTTGTCTCTAAGCCTAAAAACAAGTTATTTATTGGAACAAGATGGGTCTTCAGAAACAAATTGGATGAAGATGGTAAAGTTGTCAGAAATAAGGCAAGGTTAGTAGCTCAAGGCTATAACCTACAAGAAGGTATTGATTATACTGAAACCTTTGCACCTGTAGCTAGAATAGAAGCCATATGCATTTTAATGTCATATGCTGCACAACACCAAATTTTACCTTGTTTCAAATGGATGTAAAAAGTGCTTTTCTAAATGATATAATTGAAGAAGAAGTGTATGTTAAACAACCCCCTGGTTCTGAGGATACTGATAAACCAGATCATGTTTTCAAACTTAAAAAGGCATTATATGGTTTGAAACAAGCACCTAGAGCATGGTATGATAGACTCGGTTCTTTTCTCATGCATAATGGTTTTACTAGAGGACAAGTAGACACTACTCTGTTCAAGAAATGCTCTAAAAAGGACTTTATTATAGTTCAAATATATGTTGATGATATTATTTTTGGATCAACTAATGAAAAGCTGTGCAAGGAATTTTCAAATCTAATGCAAGCTGAATTTGAGATGAGCATGATGGGAGAATTGAAGTTCTTCCTTAGATTACAAATCAAGCAGACAAGTGATGGAATTTACATTCATCAACAAAAATATACCAAGGAGATACTCAAAAAATACAAAATGGAAAATGCAAAGCTCATGAAAACCCCTATGCAACCCAAGGAAAAACTAAGCAAAGATGATGAAGGTAAAAAGGTAGATCAAACTGTCTACAGAGGTATGATTGGCTCTCTACTGTAGTTTAATTCAAGCAGACTTGACATTCAATTTAGTGTCTGGATGTGTGCTAGATTCCAATCTGATCCTAGAGAATCTCATCTTAAGGCTATTAAAAGAATATTTAGATATTTGCTTGAAACTACTAATCTTGGTTTGCTGTATTTAAGATCAAAAGAATACAGATTAGTGGGATATTGTGATGCTGATTTTGCTGGAGACAGAATTGAAAGAAAAAGCACCAATGGAGGATGTCACTTCATTGGAGCAAGTTTAGTCTCATGGTCAAGCAAGAGGCAGACAACCATTGCCCTGTCTCTCTCCATCGGGCGTAATACATCTTTGCTGCTAGTTGCTGCTCTCAACTCTTATGTGAAAAACATCAACTTGAGGATTACTCTATTTATGAACATAACATATCTGTATGGTGTGATAATTCCAGTGCTATATGCTTAACTAAAAATCCAATTCAGCATTCTAAGGCTAAGCATATTGAAATCAAACATCATTTTATTAGGGATTATGTTCAGAAAGGCATCTTTGATATTAAGTTTGTTAAAACTGAAAATCAATGGGCTGATATTTTCACTAAACCCCTCGCAGAAGAAAGGTTTTTATTTATTAGAGATAATCTAAACATGCATTGTATTGTTGAATGACATGTCTGAATGTTAACGTATCTGTGTTTTATCACCTGTTTATGCTAAATCTGTCTTTACTCCTATGTACATATTCTTTTAACTAAGCATTAGTTCAGGGGGGTGATGATACAATAGTTTAAGTGGAGTATGTCTCATAAATAAAACTTGGTAACCCTTTTTTATGTTGACAAGAGGAGGAGAAAGAAGAATGGGAGAATGGGAGAAATGAGAAATGTGATAGAAATGTGTTATAGAAGAATGAATATGAACGAATATGATATGAATCTTAAATAACACATGGACATGAGTATGTTCTGATAATTGCTCAGATAAATCTTAAAGTAAGATTGCTCTGATAATAATTTCAAAGTAAAACAAGTCAAACTTATGTGTGACTAAGAAAATTTCAACCTGTATGTTATATGCTATTTTCTTTGTTGATATTTTCTGAGGTTCATTAAATCATCTCAATATTTGTCATCATCAAAAATGGGGAGATTGTTAAGTCTCTAAAATGTGTGATGTGCATTTCCCTAAGTTTTGATGAGAACTAAACATTGGTTAATGATTTAATTAACCTTTATATTGGTTGCTAACCTGTCAATCTAGTGTGCAGATTAAAACTGTAAGAATCATTCGTCCAACACTGAAATAATAGAATCATCCGTCCAGCACTAAAATAACAGAATCTTCCGTCCAACACAAGTGATTGAAGCGCACGTTCAACACAAGTGATAGAAGCGCACGTCCAACACAAGTAATTGAAGCGCACGTCCAACACTGAAGTAATTGAAGCGCACGTCCAACATAGGTGATAAAAGCGGGCGTCCAATAAAGTGATAAAAGCGGGCATCCAGTAAAGTGATACAAGCGCTCGTCCATTAAAGTGACAAAAGTGTTCGTCTACTAAAGTGACAGAAGTGCTCGTCTACTAAAGTGACAGAAGCGCTCCTCTACTAAAGTGATAGAGGCGCTCGTCCACTAAAGTAACAGAGGCTCTCGTCCACTAAGGTATCAGAAGCGCTCGTCCACACAAGTCTTTGGACTTGCTAAGTCCTTAATGAAAAGCTCCGTCCAATGATGTGGCATATGGAGTTCGTCTACTAGGTTACGTTCAACCAGTTAAAGGAGTATCCGTCCAATGACATGGGATATGGAGCTCGTCTACTAGCCCGTCTGAATGTAAAATTTTAAATGGCTAGAATGACGCGCTTATGTCTTGAACGTGAATTCTATAAGAATTTTTCAGTATCTTATTTCAAGAACCAGAATCAAGAAAAGTCAGAAGTTACTCTCTCAAGAACCAGAATCTTATTTTACATGATGTTTGCTGTACACTTTTGCATGCGTATTTCATATAGATTAGGCATTATTTAGTTGATTTTTGTTAGATTTTCCCTTGGAACGGGTGAAGCGGTTTCTTGGTGTTGTTTTGCAGGAATCACTGAAAAATCTGGTTAACTTAGAGCCAAGGGAATGAAGAAACAGTGGAGAATGAAATTCTGGGAATGCTCGCCCCGCGAGAGGATACTCGCCCGCGATCGAGCAGGCAATGTTAATGAGAATGACATCCTTTCTGTCTCGCCCCGCGAATCACACCTCGCCTCGCGACCCTGAAGGATGACTGTGCCAGGAAAATACAACCTGTTCTGTCTCGCCACGCGAACAGTGACTCACCTCGCGAGAGATCAAATCATTGAAGACCAGAAGTTTAATATTCGCCTCGCGAGATATATCTCGCCCCGCGAGTGTGCGAAAACCAGAACCCCTGTTATAAGCTGTTTAAGGCAGAATTGGAAGGGACACCTTGGAGACATTGGAGGCTACGAGTTTGGAAACCCAAAAGGCTCTCTGAATCAGAGGCAGCTTCTGGAGGATTGCTCCCATGGAATCCCTTCTCTCCTTCATCTATGTTTCTTTGGTTGTGGCTATTATTATGAGTAGCTAAACCTCCATTGTTGGGGTTAGGGTAGCTATTTCTGAATTCTCATGTATTTGATTTAATCTTGCAATACAGTTTTTGCTTTGTTATTGAGTGATTGATTTATGTACTTAATGCTTGTTGTGGCTAGCACCCCCATGACTTGATTTGTGTTTTGATATGCAATTGGAAAATTCGTGTTAAAACCGGAACTGAAATTAATCACCTAATAAGCCTTGTATCTAGGAATGGAACTAGGTTTATTATCAATCGCATGATCCCTAATCTTAATGTAAGTTCACTAATCTAGGCCACCTAAGGAATTAGGGTCTATTAGTGGATTTAGGCTCTTGTCATCCGAGGGATCGGGACTTGAGTAATTTAGTGGATTGATTGTCATAATTGAAGTAGAAACTGTTTGTTAGTTGTTTCATTGCATGAGGATGAAGTTTAGTGAACCTAATCCCAACATCTTTTATCATATTTGAAAACCTTCTTTTATTGCCTTCCAAGTATTTGAGAAAATTACAAAAAGAGTTTGTTTTTCTTATTTTGTTAGTTTTAACTTTTGTTAGCATAGAACTCTCTTCAATCCATGAATCGCTTAGATAGTAGTTGAATTGGTACATGCTAGTACTTGTTGCAGTCCTCGTGGGAACGATAAAACGGTCTCACCGCCGTATTACTTGCACGACTGGGTATACTTGCCCAGATTCGTCAACAAGTTTTTGGCGCCGTTCCGGGGACTGCGTCTCAATATTAGCATATCCATTTTGGTTACTAATTTGAGCACAAAATTTTTCAGTTTTAAAATTTTTCTTTTCTGTTATAAACTGTTTGCTGTCATTTTTTTCTGTTTTGTTTTTTTTGCTGTCAATTTTTTTGGTGTGTTTGCTGTTGTGTGCTAACCTTTACTGCTAACACTCTTGTTTGCTAGACTGTTTGTGTATGCGAGGTACTATTCCAGCTGACCAACTCCTATACGATCCAGAAATTGAAAGAACAGCTAGGAAGAATAGGAAGCAAGCAAGACAGCAGAATTTGTTAATACAACAAGGAGAAGAACAATAGACTTCCATCTCTCAAGTTTGTCAAGAAGAACTCAAGATGGCAGGCAATGGTGAATATACTCCACCACCACAGAGGACACTTGGTGACTATGCCAATACAAATGTCAACCGGCATGTCACTAGTATAGTGAGGCCTCCAGTGAACTCCAACAATTTTGAAATCAAGCCAAATCTCATCAATATGGTTTCACAAAATCAGTTTGTTGGGTTGGAGAAGGAAGATCCTAACAGTCATGTCTCCACCTTCCTGGAGTTGTGTGATACAGTGAAGATAAATGGTGCCTCCGATGATGCAATTCGCCTTAGATTGTTCCTTTTTTCTCTAAGAGATAGAGCCAAGTCTTGGCTCCAATCACAACCAAGGGGGAGCTTCACTACATGGGACAACTTAGAGGCAAAATTTCTGGCAAGGTTCTTCCCCACCTCAAGATTTGTAAAGGCAAGGGGTGACATCATGAGCTTTGCTCAACAAGAAGGTGAGACGCTGCATGACGGCTGGGAAAGGTTCAAGGAATTGCTTCGGAGATGCCCAAATCATGGGTTTGATGATCTTACTTAGATGCAAACATTCTGTAATGGATTGAGGCCGTCAACCAGGTACATGTTGGATGCCTCAGCTGGAGGATCCATGAACACGAAGATAGCTGAGGAAGCCCTGGCTTTGATAGAGGCTATGGCCTCTAATGACTACTTGATGCATCATGATCGGGGTCCCACACAAATAAGGGGAGTGTTGGAGTTAGATTCACAAACTGCATTGTTGGCTCAGAATAAGCTCATGACACAACAATTGGAGTCTCTTACCAAGCAACTAGCTCAACTCTCACAACAACTCCAAACTGTTCAAGGGACGACCATGCCACCACAACAGGTAATGAGATGTGATTTTTGTGGAGGTGATCATGAGAATGGAAGATGTGAGGCACCACCTAGTTCCCATGAGGAAGCCAATTATATGGGGAACTATGGGCGGCAGGGCAACAACCAATTCCCTAACGACTACAACCAAGGGTGGAGGAATCAACCAAATTTTGGTTGGAAGCAAGATGCCGGACAAACAAGCAAGCCTCCTCCTACACAACCACTTCAAGACCGGGTTTCTATCTTGGAGAACACACTCAATCAGTTCATGCAATTGACCATGGCAAACCAGAAGAACACCGATGCTTCTATAAAAAATGTGGAGGTTCAAGTTGGCCAAATTGCAAAGCACCTAGCGGAGCAAACTAGCAGCGGTTTTTCTGGTAACACTCAAACTAATCCGAAGGAGCATTGCAATGCTGTTGTTTTGAGGAGTGGTAAAAGTCTTGAGAATGTGGACGGTGAGCCTTTGGTGAAGAATCAAAGAGTTTATGGAAAAACAGAATTGAGTGCTGAGGAAAAAGAAGAAAAAGGTAAAGATGTTATAGTTGAGGAAGAAGAAAAGGTCAGTGAACAAGACAAGAGGGAGAAGCTAGTAAATGAGAATTCAATTTTGAGGAGAACTAAGAGTCAGATTTTGAAGGATGGAGACAAACCTCAAGTGATCCCCTATTACGTGAAGTTTCCCTATCCTCACTTGAGCAAGAAAAAAGAGAAAGAAGAACAGTTTGCCAAGTTCCTTGACATTTTCAAGAGGCTATAGATCAACATACCCTTTGCGGAAGCACTGGAACAGATGCCCAATTATGCAAAATTCATGAAGGAACTGCTCACAAAGAAAAGAAAGTTTAAAGAAGGTGAGACTGTTGCCTTAACTGAAGAGTGCAGTGCAATACTTCAAAGGAAGCTACCTCCAAAGCTGAAAGATCCTGGTAGTTTTACAATCCCTTGCACTATTGGGAGTGTTGCTATCAGGAAGGCCTTATCTGACTTGGGAGCGAGTATCAATTTGATGCCGCTTTCAATTTTGAACAAGCTTGGAGGAGGAGAGGTGAAACCAACCAGGATGGCATTGCAACTAGCTGACAGATCAATCAAGCATCCTTATGGTATCTTGGAAGATGTTCTGGTAAAGGTGGATAAGTTTATCTTCCCAGCGGACTTTGTGGTTTTAGACATGGAGGAGGATGCAGAAGTTCCGCTCATACTGGGGAGACCTTTTCTAGCAACCAGGGCGAGCTTTGATAGATGTAGAAAAAGGTCACCACGATTCGAGTGCAAGACGAAGAAGTCACTTTCAATGTATTGGAAGCTATGCATCGCACGAGCGATGAAGAGGAGTGTTTCCGCATGGACATTGTGGATACAGTAGCTAAGGAAGTTGTTGCACATCAGCACCACCCCTCTACTCCTGAGAAGAAGGAAAAGCACAACATGAAAGCAACTCTGAAGCTCTGCAAGACAAATGATGTATCAGTTGGTGATGAAGTTGGGTCTGCTCATCTTGTGAAAACAGAACCTCCGCCGGGAAGGAATAAGAAAAAGGGCAACAGGCTCAGAGCGAAAAAGGCAAAGCGGAAGCACAATTGTTGGTCTTATAAGCAAAATCAGCTCTTTAAAGGAGTTCCATGGAAGAAAAGTGCTCTCGCACTTCTATGCCCAGCTAACCCCGGTTAATTGAAAGAAGCCCGTCAAGCTAGTGACGTTAAAGAAGCGCTTATTGGGAGGCAACCCAACTTTTCTTAACCCTTCTCTTTAGTTGTTTTCATTTTCTTAATAATTTTGTTTTTGATTTTAACCTCTTGAATAATTTGATAAGCTCAAGAGGAAAAATAATAAATTGAGAATTGCCAAGTGTTTGCAGGATTAGAAGGAAGGAGGGAAAAGCAAGAAGACAAGAAAAAGCAAGTCAGCACCCGCTACCGCCTCGGTAAGTCGTTCCAATTTTTCTTTCTTCTCTCTCCATCTTGATTGTTTACATTGGGGACAATGTAAATTTTTAAGCTTGGGGTAGGGGTATTTTTTCATTTGTTCATATTGCATTCATATAGTTTTGCATGATAGCTTTGCATGTTCACATTATTAGATTGCCCTTGTCTGAGATTTTGCATCCAATTGTGAGAACTGAGGCCAAATAAATTGTGATAGTGAATTGTTGAACCCAATTCTGTTTATTCTTGTGATAAGGCTGCAAATGAAAATGCTTGAGATGATCTGTGATAGTTGATAATTAGCATATGGTTCTATAGATTTGTGTTGCTCACTGATTTCTGAACTACTAAAAAGTGAGATTTTGAGCCAAAGGGGTACTTACAAAATTTTACCCCATTCTTTGTGTTAGAGTGTTATTCCTCTTGGTTTGCTTTCTCTAGAACTTGACTTGAAACCATTTTGAAGCTTAAAAATTTTTGAAAACATTTTTTAAATGATTGAGGCAATAGGTATTTTTCTGGCCTTCTGAGTTTTGAATGATGAAATGCTACCCCTTAGTTGCCTAATTTTGAGCCTAAAAGAATAAAATGTTTTTCTTGGTACCCTGAAATGTTTTGATAAATATGCTTAATAGGATACCTTCTAAAGTATTACAAAAAGGGTGAAAAAGGTAGTCGAAAAAGTTGGGATGACAGAAGAAAAAAAAAAATTCTCTTGAGTTGAAAAATCTCCCCTTCTTCAAGCAAAAAAAAAAAAGAAAAAGAAAAATAAATAGAGAAGGGGATGACAAAAAGAAATGAAAAATAATAGAAAAAGAAAGAAAAGAAAGGTGGCGAAGGTGAATAGAAACCCAAAAGGGTATTTTAGAAGGTGTCATGATTTGCAATGCTTAATGTTTTGTGTAACCTTTTGAAATGTCCCTTTCTTGATTGCCCCACCTAACAATAAATCTCATGGCCCCGTTACAACCAAGTAAAAGACCTCTTGATTCTAAATTGTTTTCATTAATAAAGTAGAAATTTGGTTGATAGTCAAGCCTATGGTAGGATTCATTCTTTGAGGAAAATGGAGTGAATTGTCTTATTCCCCTAAACACTTGAGTGAGGTTAGAAAGAGAGCCAAGCAAATGAACAAGCTTGGGGTGAGCTTCAGGTGAGAAAGAGTGCCCAAATCAGTGAGAACATGAGTCTAAGGAACCTAAGCCTCTAATTGGACTTGAATTGATTGTCTCTTGCTGAATTGTTTGAATTGCCTATTACTTGGATCATTTACTTGGGTTCTTAGTTCACTATCCATGTTCTGTTTTCTTCTACTGGCCTTGGTGATTGCTTGAGGACAAGCAATTGAATAAGCTTGGGGTAATTTGATAGTGTGATTTTACATGATGTTTGCTGTACACTTTTGCATGCGTATTTCATATAGATTAGGCGTTATTTAGTTGATTTTTGTTAGATTTTCCCTTGGAACGGGTGAAGCGGTTTCTTGGTGTTGTTTTGCAGGAATCACTGAAAAATCTGGTTAACTTAGAGCCAAGGGAATGAAGAAACAGTGGAGAATGAAATTCTGGGAATGCTCGCCCCGCCAGAGGATACTCGCCCGCGATCGCAGACAAATGCCGAAAAGCGAGAATGGCATCCTTTCTGTCTCGCCCCGCGAATCACACCTCGCCTCGCGACCCTGAAGGATGATTGTGCCAGGAAAATGCAACATGTTCTGTCTCACCACGCGAACAGTGACTCGCCTCGCGAGAGATCAAATCACTGAAGACCAGAAGTTTAATACCGCGAGTGTGCGAAAACCAGAACCCCTGTTATAAGTTGTTTAAGGCAGAATTGGAAGGGACACCTTGGAGACATTGGAGGCTCCGAGTTTGGAAACCCAAAAGGCTCTCTGAATCAGAGGCAGCTTCTGGAGGATTGCTCCCATGGAATCCCTTCTCTCCTTCATCTATGTTTCTTTGGTTGTGGCTATTATTATGAGTAGCTAAACCTCCATTGTTGGGGTTAGGATAGCTATTTCTGAATTCTCATGTATTTGATTTAATCTTGCAATACAGTTTCTGCTTTGTTATTGAGTGATTGATTTCTGTACTTAATGCTTGTTGTGGCTAGCACCCCATGACTTGATTTGTGTTTTGATATGCAATTGGAAAATTCGTGTTAAAACCGGAACTGAAATTAATCACCTAATAAGCCTTGTATCTAGGAATGGAACTAGGTTTATTAGCAATCGCATGATCCCTAATCTTAATGCAAGTTCACTAATCTAGGCCACCTAAGGAATTAGGGTCTATTAGTGGATTTAGGCTCTTGTCATCCGAGGGATCGGGACTTGAGTAATTTAGTGGATTGATTGTCATAATTGAAGTAGAAACTGTTTGTTAGTTGTTTCATTGCATGAGGATGAAGTTTAGTGAACCTAATCCCAACATCTTTTATCATATTTGAAAACCTTCTTTTATTGCCTTCCAAGTATTTGAGAAAATTACAAAAAGAGTTTGTTTTTCTTATTTTGTTAGTTTTAACTTTTGTTAGCATAGAACTCTCTTCAATCCATGAATCGCTTAGATAGTAGTTGAATTGGTACGTGCTAATACTTGCTGCAGTCCTCGTGGGAACGATAAAACAGTCTCACCACCGTATTACTTGCACGACTGGGTATACTTGCCCAGATTCGTCAACAGTATCCAGTCATTATCTTAAAACTAATTATAACTATAACTAACACATCAAGGTCTTTAAGGTGGGTATGATGTGGAAAGCAGTCAAGGCACCCTCCTTCTCATACAAATCTATGCAACCCCCCACACCCACCCCAAAAAAATGAAGGGGAATTTGGAGGACTTAGTACTTGTATATAACTATCAATGTATTTGGAAATACAATTCCATATTCACTTCACATTTCAAACTTTCACTGTCAACATCACTGGACACATTTGAAATAAATTAATAAAAGCTTCTAAGGTGAAAATTACTCATTTAAAAATGCTTGAAAACATATAAAAAAAATGCAGTTTACCAAATATTGCACAGAAAGACATCATCTCTGAAGAAAAAATGGATCAAAAAGTAAAGAAGACAAATATGTCATTGACTTGTGGATATAGAACAGATGAACCCATAAAATACAACATAGATATTCTGTAAGTATTAAGTAGCCACAACTTTGCACCAACCTTTTCAAAAACAATACCTTAATTAAGTCATTAGTTTATGTTTATTACCTCGAAAAATTTAAATTGTTGTGCTCTCCTTTATTTTTGTCCTTCTAAAAGTTGTTCGAATTAATTACCCCCACCCCCAAATTTTCATAATTAACTCAATAAGATTAAATTTATTTACCAATAGAAAAAAGTTTTATTTGATGAGAACTTTGGTTTATATCAGGAATCTTCTCACTTTGATTACATTTATTTCTGCCCCTCCAATTTGTCTCATTTCCCACTCATCTGCCCCACCACTCTAAGCCTAACATATTTGAGGTTCGACATCTTTTTATGTGCCTTTCTTAAGCAAAATAAACAACAATAACCCTTGGCCTTAACCTAAGGAAGGAATTAGAAAAGTGAAGAGAAAGAAACCACTCCTAAATATGCCATAAAAATAAACTAATCAGAATATACAGCTGGATTTTAAATCGAAGACACTAAAGAATTACTTTCTAGCAAGATGCAGCACAAATTATCCTTATGAAATAACATAATACTTGTCTGCACTCACCCCTTAAAGATGGCGGTTCGTTTCGAAGGTCATAGGAACTTTTTCAGTGTGATTCCTTTTGTTTTAAATATAAAGGTGTTGGTGCCAAGGCTGAAAGACGACAATATCTGTCCAAACCTATGTGAAAGATAACAACCATTAAACATGATGTTATGACCCTAGGACATTGAACAGAGAATGAAATTATGAAATTCTCATCAGCGTCCATATAATATGCATACTACTATGCATTGTGCTTGTGAGAAAAAAAGAAACATAAATGCATTGTGCCTGCTTGTAAGGGAAGCCAATTTCTCTGAATCATAGTAACCACAAGATTCCCACAAATCCCTCTATTTTGGGGCAATTTCAATGTAGCACCAGAGGTACCCTGTTCAAATGTTGAAGCATCGTATATATAATGCTGAACTTTTCAAATATTGCTAGATCTCCCTTGCTTTTCATTCATTTCATGAAAATACAATGCATGGTGTTGCTTAGTAAATCCAATATCTGTGACAATGCAAGCATCCTCATATTTCCATCAAGTAAATAAGTATTATTGCACTGTTGCTTAAAAAAAGTAGGAGCTGGATTTGACGTAGAGCTTGAAAAAAAGAATCGGGGGAAAGGTGAGAACATGATTTCTACATTTGAAAAAGTGATTTTGCCCAGATAGGCTACTAAAATAAAATAGGACATAGTCATAACATCTCAATAATAGAAGTCTTCAATTAACAAAGAGCAGATGCAAGTTACCAACCAAATTCATATGAGCTAATTTAGTCCAAAGTTTGTGTATTTTGTGTGATTGTCCTTTTTATATTGCACTAAAGATTATATTATAGAAATCGACTTTCTTTCTTTTTTTTTCTAAATCTCTGTATATTCATTAGAAAAAGTGAAGAAAGCTTGCCTAACTTTGAGGAAAGCTTGCCTCGCTGGCGGTGAAAATAGAAACAGTACAATAAAAAGTACCTGCCAATGGGTTTGGGTTAACTGCAACCTGCCTTTATAACCTTGCATCTCAAGTTGTATATTTCCTTTAAAAGAGGGCAACAAAATGAATAGTTTAGAAAGAAGCATGTTATGATAAAAGGTAAAACAAAAACAATACTACCTAAGATCAAATTTGATGATTAGAAACCAAGAATACCCGTCACCATATTACTGGCATATCTTTTCTTGAATTGCCTCAATTTGTCTTCCATATCATTTTCTCACATGAATTGCTCTTTCACTGGTTCTACAATTCTTATTGCAATGTCAAGACTATTGTTGGGCAAACATATGTTAGATTCAAAATTAATAAAAAGGTAAAAAGGAAAATATAGACTAATGTTTTGCTGTCTCCAAATGAAAGTGTATATAACAGTTGCATAAAATTAAAAAGTGGAAAGGCAAAGAGTGGGTTGAGGGTTTGAAGAAAACAATCATCCAAGAAAATTTCAAATAAACGATCATCCAGAAATATGTAAGGCAAGCTATTTCATAGTAACCAGAAAGATTGAATCTTAAAGAGAGAGAACAAAAGATATATATATATAGAGGGGGGGGAGAGAACCTTCATCAAGTTGAGAGCAACCTAGGAGACAGAGGCATCGTGTTTTCCACTACCGCCATTGGAGCTTGTCGTCCCAGCTGCCGTTCACCACCCACATCCCCACCCATCACCCTCTCTTTCAAGTTTACCCAATAAACAAACCTCCATCTCCATTGTCCTTCGTCTCCACCTCTCGACACCAACGATTTGTCCTTCAAGCCTTTGCTATGCCTAACGTAAATAAAACTCTCTGTAAGTATAAAATTGATGATTAAAAATTTGGCAGACAGATGAGAAGTGTGGGTGGTCAAGGTGAGAAGCTAACCTTGCAAGTTGAGATGTAGGTGCCTGAAGCTGACAAATGTCACAAAAGCCACCACTCCGTTTCACCATCTACCCCTTTCGCAAAAAAATAAAATGAAAAATTCAGTTTCAAAGACCAAGAAAAATGTACACTACAAAGGACATTTTAGAAAGTGAGAAACTCAAAGCAAAACACAAACATCTCCATTTCTCACCCACATATTATCCAAACACCATCATCCATATCAAAGCAAAGCCAAATTGTCCCACAAAACAACCAAAAGTGGAAATGCACAATTTATAGGGGGCAAGAACCCTAAATTTCAAAACAAATTTGGGAGGGAAACTACAAATTTGAAATCGTAAAAAAACAAAAAACAAATGAAATATAATAAATTGACCCATACCTCTTTGTAGTGGATGAACAATCAAATCAGAAATGTATAACAATATCAAAATCTAAATCAGATCTAATAACCGAGTAATCAATCAAATCAGAGGCTAAAAAGATAAAATACAATGCACCAAAAAGTGTTGTGCTCTGCCATCAAAAGTAAATACAATATATTTAGTTATAGTTCTTACAAAAATGAAACCATTATCCAAAAATACAATAAGTGAAAGAAGTTTGGACAAACCTGCTAGAATTATTCAGTAGTAGAGTATATTCAGTCTTGTTGGGTCTGTAGCTGTAAAATGGAGTATCAATTAGCAGAAAATAACCAAAAAAAAAAAGGGACAGATGGGATGGTTTAAGAGAAGCTGTTACTAGTTTGAGAGGAAGATGGTTTGAGAGAAACTGTTACTGGTATGGTGATTTTGGATGAAGGTCAAAATGGGATAAGAAAGTAAGGGTCTTCTCTGTTCATGATGGAAGGAATCAGAAAGTAAGGGTAGAAAATGAATAAAAGAGGAAGTGAGGCCTTACTGAATAGTGTCCTGTTCAAGTGGTTTCATCTAAGGCCTCTCTGCCCCCGCCGCCACCTCACCGCCCTATTCGCAATCGCCACCAACTTCCCGCTTGACCACGAGAGGAGAGAAAGGGAGAAAGAGAGATAGAAGGGGAGAGGAGGGTTTCATTTTGTTGTAAAATTTGTAAAAGAAAAAGAGATGGAAGGTCATATCATTATCTATCTTAGCATAACCTACCCACACTTCCCATCCTATTGTGTTAGCTTCAAGGTCCACTGTGTTTGATCAAAAAAGGGGAAAGGGGAGGCTCCAGGGCGAAGCCATGCTTTAGTCCTTTTTTAAAATAAAACAACAGTAGGGTAGATGATGGAACAGGCTAGCTAAGCTAATCGATGCTACAGAGAAATGATGAAATGATGGTTATTGGTTAATAAATGATCCTCAGCAATTCTTGAAGTGTAAGCAACGATCATTTAATTTAATTTAATAAATAAAAAATAAGAACCAAAAGCTGAATAAAAAATGGATTTTCCCCCTAAAATGCGGTTAAGCCAACGGGTAAGCAAACAGTACAAAGAACACCAATAGTCATTATAAAGTTATGATAATAGATTTTTATTTCTTATTTTGGGTTTTATATGATACTCTATTATGTTTTCCTTTTATCATTATTAATAGTTGGAAGCAGTGGTTAAACAATGCTTCTCTGGTTGGTGCTTCAGTCAAGTCTTATCTGGGATCTAGATTGAACTTGATTTAAAAAAAAAAGGAAAGTGGATACTTCATGGTTTTCCGTGGGGGTTATGCAACTCTATGTTCCGAGTGATTTTAGAGAAAATTTGACCATTTATTTCATCTATGGCCGAATGTTAAGTGTTGGCTAGGACTTTATTTTGGCTGCACAAAGTTGGTAGTGGTCTTTCTTTGATTTTTCATAATCAAATGGTGTATGGCTAAGATTCTGGTGCTTGGTATAAACATGAGGCTGTTGATGTGGGTGGGAATTGGATAGCCATGAACGTAATTTTCTGTTTGGACATAGCGGTATACTTCACCTTGACGCAGGTGAATGGTTTTCTTCTTGGCAGTTCTGTTTTTTGGTTTGGACTAAGTTCTTCTATGATTAAACTATGGTTATCTGGATCACTAGATTTATTTGGGATTTGGTTTTTATTGACTTTGGTCTGCTGGTTTTTTGCTGGTTTGGTTTCTATTTTAAAAGGGGTTCACTTGGGTTACCTATGTTCTTTTGAGTAGGGCCTCCTTGTAAATTTGTTCAGGTTGTTGGGATCCTTGATGAGTGGTTTACTAGTGTAAAGTGTAAACTAGATACTGTCTTTGTCTTGGTGCAGTATCATCTTTACATTGGTGATCTCTCTTTTTTAATAGGGATTGAGTACCCCAAGTATTCCTTTTAATAAATGTTTTATGTTTTTTGGCTTATCAAATATATATATATATATATATATATATATATATATATATATATATATATAATTGGAAGCAGTGTTGAATTTTATTGACATTTCCAGAAGTGTATAATTCCAATTTTTTAGCATACATAAGGCATAAGTGTATTAACATGAAGTAACAATTTCATTTGAAGGAATTATAAGGCAAAATTATTGTCATTAATCCTACTAGTATAGATATGAAAGAGATTGGAAAATGATTTATTATTGATAAAAGAACGATGGCAGAGTACACATGAATAACCAATACAACAAGAAGCTACAACTCCATTTACAATGGTAGGGTGCAAATAAATGTTTTCCATGTACTATTGGTAAGGTAACAAAAAATCATTTGCAAGAATCATCGTCATCCTCTGCAAAATGCTTAGCTAGAACTTGCTCTTGCTATTGTCTCCCTCTTCTCTTTTTATCACTTTCCATCTCCTTGTGCATGTTTGGTGGAAAACAAAGTGCTCAAAGAGACTCTAATATTGCATCATTCTGTAACTTTGTCTGGAAAAAACACAGGTGTCAATCTTTTCTAATCAACCACACCCTCCACACATCAGCACAATAATTTAAATAAAGTTAAACCATTGTAAACACATTCATTTTCAGATGCAAATAACTCAGTATAGAAATCCAAGAACTATTGCACGAGAAGTACACATAAAAATGAAATATTAAGGTTAACGAGGAAAGTGAAAATCATATTACTATAATCTGATCATGCAACAACCAAGAACATTCAGAATTAGAAAAGTGAGAGTCATATATTAGTGGTTCTGGCATGACATCCAACCAAATGGCATAAATCAGAGTAACCAACTACAACAGTCCCTTTCAGTATCCCCAAAGTTCTAATTCATTGTTTCAGTTATTGGACAAACATAAGTTAAGCAAACACAATCACATAGGACAATACTAACATTTTGATCATTCACATTGCACCTAAATAATGCACAAAGTGCCAATGGCTTCAATAACAACAGAACAGAAAGTTTTCCAGAAGGAGATCATATATTATCCATCAAATATAGATTTTGACTAAAGGCAGAGGCATTCATATTCTTGGGTTAACTGCATCCAGTTTAATTGATAAGAAATGCAACCAGAACATTATATCCATAGAGGCATTCATAGTCATGTTGAGAGCATTTCAGAGATGGGAGAGTAACTTTGACATTATATCCATAGAGAATGAATGCCTACATTGGCTAACACGGCGGTGGATTTTAGGAACCACTAAAGAAAGATAAAATAACATAATGAATGCATCACAATTTCTGTAGCCACTGCACCTTAACACTCAGAACTTCTATCAAACATATGATATGCATTATAGCAAAATGCATTGTATTCAAAAGAGAATCAGGAAGCTATGAAACCACCTAACATTCAAATGTCAGAATGTAGAAACACTGTAAACCCATCAAAAAGAAGGAAAAAAAAATCAAATCTTTGAACCAGAAAATTAAATCAGAGTGAGAAGCATACAGTGGGTACGACAATCAGGTGATATGTTACAAGAGAGAAGAAGACCGGGGGTGTCGTGTGGAACTGGTTTGGAAACGTCGACCAACAGCGGCACGGAGGAATAAACAAAGAGAGCGAGAGAGACGATAACACAGGCGGCGTCGACATGATCAGATGTGGCGTCAGAATAGAGAGCGGCGTGGTGAGAGTTCCAGAGAGACGTGATAAACAAAAAAGAATATAATCAGGTTTTTGTTTTAATTTTAATTTAAATCAGAATTTTAATAAGCATGCTGACATGGCAAAACTGCGAAAACTGATTAGATGTCGGTGTAAATATATATTAAACCCATTTTTTAAACTAAAATTATATTATAATTAAGGATTAAAGTGATATATATTGTTGTTGGAAAAAGTTTTATACCGACGTATATTAACACTTTGATATGCATATTTTTATTTTAATAATTAAAAAATAAAAATAATAATATTACTGATTTATAATTATATTATTAAATGTTAGTATAAAAATCATTACAATACATAAAAATTAAACTTTATAATTAAATAAGTATAAGAATAATATCAAAGACATTCATGATCGTGCAGTGCGACAACTTAATCCGTTATGCCCGTTGCATTATAATCATGGGATCCATGTGAAGTGTCAGTGATGAGTGATTGACCACCTTTATTTTTAAGGGTTAACTAATAAATAGATTAAAAAATAAGAAGTCCCGAAAGTATTGTTTAAGGATTATAAATAAAATAATTATTCATTGAAAATTAAAGTATATCTTTTCTCAGTATATTGAATATATAATTTTTTTATAAAAACTTATCTTTTTAGATTTATTAAATAATATCCTTAAGAAATTCGTTAGTATTTATCTAAAAGTATTAAATTTTATCATTATTTATTATTGATAAAGATTTGGTTTAACTGTTTACAACACTTTAATTTACTACCTCTTTTAAAAAGATAAAAAATTTAGTGTATTTAATTTTTACTAAACAATATTTTAAAAAAAATAAGTCAATTATATTATATAACTAATTGTCCATCTTTCTTTTGTTTCTTTCAGCTTTTTAATAAACACTTCGATAAAATGATTAAACATCAACAATAAATTGATACAAGTGGCACTGAGCTCAGATTTCTTAAGTAAGGTTTTAGATTTGAGATTTGTGGATAGAAAAATATGGTTGAGAGGGAATAGCCCACTAAAGATAATCAACCAAATTCATCGGCAGGATTAGTCATTGACAAATTCGATTGATATTTTGTAAAAAAACATGGTAGAAAAAAAATGAATAAATATTAAAAATTCATAAAAAATTATTTTTTGATCTCAACGTCAAATTTCATTCCAAACCACCACAAAAAATTAGGAGCTTGGGACAAACAACTTGGTGCTTCCATCTCAACTCTCAAGCTCACATAGCTTTGCAAGTTTGCATAATTGGCTAAAGCATCAGCAACTTTATTGCAATTTCTAAAAAAGAACTACAATTGAAGGCATCAAATCGCGCAGCTACTAAAAATATTTCAGGGAGGATATCCACTGCGAAATGAATCTATCCCTTCTTCAAGGATACCAGTGCAAACATTTTTGGCATTTCGCCATTTCCTTCTAGATGTATCACATGAAGCCAAACTCTCGTGCAAACATAATTTTTTAGATTTTTTTATTTTTAAGAAAAAATATGAAAATTATTCCATATTTATTAGGCATCTATTAGTTTTTAATTTCATAATATGACATTTAAAAATTGACTAGAAACCAAGGATTATTTGTTTTAAATTTTGATAAAATTGATTTTGAAAGAATTGATGTTAAAAAAATCTAGATTAAAAAAATTGATTTTATTTGAATGATAAAATAAAATTATTTTTAAATATAAATATAAGGAATTTCGAGGGTCGATCTTACATCTAAATCAATTTTGCTCAACAAATAAAACTAAAAATTCTTACTTTTCTTTGAACGAATTCTACCAAAGAAGATTTTTTTTGATGAATCTACCAACTACAAGATTGATTTTACTGAATTCATTTTTGAAAATAAATAGACATATTTATTGTTGAAATTGCTTTTGGGGTCTCCAAAATTTTAACCAAATAAGCATAAGAGTAAAATTGAAACTATGAGCCTGTTTGGATTGCCAAATCCACTAGCGTATAACGGATGGAAAATTAGTTCTGTTTGGTAGCTGGTTTTAAAATTAGCGTATAGCATGTTTTCACTAGCGTATATCATTTTTTTCAAATGCTACTTGAAGTAGCGTTTGAGCTTATAGCGTATAACTTATCATATTTTCTTTTATTTTTATCCTTACTATCTTAATTAAATTCATCACTTATCCTTAGCTAATAAAATAAAATATTAATCATTTAACATAGTATAAAAATAAGAATTAATTTCACTATAGATTTATATTTAAGTTTATCTATAAAAAAATAAAATTTATATAAAAATCATATAAATATATATTTTTATTATTCCATTTTATTTATTAAAAACAATTAAAACTAAATTAACATTAAAATTAAAATTTAATATTTTATTTTTAAAATGATAAATAATTTAAAGTAAATTAAAGTGTTAAAATTGATAATTATTTCAAAATAAATAATATAAATTATATATATAATTTATATTAAAAAATATGCAAACATATACTTTTATTTCATTTTACATTTATTAATTATTCCAACCGTTAGTTTTATCAAACACTTCAAATTCAATCCGTTAACTAATCTGTTATCCACTATCCACTAATTATTATCTATTATCCATTAATTTTTATCAAACATAACCGTATTAAATAGGGATAGATCATTTTATATGTGTTTTTAATGAAAAGAGAGATAGGAAAACGGGGAAAGCACCATAGAGAGACCGAGTCCTAAAAAGAAAAGGGAAACTTTATAGATAGTCATTTTTCCTTTTAACACCTCAAATTGTAAGACTACGGTTGACTTTTATGGATAATATACAAAAGACTTTCAAAGCAAATAAGCAATTAGTAAGCAAAACAATGCATGTGCTTCCAGCTGAAAATTGTAGCCGTTATATTAGACGAAAAGGTGTAGTGTTTGACATATTGGCATAAGGCGATTATTTTAAAAAATATTTGTTTTTTTTATAATCATGATGTATATACGAATTATCCACCATCGTTAACGGTGACTAATATCCGTCGATGAACCTGTTAGACACACAAGATGAGTTCTGCACTACTCATCAGGTTTTTTCAATATACAAGATCAAGTATTGAATCTTTAGAATTTGATATTATTTGATATTTTATTTATATTTGTATTTAACACATTTATTTTAATATTATATATGGTATATGACAATATTTAATTAAATACTCATAATAATTTGTTACCCAAAAAAAAATTCATATTAAATATGATATTTATTGGAAACCACTTTCTTATTTAAGAAAAGATAAAGATCAAACATTGTCAAAGCCTAAGTCAGATCTTACCGGGCTTGTTTGTTATCCACAATTCCATAATCCACGTCATACTCATCGCTCTTAGTATTACACAAAATAGTTGCAAGTTGGGCGCTGTTACTATCTTTCTGTTGGAGTAACTTAAACCCAATTCTTACGTCAAAAAAAATAAAATAAAACTTAAACCCAATTCTTTATTGGTCATTTGGGATTATCCATTTATCCTTTCACACAGGATTGGGTCAAAAATCAAATTTCAAAATCATCACCTCTTTCATTTGCTCCTCCTATCTTAGCTGGATATCAAATTTTAATCTTTTAAATTTTAAATTTTCCAAAACTGACTCAGAAATTTAACCCCTAATAGCTAACATCATTCGATCCTTGTAACCAACCCTATCGAATGGTTTTTTTTTCCTTCAAGTTCAACTGTTGGATCAAAATTTGAATTTTTTTTTAGGTGCCAAATCAAAATTTGATTTTTAAAATACTGACAAACTTTTTTCAAGTAAAAAAAAAAAATGGGATATGGATTTTTTATGAGACGTGGCCTTTAGGGACGTTGACTCACACTATCTATATAAGTACCTACCTCTGAACTGAAGTTGTGTTGTGGTTGGTGAAACTCTGTGTATAGAGTGACTTTAACAGGGAAAGGGACCAAAGGGCTGAAGGAATGGCTGGTGGAGGTGTAACAGATGGAGGGCCAGGCAAAAGGGCTCACCTTTATGAGCACAAGTTCACTTTTTATCTTGCCTTTACCTGCATCGTTGGAGCTCTTGGTGGTTCTCTTTTTGGCTATGATCTTGGTGTTTCAGGTCAGATTCTCCTTCAATTGGTCTTTTTATGATCTGGGTCACTTTCATTTCCATGATTTTTCTCTGATTTTTTTCCCACACATGGCATGCTTAAATTGATGTATGACAGTATCAGATTCATTTTTGTGGTTTTTTTTAAAGAAAAAAATGTATTAATAAGGGCAGTAGGAGAACTCTAATCCGTATACAAAGAAAGTTTTACGTACAAACGGAAGCAAGATAATTTTTCAACCAAGAGTAAAACTGTAACACCAAGGTTGATCATTTTTGTGTTACTTACCTATTCAGTTATGTCCATTTTGATTTCACAGTAATCTCAGATTAACTCAGCAGCTAGTTGCACACCCTGCCTCAATTTGTAACGGTCTCTTATTTAAAAAAAAAACTTCACCAAATTAATAATATTGTCTTGGCCGTCGTTGTTGAAGAGGTCTTTAGTAATTATAATATTATATTATAGCGGAAATGATGATAACACACCACCGTTTTTAAATAGAGTGTGACGAGAGTTCTAAGGATATTATATAAAGAGTTGAAATAACTTATTCATAGGATATTATGTAAAGAGTTGAAATAACTTATTCATTGAATAACTAAATATATTCATTCTTGATATATCAATTGCATCATTTTATATGAAAAATTACTTTTTAAAATTTCTTAAAAACACCTTTAAAATGCTCACAAGTCATTAACACTTAATATTTGGAGGTTCATGATTCTTAATGTCTGTCGATTGTCAGTGGTTAATTAAATATTTGGAGGTCCACATAGAATGTTAACCCTTTTTAGAGAATGGGCATAAAGCTGAGAACTGCAGACGTAAGAAGACAAAAGGGAACAAATGGCGTTTTTTTTATTTTCAGTGGAGTGATTACTTTTAGAATTTGGTTGTTATATTTTATCAAAACCTTAATCCTTATTTTTCTTAATGGTTGTTATTTCATTTTATCTTTTCCAGTATGTTTGGTATGAGATTAAAAATTGAAGTAAAAAAGTTATAAAATAATTTTATATATAAAAAACTTATCCATAAATTTTTTTTGGTTGGTTATGGGATATTCCAAACAAATTGTGCATTATCAAAACTTATCTTTGCCGGGAATCTCGCCTGGAATTTTGTACTTCATTGGGTTCATGATACCCGCATGGAATGTAACAAACTTATTGGCTTTTCTTTATTTTAAAATTAGAAATTAACAAAGGCCTTTAGAAAATTAGCAAATACGTATACATACATATCAAAACATTTGTTTAGAAAATTTAACCTGCAATGTTTTTACCAGCACAGTTCATATAGTTTAGACCTTATCTTATAATACTGACTAACCCGATTCACGAATGATATTCATATTACTATGATAAGTATCATTAGATGTTAAATTTACTCGGTACTTTTTCAGGTGGGGTGACATCAATGGATGATTTCCTAAAGGAATTCTTCCCAGAAGTGTACAGAAGGAAACACATGCATCTGAATGAAACGGATTACTGTAAATATGACAACCAAGTGCTGACACTGTTTACATCATCTCTTTATTTCTCAGCACTTGTTATGACATTTTTTGCTTCCTACTTAACAAGAAGCAAGGGGAGAAAGGCCAGTATCATAGTGGGAGCCCTTAGCTTCCTGGCTGGAGCAGCCCTCAATGCAGGTGCCAAGAACATTCCAATGCTAATCATTGGTCGTGTCCTTCTTGGTGGAGGCATTGGCTTTGGCAACCAAGTAAGTGAAATGCTCCAAATTACAAACATAACATAATGCACCAATAAGTCAATAACATGAGCCTTTTTCTATACTAGTAGAATCAAACAACACATTGTTCTGTCATAACTGGCATTAGCACATTCACATTGTAATACCAAGATGCCATAATAATAATAATAATTTATAAAACCATATACAACATAGAAAAATCATGCTATATTGCAATGCTAATCATTGGCCGGGTCCTTCTTGGTGGCAGCATTGGGTTTGGCAACCAAGTGAAATGCTCCAAACTACTAAGACATGATAATAATTAATAAAACCATGGTACAGAACATAGAAAAATCTTGCTATATATTTTCTTATGAATATTGCTACCTACATACACGCATCTTACTATGGTATAAGATGATGTGCACCTTGCACTTGTGCATCAAACATTATTCCTTTCTTATCGCCACACCTTGCACTTGTGTATCAAACAAAAGCCTTTTATATATGGATCAAATTATGCATTGTTCTGTCATAACTAGCATTAACACAATCAGAATGTAACACACATGATATAATAATAATTAATAAAACCATAGAGAACATGTAGAAAAGTTTTGCTATATTTTTACTTACTGCCTCGTCCAATTTTGCAGGCTGTTCCGTTGTATCTTTCAGAAATGGCTCCAGCAAAGAACCGAGGAGCAGTGAACCAACTGTTTCAGTTCACAACCTGTGCTGGCATCTTGATTGCAAACCTAGTGAATTATTTTACTGACAAAATCCACCCTCATGGATGGAGAATATCACTGGGTTTGGCAGCCGTTCCAGCTACTCTAATGTTGATTGGAGGTATCTTATGTGCTGAGACACCTAACAGCCTTGTGGAACAAGGAAGATTGGATGAAGCAAGAAAAGTTTTGGAGAGAGTTAGAGGTACCAAGAATGTTGAAGCTGAATATCAAGATCTTCTTGATGCCAGTGAAGAAGCACAAGCAGTCAAGGACCCATTTAGGACACTCTTCAAGAGGGAAGTACAGGCCCCAACTAGTAATAGGTGCCTTGGGGATTCCAGCATTCCAGCAGCTAACTGGCAATAACTCCATCCTCTTCTATGCTCCTGTCATTTTCCAGAGTTTGGGGTTTGGTGCTAATGCAGCACTCTTTTCATCTTTTATTACCAATGGAGCTCTCCTTGTTGCCACAGTGATCTCAATGTTTTTGGTTGACAAGTTTGGTAGAAGAGCATTCTTTTTGGAAGCTGGTTTTGAAATGATAATCTACATGGTAAGTGCTTGTTTATGCTATTGTCCTTGAGTTTCATGTAACAGATGCAATGCTAACTATTGGACTATTTGATTGATTTGCAGATTGCTGTAGCTGTGGCATTGGCTCTTGAGTTTGGACATGGCAAAGAACTTCCCAAAAACATCAGTGTCTTTCTTGTTATAGTGATTTTCCTATTTGTTTTGGCATATGGAAGATCTTGGGGTCCCTTAGGGTGGTTGGTTCCTAGTGAACTCTTCCCATTAGAGATAAGATCATCTGCACAGAGTGTTGTGGTATGTGTCAACATGATCTTCACTGCGCTTGTGGCACAGTTGTTCCTCATGTCACTTTGCCATCTCAGATATGGAATCTTCTTGCTGTTTGCTGGCTTAATTGTCATCATGAGTTTCTTTGTACTCCTCCTCTTGCCGGAAACAAAGAAAGTTCCCATAGAGGAGATTTATCTTCTTTTTGAAAACCATTGGTTCTGGAAGAAAATTGTAACATAGAGGAAGGGCCAAGACCAAGACATATCAAAAAGGAAGACAGCAGCTTTTTAGAAGTCTCAACAAAATAGATTGAACAAGTTTAGGTTTTTATTGTTTGGGTCAATTGTTTCATGCTTGCATTATCAAAAATAAATGGATTATACCATTTCTTTTAAATATTGTTACTTTTTCCACCACCACCCCCCATCTATTAAATTTAAGTATTTTTACTTTCAAGTGACAATTTCTTATTACATACTCTCCTTTAAAGAGTGGCAAATATTATTATTAGTTCTTTTTTAAATCTTTAATCCTCTTTCAATCTAATAATCGCATCCTATTATTTAGTTTCAAACACCTCTTTTCTAATCTATGGTTTCCTAAATTTTTGGTGAATTTTAAAACTTTGCACGGAGTCGTAGTATGTATTGAATCTCTTTTCCTCATCAACGTGAATTCCCTGCTACAAAGACCATTTAGATCCATAAGAGGTCCCAGTTAAGTAACAGCAGAGTGGAAAACCATATTAAGATAATGTAGGAACAATACTATGCAATGTAACAAAAATGATGCAAAGGACAGAGAGAAGAATAAAACTAAATCAATTTATTGTTAACAAATACACTAAGTATGACGTTGTCAGTACTTCTGATAATACCAGCCAGTATCATGTTAAAAGTTTTGCAAGTTCATCTACTCCTAATGTTCCTTGTGGTACAACATTCAGAATTTGATCGAAGTTCTCTTTGTTTCTTGGAATTTTAGAACTCTTCACCCTTTTACCTTTGATGGGAACAGTGTTAGTTTCTTTTGTCTCCAAAGTCGAACCTTCTTTCTTGACATTCTTGTCACTTTTTTGAACCACAACCTTCCTATGTTTCCTAAAAACAGGTCCGGTTGGAGCTGATTTGGCAAAGGAAACTGTGGTTTGATAAATACTGTCAGCATCCAAAGGAGCTTCACTTAAAACAAGTGCACTGCCTTTCTCAACAGCTTGCTCCAACAGTAATAAAATTTCTTTCATACAAGGTGCAGCTGAGCTTGGTGGCTGACTCACATCTGCTGCCTCTGAACCATCAAGTAAACTATCAGCATAAGGATCTAATCTGCCATTGATATAATTGTCACTAGCTCCTAGTATCTGGTTGGATCCTGAAATTGAAGCAGAAAGACCATCACTGCAGCTTTTGCTATCCATTCTATCCTCAGTTTCACGACTACCACTCATAGCTTCATAGGGGTATTCAGCACGGCTATCATAGTCTGATATGGTCATACTTGGACTGGTGCTCTCGCAAGGTTCTGGCTCACCATAGGAGCCTGTGACATTGTTTGTGGTGTCAGCTTCATGGGTTCTCGTAAGTAGATTATAATCAATAACCACAGACACAGATTGCTTACTATTTTCTGTTGGATATGGCACCTCAACCACATCACTTGAAATATTGGAAATGCTAGTGTCATGCGACAGATTACTTGCATGCTCTACCAAATTCTCCTGTAGACATGGCGCTGAGAGTTTTTGGGCTTCTGACGGAAGCGTTTTGTAATTTTCGTTGTTAACATCAACTTCATTGGCTCCATCGTTTACATCTCTGAGATCTGGTAAAGAACACTTCCAATTTTTTTCCTCTCCACATAAGTATGTGCTCATTTTCAAATGAAAGCAGTGTGCACGGAACAAGATCCTACAGTCAAAGAACATATGTGCAAAAAAGATGTTACAATAAAAATAATAATAACACTTGTCAATCCTATTACATTAAAAAAAAAAAACCAAAACAAGGAAGGAAAAAGAAAAAAAATAAATCATCTCAGTCCACATGCCCTTCAATATTAGATACCAAAATGAGACGAAATTGGTATACCCTTAGTTTTGCTCCAATCCTTCGATAGTCACTTTTATTTAGTCCTTGACAGTTTATACGCACTAGTTCACACTCTTCAAATGCCTCTCTGACATTGTTTACTAGGTCGGAGTAAACACCATTTTTTCCTGTAACAAGGAAAGAGAGCCAATGTATTTTTGTTTTTTAATAAAAAGTACACGTGTATCAAAAAAAGACAGTCAGTTATATGCCAGTTTGCAAGAAGAAAAGAATAATCTTTTTTCTTCATTGTTAAACTGCAATAAACATCCTTAAAAAGGTACCTAGCTTGCATATGGGAATCAAGTTCCTTCCCTTTTGACGCATTTCAGTTGCTTCTCCTAGTGTTAGACCTTCTGGAATTCGTCGAATCAGCCTAGGATATACTGGAGGAATGGGTTTCCACAACATCAGAGGAAAACGCGGGTGTGTTTTATAGTTGTAGTTTCTACCTCTAAAAAGGTACAACACACCACCCCTTCTGTAAATGACTTTTCCCCCTGTCTTTTCCTGGAAAACGAGATAAAATGAGGCAAGAGGAACATAAATAATAAAACATGATTGAGTTCTTTCTAATGAAGAATGTCAGGGGGCATATCCAAGTATCCAACCAACAAAAGTAGGTTACGGTAAACCATTGTAAGAAAAAGAAACGATGTAAAGAGTTTATGATCAAGAAGCCAACGAAATTGCCAATATTGAACAAAGAAGGCTCCCAAACAGCAGTAAGATAAAGGCATGACTGAGTTTATCCAACACGACATTATGACCAAATACCTATATTACTTTTAGCATTTATTTGTATACCAGCAACAGAGAGAAAAATAAATATTAAAAGCATTAGGGCAATTAGAGGGCAAATCATAGCATTAAAAAAATAAGACACGTTTATAGTTGAGAAAAATTGGTATTATGCTATTAGGGCAAATCATGAAGGATCACTGGATCAGAGGTTAAAAGCAGGAATCAAGAAACTAACCTCTAACTGCTGGCACACATTATCCATGTCAACAGTACACACTCCTTTGCACTTTATCTTGCACACCCTCCGCCGCTTCCAATGAGCATGTATATTATCCAACATGTTATGTGTGAAGCCATCTCTACCTAAAACAGAAAATTTGAATGCACATAAACGGTAAACTTTCCATTCCCAATAACTAGACAAGTGGATAGAAAATTAGAAATGGTTGAGGGGACTATGCAATGCTAGGGATTCAAGTCCGCAGAAACGCACTACTCTTCAGTATCCTAAACGAAATTGGTCTCACATCTAAAGGATAAGTAGATGGTGCAAACTACGAACATCATTTATCTCCTCAGTCAACATAAAGCTGCAAACACATCTCACCAAGGGCCCCTTACAACACTGGACTTGGATCCTCTCGAGCAACTCCTCTCTCAAGCCTTTCTCTAGCAAAAGTTCAACCATTGGATGCATGCATTGATTTATCTGGACCATTAAATGCATGTAAAGACTCTTAATAACAACATCAATCATTGTTAATCTTTTTATTAACCCACTGGACAGAATCCAAGCTCTACAACACTTACTTAAAAGTAACGACCTGACATTAACACAATCACATCGTATCTCCATGTCATTAAGGTTTGACAAAGTTTGACATTGAGTGTCAACAGCTTAACATAACCTTCCTCTTTTATCCACCAGCTAGGAAGAATTAGTAAAAAATGAATATAATAAACTAATTTTCAAGTCAATAAATGACATGATAAAAATATGAGAAAGCATAAGCTGAAGTTATTATCGCACCTAGAACACTTACATCACCCTATTTTTCATAGATAAATAAGAAAACTAAGAATTAGAGCGGCACAGTCCAATGCACGATACTCCCACCTCGTAGCATTTGGGAAAGGTAGAAGTACACAGCCTTACCCCCGCAATCGGGGTGTTGCTTCCAAGATTTGAACTTGTGACCTCATTGGCCAACAACCTTACCTATTTTTGGTTTCCCAGGATATCCTCTCATCCAACACATAAGAGACTAATCTCCTAGGTAGTGTCAAATGTCTAGGTGGTGACACCTTCGAATACTGTTTTTTTTTTCCATATGAATCCTATTATCAAACCTAGAACCACATGTTTAAGGTACCCAAATCCCTTCCACTGGCCAACAACCTTACATTTGCACTAATGCCCACCCTCAATATAAATAAAAATTAAGAATAAAAATAGAAAATGCAGAGAAATGTAAACAAGAGAGTAGGAAGTGCGAACCAATATTGAGTTGGCGACTAGTTTTCAAGCTCCCTCTAACCAAGTCACCGATCTCCTCTTCCGTCAATGGCTCCCCCAATATCTCCTCCCTCGACCGCACGTACCTCGGGTTCGTCCCCGGCAGAAAAGGACCGGGCGACTGGACCGGTTTAACCCCCTTCTTATGCGGCGGCGGCAACACGAAGGAATCGAACTCCCTCAGCTTCTTCTTGCTCGGGGGCAAAGGGGCCCGCCCGGTCCACGGCCTAGGCATGGTGGCCGGTCCGAACGGCACGAACGGTGGTTCACGCATTTTGACCGGTTTGACCTTGGGAGTCTCCGTGTAGCTGTACTTGAACTCGAAGGGGGCACCCTCGATCACGTAGGAGACTCCGTCTTCGCTAATTTTCATGTTTTCGGGTGCTTCATTTAACGGTCTAGGTTTCGATTTCGGAATGTTGGAAAATCTAAATGCTGGGTGAGAAGTGGCGCTGGGTTTTGGTGTGTTCTTCCATTTCGACGGGGCGGCGGCGGGGCGGCGGTTGGGGCGGTTTTCCTGGTGGTTGAAGCTGTCGGCGTTGGCGTTGTTGGGGGGGGAGAAGCGGAGCTCCGTTGATGGACGAGGGTGGGTCGGGTTGGGGTTTGGGTCGAGGGGTGGGGCGAAGATGGGGAACTTGAACTTGAGAGTGAGAGCCATGGGAGAAGATGAGGAAGAGGATTCCTGCAGCTTGGTCTGATATTTTATGACAAAAAATTATATTTTCATCGCTGAAATCTATGTATTTTATCTCATCCCCTGCTGTGAATGAGATGAGCCATTTTAAAAAAGGGTTAATTACATTTTATTTTTTTACAAAAGAAACTTATTTCATTTTAGAAGAAAAAAATCATTTTGGTCCCCTAGAAAATTATCAGGGTTTGTTTTAGTCTCCGATAAAACTAAGTATCAAATTAGTCCCTCACAATTTTAAACTAGGGACAGGTGCTTCCGTTTTATCCCATTAAACACCATCTATTATCTCCGTGGATTAGGGTTCTACAATTGCTAATTTGGGACATAAATTGGAGTGACGTCAATTATGTATCATTTTGGACATTTAAGTGGTGCTTTTGGTTCCTTAAGGGGCCATTTTCTTTTTACTGTGTGTTCAAAATGGTTTTGTTTTGGGTATTTTGGGCATTTAAGTAAATGTTTAATAAACAATTTACATAACGAAAATTGTAAATATCATATAACAGTACACCTAAACAAGAAAACATAAAACGTTATTGACTTAACGAATCCAAACTAATGGGGGGTTGATAGAGGGACTTGAGACGCCCCGACGTCCGATTAAGAAAAATCTGAATTAATTAAAACATAATCATAAAATTAGCGTTAAGCGATTATATTAAAAACAACGAAAAATTAAAACTTAATTAAAATAAACCATTAATGAAAGTAAACAGCACACATATATATACATATATATACATCCATACATATACATCATGTAAGTATTGTCAGGGAATCCCATCAGTATGATCCCAATATATATATACAGATTGAGGACTGAAACAAAATACAACAAAAGTCTAAAAGAAAGATGCCTCACCGGCTCTCAAGATCCATGTCCCCTCTCAAAAGTACATCAAAACCTCACACATACCCACATACCTAGGTACATAGCACTGGCTTGTACCATCACTGACTACTACCCTCGCTGTCACCCCCGAGTCTCGACGGTCCCACTACTCCTCTGTTCCTGCTAGAAGAGCTCCTATCAAAAGACCTCTTGAACAACCATCGGTAAGCTCTGTTGTCCCTGGATGATAACCTGGAGGACACTCTAGAGGACTCCAACCCTGTAGCTCTAACATCGGGAAGTACGGATGCCTCCGGGACAAGTATCGGATCAATGACTGGTACCACCGGGTCTTCCTCAGGAACTGATGCCATGACAGGCTCTGGTGCGGATGCTGGCGCTAGCGGGGGCTCTGGTACAGGTACCTTAAAGGGTACTAAGAAAGGAACTGGTACCATCTCCTACATCGGCGACAATGGTGCATCTGGAAATCCGATAGGAAAGGGAAACGTCTGGCCGGCTCGGAAAGTTCCAATCAAATCGAGCGGAACTCCCTGACCTAATCTAGTAGTTACTGAGATGGGACCCGTATATACCGCAAAACGAATGACTGGGTCCACTAGCCACCTATTGGGATCCACAAACTCAAACTCAAAAGTCCCCGTGAGGGGGAACTCCACCGACTGCGTCATCCATGGATGATCCCAATGCGCCATCCACGTGATCAGGGTCTAAGGTAAAACAGTAAAGAAGCAACATAGAAGAAAGCAGAAAGGGGATAACAAACTATTTAACGTCAAACGTTGAAAGGGTTTATCAACATTTAAATTTATAACAACACACTAAACATACATCTCCATATATATATATATATATATATATATATATATATATATATATATATAAAAGCACAACCATCCTCGAAATGTCTATTATCTTCATTTACCCTCCATCAAGATGCAATGCAATGCAATGCAATGTGTATGATCATGTGAGACACCCCGTTGTGCCCAGGTGTTTTATTAGCTTAAAACCTTATTAATTAATTCCTTAATCGCGCGCTTAGCGTGAAAAGTACGTAAAAATTAAAACTTTATTTAAACAATCATATAACTTCTGCAAATTAAACACACCAAGGTTGTAATATATAAATACACACCCGTTTATTTATTACATTACCAAAACACTGTTGAGGGAATCCTCTCAGTAGGATCCCTCGCAGGCATAAACTTAAAATAAAAGCCATACTCAGCGGAAACATATAAAAATACTCCTTCTTAGACACACTGGCCATACTATCTATACTCTACTCGCCATGGATCACAGCTCGACCTCCAGCGTCTGGTTCGTAAGGAGTTCCATCCAACTCCTCAGTAACCTCCATTCCATATAGAGCTCCGCCCAGCTCCTCAGCAACATAATCCTCCATCGGGTCTTCTAATGTAAGTAAAGTAACCCACAAGAATACAGAAACATAGGGGCTAAGAAATAGTTCTATCATCATAAAGCGGAAAAGAGTCATAGTAAATCATACAGTGATTGTCACAGACAAATAACGTACATAACTAACAGATCACCCTCAAGTTAATATATCATTCTCTACCCCCAATCTCATGCTACTCAAAGACACCATAGTTACACACCTATTTCCTAAGGTGGAAGTGGTCTCGCGAGAACTCTTGATTTTACGTGTATTATATTATCAATACACGGTGTATTATATTACCAATACACAGAAGTGTTTTACGTGTACTGTATTACCAATACACGGTGTATTATATTACCAATACACAGAAGTGGTTTTACGTGTATTCTATTACCAATACACGGTGTATTATATTACTAATACACAAGTGTTTTACGTGTATTATATTACCAATACACGGTGTATTATATTACCAATACACAGATGTCCTTGCGTATTATATTACCAATACACTTTTGTCTTTGTGTATTATATTACCAATACACTTTTGTCCTTGTGTATTATATTATCAATACACGGTTGTGGACAACAACACCTATACTTGAATCTCACCAACCCGTTTTAGCAACATCCTAGTGCCTTAACCTTCCATTAGAACTTGACACATATTCTATGCCATAACACCTCTTTAACATATATCATCTAGGTTAGACACTTCTAAATCATCATTATCCTCACACCCAAAACAATCATCTCTTAGACAACATATATATCTTTGCTTAAAAACCACAAAGCATGATAATACAAACCAGGCAGATCATGCATAACACAATATCAATCCAAATATTCCCATATCACCAATATAGCACAAAATCAATTCAATAAAGGTAATAAAATCAAATCAACCATCAACAATCTAACATCAACCTAATATCGATAAACCTACAATCCCTGAATCGCCATTGGTTTTTCAGAAAAAGTTTTCCAATGTGATTTTTATCTTGTCGATTACTCGACTACTAGTAGGGTTTAGGTCGCCCTACACAATTATTATATAATCTACTACTTATCCATTCCGACGATAGGTTGGTTTTTCCCCCACCTGGGTTATCACCGGACTCCCGAACTCGAAGCTCCTCGTTGTCACACCACAAAGTACTAACTCCACCTTCTGTGAAGGTAAGGAGATTAGATGCTCGAAGAGATATACCACAAACGTCCTCGTTTCCTCCGCGATGGAAGTCTAAGGTTATGAACACAAAATCACAAGTTAAAATCAAACAAGAACACTAAACCACAAGGTATAGGTTCGGCCAAGACTAGTTTTTAGGGTTAGAGATTCCCGCAAATTATACAACTCATCGATTTATGATTCTTAAGTGTTAGGAGTTCATAAACAATGATCACTTAACAAAGTTGAACTAAAATCCCACTAAGTTATAAACGGCCAAGGCTAGTAAAATAGGCTAGCATTTACTAAACTTTCCAATCTCTTAGGTTTAGCATCCATATGTATTAAGGAGCTCAAAACCATGATCATTTTGGAAAAATAAGAACAAAGTATCCTAGGTCCATAACCTTCTAGGTTCGGCCTTCATAGGATTTATAGGTTAGAAATCTTTAAACTTTCCAATCTCTTAGACTTAACATCCAAATATCTTATGGAACTTAGCATCCAAATATCTTATGGAGCTCAAGTCCATGATCATCTTGGAAAAATGAAAGTAATACATCCAAGCTTTAATAACATAGAATAAATAAGTTAAAATTCCTTAAACTTTCCAATCTCTTAGACTTAGCATCCAAATATCTTATGGAGCTCAAGTCCATGATCATTTTGGAAAACAATGGAAACTTAAACATTCCAATCTCTTAGACTTAACATCCAAATATCTTATGGAGCTCAAGTCCATGATCATTTTGAAAAAATGAAAGTAATACATCCTAGCTTTAATAACATAGAATAAACAAGTTAGAAATCCTTAAACTTTCTAATCTCTTAGACTTAGCATCCAAATATCTTATGGAGCTCAAGTCCATGATCATTTTGGAAAACAATGGAAACTTAAACATTCCAATCTCTTAGACTTAGCATCCAAATATCTTATGGAGCTCAAGTCCATGATCATTTTGGAAAAATGAAAGTAATACATCCTAGCTTTAATAACTTAGAATAAACAAGTTAGAAATCCTTAAACTTTCCAATCTCTTAGACTTAGCATCCAAATATCTTATGGGGGTTAAGTCCATGATCATTTTGGAAAAATAAAAACTCAAACATCCTAGAACCTAAACACTAAGTTTCGGCCATCATAGGATGATGAGGAAAATATTCTTTGTTTAACAATAACTCTTAGGTTTAGAATCATAAGGTATTAAGAGTTCTAAATCCATGATCATACTTGGAAAGTTGAAACATAGTATCCTAGGCTTACTTATTCATATTTTCAGCCATCATAGGAACAAGATATCAAAACTTCCAAGATTTAGAGATTTAAGATCAATGGATAGTTAGAAACTCAAACACATGATCATATTCCAAAAGTTGAAACAAAAACTTCATAGGTCACAAATGCAAGCATTCGACCTTCATTGGAAGAGATAGGTAGAGATTTTTGTTTTACACAACCTCTTAGTATGTGAAAATATAAGTTAATTCAAGATTATAGAAAGTGGTTTCAACTCAAAAGGAGTTTTCTACCATTTTAGAGAGATTTTAAAAGTTTAAAGCATATAAAGAACACATACAGTAAACTAAGAAATAAAAGATGAAACTTGCAAAAAAGATTCATATGAGAGCATTAACCTTAGTATAAGGAAGAACTTTAATGAAGAACTTAAGTAGAAACGATGAATAAAAACTAAAGCTTTAAGAGCTTGAACTTTTAGAAGAAAGGAAGAAGATGAAGGTTTAATGGAGTTTGAAGAAGGAAGACGATGAAGTGAAAATGAGATGTGTATATATAGACAAGGGAGAGAGTGGCACGAAATTGAGGAGAGAGGAATGAGCTTCGGGAGCAAGTTTTGACATTGTGCCTTGTTTGGTTTGAGAAGAGAGAGAAAAATAGGTTTTTAGAATATAATATGTTATAATTTGAAAAGTGTGATGATCACACTTTTGGAGTGTGTCATAACCCATTTCCATCAAGTCCCATCAAGTCACTTCACTTCTTTTGTGCTCCCTAATCTGCTCCATTTCGTACCCGATTGTATTTTCCGATCGTAATTCTTCCGACGTTTTTGCCTGAATAAAATATTATATTCTATTTTTGAACGAAAATTTTCAAAATAATAAAAGTTGAAGGAAACATATTAAAAACACTAACCGTCTCGTTCAGGGGTCAAAATTAGGTTTTTTTCACAGTAAACTTGTACCGACAGTGAAAACGCAGATCGGCTTTCGTCTGAATTTTCAACCAAAAATTTTACCATAACCCTCTACCATAAAGTAGACTATGAATATGATTTTATTTTAATCAAAACCACTTTCTAACTCTCAAATTAAAATATAACTTAATTATATTTTAACCGGTTGAACAACATAATTAAAATCAGGCTGTTACATTACTACCCCTCTTAAAAGAAAATTCCGTCCTCGTAATTTACGTAACTTAGAAAAGATGTGGATATTGTTGTTGCATATCCTTCTCGTGTTCCCAAGTAGCATCTCCAGTAGTTTCATCCCATACGACCTTAACCAAAGGAATTTGTCTACCGCGAAGCTCCTTAATCTGTCTATCTGCGATCCTTACAGGTAAAGCCTCATGCTCTAGATTCTCTCGCAGTTGTATAGACTCAAACTCAATGACATGTGAAGGATTAGGATAATACTTTCTCAACTGAGAAACATGAAAGACATCATGAAGGTTGGAAAGATTAGGTGGTAAGGCAATTTGGTAAGCTACTGGACCAATTCGTCGAAGAATCTGAAAGGGTCCAATGAATCGAGGAGTAAGTTTTCTGGATTTGATAGCTCTACCAATTCCAGTTTTCCGAGTAACTCTCAAAAACACGTGATCGCCTTCCTGGAATTCTAATGGTCTCCTCCTCTTGTCACTGTAGCTCATTTGCCTATCCTGTGCTTCCTTCATCATTTCCCGTATCTTCTTGACTTGCTCCGTAGTTTGTTGCACCACATCTGGACCCAAAACTTGGTTCTCACCAGTCTCATACCAACACAGCGGGGTCCTACACTTTCTACCATACAAAGCCTCATATGGTGCCATTCCGATACTACTATGGAAACTATTGTTATAAGTAAATTCAATCAATGGTAAGAACTCATCCCAACTGCCAGTGTGCTCCAATACACAAGCTCTCAATAGATCCTCCAATGATTGAATTGTCCTTTTTGACTGTCCATCAGTTTGGGGATGATAAGCAGAACTCATCCTCAACTTTGTTCCCAACGCATTTTTCAATTGTCTCCAAAATCTAGATGTGAATCTAGGATCTCGGTTTGAGACAATGCTCGATGGCACACCATGCAATCTAACAATTTCTTTGATGTAAATCCGAGTCAACCTTTCCAAATTATAACTTTCACCAATAGATAAGAAGTGAGCACACTTCGTCAACCTATCAATGATAACCCAAATCGCATCATGCTTCTTAGGAGTTCGTGGTAACCTGACCACAAAATCCATAGCTATACTATCTCGTTTCCATTCTGGGATATCTAAATATTGTAGTAATCCTGCTGACTTCTGATATTCAATCTTATCTTTCTAACGCACCAAACAAGATAAAACATACTCTGCTACTTCTTTCTTCATCCTTGTCCACCAAAACATTTTCTTCAAATCCTGATACATTTTTGTGGATCCAGGATGGAAACTCAACTTACTCTTATGTGCTTCCTCTAAAATCATCTTCCTAAGTTCTGCATCCTCTGGCACACATATTCTATCTCTAAACCTTAACACACCATTCGTTCCTCTATTAAACTCAGAAATTTTACCTTCATCGATTCCTCTACTTACTTCCTGGAGGTATAGATCTTGAACTTGTTTATCTTTAAGTTCTTTCATAAAATCACTACTAATAGTGGTGATACTTAAGCAAATCTTATTCTCAACCGATTCCATTCCTAAGTTCAAATCCCTGAAATGCTCAAGCAATTCTAACACCTTAACCATCATCGCAGATACGTTCAAGGATTTCCTGCTTAAAGCATCCGCTACCACATTGGCCTTCCCATGATGGTACAGTAATTCAAAATCATAATCTTTGATAAACTTCATCCATATTCACTGTCTCATATTCAATTCCTTTTGATCGAATAGATACTTCAGGCTCTTGTGGTCACTGAAGACATTAAACTTTGCTCCATACAAAAAGTGTCGCCATATCTTTAATGCGAACACTATTGCTGCTAACTCCAAATCATGAGTCGGATAATTTCTCTCATGAATTCTCAACTGTCGGGAACCATAAGCCACGAATCTTTCCTCTTGCATCAGGACACATCCTAAACCTTGGTATGACGCATCACAATATACGTCAAATTGTCCTAGTGGATCTGGTAAGATCAACACAAGTGATGTAGTCAACCCGTCCTTCAGCTTTTGAAAACTTTGTTCACACTTGTCCGTCCATACAAAAGCTATATTTTTCCTTGTTAACTGCGTCATAGGCAACACAATCTTCGAGAATCCCTATATGAACCTCCGATAATATCCAGCTAGTCCTAGGAAACTCCGTACTTCACTTACTGACTTAGGTCGTTCCCACTTAAGAACCGACTCAACCTTAGCTGGATCTACGGCTACTCCTTCTTTATTAATCACATGACCTAGGAATTGTACTTCTTCTAGACAAAATTCACACTTGGAAAGTTTGGCATAAAGTTGCCTATCCTTCAAAACTCGCAACACCAATCTCAAATGTTCCTCATGCTCTTCCCGTGTACGAGAATAAATAAGAATATCATCGATGAACCCAACAAAGAACTTATCGAGGAACAGCCTGAAAATTCTGTTCATATAATCCATGAACACGACTGGCGCATTAGTTACACCGAAAGGCATAACTAAATACTCATAGTGCCCGGATCTCGTCCTAAAAGCCGTCTTGGGTATATCTTCCTTTCTTACTCTGATCTGATGGTACCCAAATCTTAAATCAATATTAGAGAACACTACTGCTCCTTTCAACTGATCCATCAAATCATCTATCCTAGGCAATGGATACTTATTCTTAATCGTCACCTTATTCAACTGCCTGTAATCCGTGCACAACCTCGCACTTCCATCCTTCTTCTTAACAAATAACACTGGTGCTCCCCACGGTGAAACACTCGGTCTGATAAAATCTTTTCCTAACATATCATCCAATTGTTCCTTCAACTCTGTCAACTCAACCAGTGACATCCGATAAGGTGCTATAGATATAGGCCCTGTCCCTGGTACGAGATCTAGAGTGAAATCCACTTCTCTTTCTGGTGGCAAACTTGGAACGTATGGAGGGAAAACTTCAGGAAACTCTCTCACAATAGGCATGAAATCTATGCTGGGAGTCTCATTAGCCTCCACTGTGAAAAGCATCACAAACTGTTGAGAGTTGTCACTCCTCGTAGAAACTCCTTCATTGGACTATGCTACACTAAAAGGTTCAAGAAATGATAAAGTCTTGCTAGAACAATCTAGCACTACATGGTTAGCCGAAAGTCAATCCATGCCAAGAATAACATCTATCTGTTGCATAGGCAAACAGATGAGATCTACAATAAATGTCATATTCTCAACAACGATAGGACACTGTAAACAAACATACATAGTAGTTAAAGGATTACTGGTTGGAGTAGACACTGTGAGGATATAAGGTAATTTGGAAATAGTTAAGTTCAAATGATCCACACACTCATGCGAAATAAAAGAATGTGTAGCGCCTAAGTCAAACAACACATACGAGAGTCTACCAGCTATCAAACACATACCTTGTATAAGATCAGCAGATTGAGAGGATTCAGCTCCCCTCACGATAAACACTCTTCCAGTGGCTTGTGGTTTGGCCACTTGTGGTCTTTCTACTGGGACTCCTCTTCCAGCTCCACCTCTATTGTCTCCAATTCTTCTTCCGACAGGTGTCGGCTGTTGCATAACCCTTTGTATGCAATCTCGTGCCACATGACCTGGTTTCCCACAGTTGAAACAGCTAGGCCTATTTGTACAGTCTCTAGCATAATGCGATCCTCCAAATCTGAAGCAAACTAAGCCTTGTGGTTGCTGACCCATTCTAGGCACTGGTGCTGGTGCCGATGTTTGCCCGAGTCGAGCATATGGTCTCTATCTCCATTGAGAACCGCTTTCTCCGCGCTTCTGGAAACTTGATCGGTTAGGACCTCCACTCCTCAGTTGTTTCTGTTCATTGGCCATCCTTAGGTCTATACTTTCAATGGCACTGCATCTCTCGACTAGTGCTGGAAATACTGTATGTCAAGAGACACTACAGCCCTCTGCAGCTCATCCTGAGTCCTTCCTCAAATCTTCTACATTTCCAGTCCTCACTTGGAAACCTCTGATAGAATTCCAAAAACTCAATCAAAGCTTTAAAACGTGATGAATACTCACCAACAGACATGTTGCCTTGTTTGAGGTTTGTGAATTCCTTTTCCTTTTCACGTCGAACTAGACGCGGAAAATATTTTTCGAAAAAACAATCAGTGAATAACTTCCAGTTAATGTTCCTATCCTCAGCTTCCAACAGTCTTTTCTTTCCCTTCCACCAGAATTCTGCTCCTTCGGTTAACATGAAGGCAGCATAGGACACTTTCTTCTCCTCGCTGCAACGCATAGTATCAAATATCTTTTCGATCTCTTGTATCTACCATTCTGCCTTCTCTGGGTCATACTCTCCTCGGAATTGAGGTGGTTTTCTGTTTATAAAATTAGTCAATCCGACATCTTCAGCTGATGTCGCCCTTCTCTGATTCTTAATTTCTAGCTGTTCTTTATTCATCTGCAGCATCTCAGCATTCTGCTGGGTTTGCAGCAGGATAGCAGCAGCTAGGGTTTTCATTGCACTTGGAGTCGAATATGATCCTCCTCCATTCTCAGTATTTTAGGCATTACCATTGACAGCTCCAATAATCCTTTCTAGAGTTTCGTCACCACTGTTAGTTGGACGTCCTCTTCCGCGAGTCATGATTCTGTTAAAAGAAATCATTCGCTCTTATTAGTATGACATATAATACTATATAGACAAGTATATATATACCATATGCCAGACTAATATTAACCTCTCACATTAGACTCGGACACACTACCCAACTTCTAAGCATAGTCAAAATCCGATGTGGATTCACCTAGACACGGCCAGTAACAACATCCTAAACCTCGCAGTCCTTGATTCTGATCGGACATAACCCATAGTCCGTTTTAGAACCAAACTGCTCTGATACCAAAATGAGACACCCCGTTGTGCCCCGGTGTTTTATTAGCTTAAAACCTTATTAATTAATTCCTTAATCGCGCGCTTAGCGTGAAAAGTACGTAAAAATTAAAACTTTATTTAAACAATCATATAACTTCTGCAAATTAAACACACCAAGGTTGTAATTTATAAATACACACCTGTTTATTTATTACATTACCAAAACACTGTTGAGGGAATTCTCTCAGTAGGATCCCTCACAGGCATAAACTTAAAATAAAAGCCATACTTAGCGGAAACATATAAAAATACTCCTTCTTAGACACACTAGCCATACTATCTATACTCTACTAGCCATGGATCACAGCTCGACCTCCAGCGTCTGGTTCGTAAGGAGTTCCATCCAACTCCTCAGCAACCTCCTTCCATATAGAGCTCCGCCCAGCTCCTCAGCAGCATAATCCTCCATCGGGTCTTCTAATGTAAGTAAAGTAACCCACAAGAATACAGAAACATAGGAGATAAGAAACAGTTCTATCATCATAAATTGGAAAATAGTCATAATAAATCATACAGTAATTGTCACAGACAAACAACGTACATATCTAACAGATCACCCTCAAGTTAATATATCATCCTCTACCCCCAATCTCATGCTACTCAAAGACACCATAGTTGCACACTTATTTCCTAAGGTGGAAGTGGTCTAGCGAGAACTCTTGATTTTACGTGTATTATATTACCAATACACGGTGTATTATATTACCAATACACAGAAGTGTTTTACGTGTATTATATTACCAATACATACACGGTGTATTATATTACCAATACACAGAAGTGGTTTTACGTTTATTATATTACCAATACACGGTGTATTATATTACCAATACACAAATGTTTTACGTGTATTATATTACCAATACACGGATGTCCTTGCGTATTATATTACCAATACACTTTTGTCTTTGTGTATTATATTATCAATACACTTTTGTCCTTGTGTATTATATTACCAATACACGGTTGTGGAAAACAACACCTATACTTGAATCTCACCAACCCGTTTTAGCAACATCCCAGTGCCTTAACATTCCATTAGAACTTGACACATATTCTATGTCATAACACCTCTTTAACATACATCATCTAGGTTAGACACTTATAAATCATCATTATCCTCACACCCAAAACAATCATCTCTTAGACAACATATATATCTTTGCTTAAAAACTACTAAGCATAATAATACAAACCAGGCAGATCATGCATAACACAATATCAAACCAAATATTCCCATATTACCAATATAGCACAAAATCAATTCAATAATGGTAATAAAATCAAATCAACCATCAACAATCTAAAATCAACCTAATATCGATAAACCTACAATCCCTTAATCGCCATTGGTTTTTCAGAAAAAGGTTTCCAATGTGATTTTGGTCTTGTCGATTACTCGACTACTAGTAGGGTTTAGGTCGCCCTACACAATTATTATATAATCTACTACTTATCCATTCCGACGATAGGTTGGTTCTTTCCCCCACCTGGGTTATCACCGGACTCCCGAACTCGAAGCTCCTCGTTATCACACCACAAAGTACTAACTCCACCTTCTGTGAAGGTAAAGAGATTAGATGCTCGAACAGGTATACCATGAACGTCCTCGTTTCCTCCGCGATGGAAGTCTAAGGTTATGAACACAAAATCACAAGTTAAAATCAAACAAGAACACTAAACCACAAGGTATAGGTTCGACCAAGACTAGTTCTTAGGGTTAGAGATTCCCGAAAATTATACAACTCATGGATTTATGATCCTTAAGTGTCAGGAATTCATAAACAATGATCACTTAACAAAGTTGAATTAAAATCCCACTAAGTTATAAACGGCCAAGGCTAGTAAAATAGGCTAGCATTCACTAAACTTTCAATCTCTTAGGTTTAGCATCCATATGTATTAAGGAGCTCAAAACCACGATCATTTTGGAAAAATAAGAACAAAGTATCCTAGGTCCATAAACTTCTAGGTTCGGCCTTCATAGGATTTATAGGTTAGAAATCTTTAAACTTTCCAATCTCTTAGACTTAGCATCCAAATATCTTATGGAACTTAGCATCCAAATATCCTATGGAGCTCAAGTCCATGATCATCTTGGAAAAATGAAAGTAATATATCCAAGCTTTAATAACATAGAATAAATAAGTTAGAAATCCTTAAACTTTCCAATCTCTTAGACTTAGCATCCAATATCTTATGGAGCTCAAGTCCATGATCATTTTGGAAAACAATGGAAACTTAAACATTCCAATCTCTTAGACTTAGCATCCAAATATCTTATGGTGCTCAAGTCTATGATCATTTTGGAAAAATGAAATTAATACATCCTAGCTTTAAAAAATAGAATAAACAAGTTAGATATCCTTAAACTTTCCAATCTCTTAGACTTAGCATCCAAATATCTTATGGAGCTCAAGTCCATGATCATTTTGGAAAACAATGGAAACTTAAACATTCCGATCTCTTAGACTTAGCATCCAAATATCTTATGGAGCTCAAGTCCATGATCGTTTTGGAAAAATGAAAGTAATACATCCTAACTTTAATAACATAGAATAAACAAGTTAGAAATCCTTAAACTTTCCAATCTCTTAGACTTAGCATCCAAATATCTTATGGAGGTTAAGTCCATGATCATTTTGGAAAAATAAAAACTCAAACATCCTAGAACCTAAACACTAAGTTTCGGCCATCATAGGATGATGAGGAAAATATTCTTTGTTTAACAATAACTTTTAGGTTTAGAATCACAAGGTATTAAGAGTTCTAAATCCATGATCATACATGGAAAGTTGAAACATAGTATCCTAGGCTTACTTATTCATATTTTCATTCATCATAGGAACAAGATATCAAAACTTCCAAGATTTAGAGATTTAAGATCAATGGATAGTTAGAAACCCAAACACATGATCATACTCCAAAAGTTTAAACAAAAACTTCCTAGGTCATAAATGCAAGCATTCGGCCTTCATTGGAAGAGATAGGTAGAGATTTTTGTTTTACACAACCTCTTAGTATGTGAAAATATAAGTTAATGCAAGACTATATAAAGTGGTTTCAACTCAAAAGGAGTTTTCTACCATTTTAGAGAGATTTTAAAAGTTTAAAGCATATAAAGAACACACAAAGTAAACTAAGAAATAAAAGATGAAACTTGCAAAAATATTCAAATGAGAGCATTACCCTTAGTATAAGGAAGAACTTTAATGAAGAACTTAAATAGAAAAGATGAATAAAAACTAAAGCTTTAAGAGCTTGAACTTTTAGAAGAAAGGAAGAAGATGAAGGTTTAATGGAGTTTGAAGAAGGAAGATGATGAAGTGAAAATGAGATGTGTATATATAGACAAGGGAGAGAGTGGCACGAAATTGAGGAGAGAGGAATGAGCTTGGAGAGCAAGTTTTGACCTTGTGCCTTGTTTGGTTTGAGAAGAGAGAGAAAAATAAGTTTTTAGAATATAATATGTTATAATTTGAAAAGTCTGATGATCACACTTTTGGAGTGTATCATAACCCATTTCCATCAAGTCCCATCAAGCCACTTCACTTCTTTTGTGCTCCCTAATCTGCTACATTTCGTACCCGGTTGTATTTTCCGATCGTAATTCTTCTGACGTTTTCGCCCGAATTAAATATTATATTCTATTTTTGAACAAAAATTTTCAAAATAACCAAAGTTGAAAGAAACATATTATAAACACTAACCATATCTTTCACGGGTCAAAATTAGGTTTTTTGCACATTAAACTTATACCGGCAGTGAAAACGCAGACCGGCTTTCGTCTGAATTTTCAACCGAAATTTTTTCCGTAACCCTCTACCATAAAGTAAACTATGAATATGATTTTATTTTAATCAAAAACACTTTCTAACTCTCAAATCAAAATATAACTTAATTATATTTTAACCGGTTGAATAGCATAATTAAAATCAGGCTATTACATCATGTACGGCCACATATCCGGATATCCATCTCGACGCGTCTCCAGAGTCCCTGGCACACATCCTTATCTGCGGAGAGAGAATGCCCATGCAATGCATGGCACTATAGCTGCACAATACAAGTCGGTGCACACCCTGGCCCCACGACGAGGGTGCTCATGCAATGCATGAACTATAGCTGCGACAATATAATGTTTAGGACGGTCCTGCAAATAGTCTGAACCACGAGAATACATCCCCGTGGGAATAAAACCCCTAGTGCATATGAAAATATCACAGACCATCTCTCGGTCATCCCCTGGTGGCTGAACCTCTCGTCACTATCTCATAATTAACCTAAACAATACTCATATCTCATGAGTCTCATCTCAATATCATAATAATCATCTGGGTTCGGCACTACTGAACACATGTATTATGAACCCCCACATACATCGGATAGTGTGATTTCACATCATAATTCATGTACATTTTTTTCATGCATTTTCATATAGTTTAGGTATATTTAAATTGAGTTTAGTTAGTTTTTACCTTGGAACGGGTAAGGCGGTTTCGTGGAGTTGTTTTGCAGGAATTAAGGATAAAATGCTTAGAATCAGCCATGATAAAGCGTGGAAGAAGATAGAGTTTGAAAAGTGAAGAAAATGAGCCAAACAGAGCCGATCACGGCCATGATCGAGCAAAACTGAAGGAGAAAGAAGGCAAAAGTCAGATGCTGTCACGGCCTAGCCGTGATGCCCATCACGGCCGTGACATGTTAATTGAGCCATACCCCTTCTAGGCAGAATCTGTCACGGCCAAGCCGTGACGCCCATCACGACCGTGACAGACCATTTGGTGAAGGCAGAAGCGATCACGGCCTACCCGTGACAAGCATCACGACCGTGACAATCCAAAAGTTGAAAGCGCGCCCAAGGCAGAACGCGTCACGGCCTGGCCGTGATGGCCATCAAGGCCGTGACGTGCATTATCTGAATCCTATTCTATAAATAAGGCATCAGGGGCAGAATGAAAAAAGATCTCTGGACCAGACTTGAACCCTAGAACGACTTTTACCCTAAAAGAGACATCTTCTCTGCACCAGGGGGCTGCTGTGGCTGCTGTGGAGTGCTCCCATGGAGTTCCTTCTTCCCCTTTTCTCTATTTCTCTGGTTTTGGCTTTCTCTGTAATCATGAGTAGCTAAATCCCTCTTTGTTGGGATTAGATGTAACTGAACCGAATATCATGTAATTGCTTTGATTTATCAATCTGTGTTTATGCCTTCATATTAGTGTTTAATTCCTATGCTTAATGCCTTTTGTGGTTTGATCACCCATGAACTGATTTTGATATTTGATTTGCAATGGGGACGTTCTTATCAATTCTTGATCAGGAATTAATCACCTAGTAAACCTTGCATCTAGGAATGGATTTTGGTTTATTAGTAATCGTGTAATCCCTACTCTTAATGCAAATTCACTAATTAGGTCACCTAAGGAATTAAGGTCTATTAGGGGATTTAGGCTCTTGTCATCTAAGGAATTAGGGCTTGAGTAATCTAGTGGATTGATTTTAATATTTGATGCATAAACTGGATTGGTGGTCTTGGTATTGCATGAGACTAAGGTTTAGTGAAATCTAATCCCAACATCTTTCATCTTATTTGAAAATCCATTTTTCTGCACTCTAAGTGTTTGATAAAAGTTCTCAAAGACCTTTTTCCTTTTATTTTGTTTCTTTTAACTTTTGTAAGGCTTGGTAATTAGTATAGAACTCCCTTCAATCCAAAAATTCGCTTAGATAGTAATTGATTCGGTACTGCTAGTACTTGTCTCAGTCCTCGTGGGAACGATATCGGTCTTACCACTGTATTACTCGTACGACTAGGTATACTTTCCTAGATTCGTAATCAACAAGTTTTTGGCGCCGTTGCCGGGGACTGAGTTTCAATATTAGCATGCCCATTTTGATTACTAATTTAAGCACAATTTTATTTTTGTTTTATAAATCTGTTTCTCTTTGCTGTCATTGAGTGCTAACAGTTTTGGTCTCTAGACTTTTGTGTATGCGAGGTACTACCCCAGCTGACCAACTTCTCTATGATCCTGAAATAGATAAAACATCTAGGAAGAATCAGAAGCAAGCAAGACAGCAGAAGTTAGTAGAGCAACAAGAAAGAGAATAAGAGACTTCCACTTCTCAAGTTCATCAAGAAGAACTCAAGATGGCAGGCAATGGTGAAGGTGCTCCACGGAGGACACTTGGAGATTATGCCAATACAAATGCCAACCGTCATGTCACTAGCATAGTGAGGCCTCCAATGAATTGCAACAATTTTGAAATCAAGCCAGCTTTCTTGAATATGGTTGCACAAAATCAATTTGCCGGGTTGGAGCAAGAGGATCCTAATAATCTTGTCTCCAACTTCCTGGAGTTATGTGATACGATGAAGATAAATGGTGCTTCCGATGATGCACTTCGCCTAAGGTTGTTTCCTTTCTCTCTAAGAGATAGAGCCAAGTCTTGGCTCCAATCTCAACCAAGGGGGAGCATCACTACATGGGATGACTTAGAGGCAAAATTTCTTGCAAGGTTCTTTCCCGCCTCAAGATTTGTGAAGACAAGGGGTGATATCATAAACTTTGCTCAACAAGAGGGTGAGACTCTTCATGACACATGGGAAAGATTCAAAGATCTGCTCCGAAGATGTCCAAATCATGGGTTTGATGATCTTACCCAAATGCAAACATTTTGCAATGGATTGAGGCCGTCAACCAGGTATATGTTGGATTCCTCAGCTGGAGGTTCCATGAACACAAAGACACCGGAGGAAGCACTGATTTTGATAGAAGTTATGGCATCTAATGACTATTTGATGCATCGTGATCGAGGTACCACATCAAGAAGGGGAGTGTTGGAGTTAGACTCACAAACTTTACTTTTAGCTCAAAATAAGCTTATGACACAACAACTTGAGTCCATCACCAAGCAACTGCCTCAACTCCCACAACAACTTCAAACCATTCAAGGGACAACCATGCCACCTCAACAGGTAATGAGATATGATTTTTGTGGAGGAGATCATGACAATGGAAATTGTGAGGCCACTCCTAGTTCCCATGAGGAAGCTAATTATATGGGAAACTATGGGAGACAAGGTAACAATCAATATTCCAACAATTACAACCAAGGGTGGAGGAATCAAGCAAATTTTGGTTGGAAACAAGATGCCGGACAAGCAAGTAAGCCTCATCCCACACAACCGCCTCAAGACCGGACTTCTATCTTGGAGAACACTCTCAATCAATTCATGCAAATGTCCATGTCAAACCAGAAAAACACTGATGCTGCCATAAAGAACTTGGAGGTTCAAGTTGGACAAATTTCAAAGCACCCAGCGGAACAATCTAGCGGCAGTTTTTCAGGTAACACTCAAACAAATCCTAAAGAGCATTGTAAGGCTATTGTTTTGAGGAGTGGTAAAAGTCTTGAGAATGTGAGCAGTGAGCCCTTATTGCTACTGGGAAGGCCTTGTGTGACTTGGGGGCGAGTATCAATTTGATGCCGCTTTCAATCTTGAACAAGCTTGGAGGTGGTGAGGTGACACCGACAAGGATGGCATTGCAACTAGCAGATAGATCAATCAAGCGTCCTTATGGTATTCTGGAATATGTTTTGGTTAAAGTGGATAAGTTTATCTTCCCGGCGGATTTTGTGATATTAGACATGGAGGAGGATGCAGAAGTTTCACTTATATTGGGGAGACCTTTTCTAGAAACTGGTCGTGCTTTCATAGATGTACAAAAAGGCCAACTTCGACTCAGAGTGCAAGATGAAGATGTTACTTTCAATGTGTTTGAAGCTATGCATCACGCGAGTGATGAAGAGAATTGTTTCCGCATGGACATTGTGGATGTAGTGGCTAAAGAAGTCTTTACACAGTAGCACCATTCCTCTACTCTTGAGAAGGTAATAATGAATTCTATTGAAAATCCTGATGAGGAAGAGGAGAAGGAAAAGTAGAGGAGTGTTTGTGTGATTTGGAAGCTCAACCTAAACAACTTGCTGTCAATACTAAGAAAGAAGAGCTTAAGAAGGATGAAGTCTAAGAGAAGCTCGAGTTAGAGCTTAAACCTCTACCTCCCCACTTGAAATATGTGTTCCTTGGTGAGAATGATGAAAATCATGTCATAGTGAGCAATGTATTGTCCAAGTTGGAAGAGGAGAAACTTGTAAGGGTACTTTGAGAGCATAAAACAACAATTGGATGGCCCATCTCAGATTTGAAAGGTATTAGTCCTGTATTTTGTATGCACGAGATCATGATGGAGGCTGAATTTAAACCGGTGGTCCAACCGCAAAGGAGGCTCAATCCTACAATGAAAGAAGTGGTAAGGAAGGAAGTGCTGATACTCCTTGAAGCTGGAATGATATATCCGATTTCCGATAGTGCTTGGGTGAGTCCGGTACAAGTGGTTCCCAAGAAAGGTGGCACGACCGTCGTGAACAACGAGAAAAATGAGTTGATCCCAACTAGAACGGTCACCGGTTGGCGAATGTGTATAGATTACCAGAAGCTAAATCAAGCTACTATGAAGGATCACTTCCCACTTCCATTCATGGACCAGATGTTGGAGAGGTTGGCCGGGAAAGCTTATTATTGTTTCTTGGATGGTTATTCGGGTTATAACCAAATTGAGGTTAACCCGGAGGACCAAGAGAAAACTGCCTTCACATGCCCTTTTGGAGTTTTTGCCTATCGAAAGATGCCTTTCGGTCTTTGTAATGCGCCCGCAACATTTCAAAGGTGCATGCTTTCCATTTTCTCTGATATGGTAGAAAAATACATTGAAGTTTTCATGGATGATTTTTTTGTTTTCGGTTCCTCTTATGATAATTGTTTGTCTAACCTTGCTGCTGTGTTAAAGAGGTGCATGGACAACAATTTAGTCTTAAATTGGGAGAAGTGTCATTTTATGGTGCAGGAGGGCATTGTGCTTGGGCACAAGATTTCAGTTAAGGGGATCGAAGTGGATAAATCCAAGATTGAGGTAATTGAGAAACTACCTCCACCAGTGAATGTCAAGGGTGTGAGGAGTTTTCTCGGACATGCAGGCTTTTACCGGCGGTTCATCCAAGACTTCTCGAAGATAGCCAAGCCGTTGTGTAGCCTTTTGAACAAGGACACACCATTTGTGTTTGATACTGCTTGCCTTACCTCTTTTCAGATTTTGAAAGAAAAATTGATCACTGCTCCCATTCTTGTTGCACCCAACTGGGAGTCACCATTTGAATTAATGTGTGATGCCAGTGACTACGCAGTTGGGGCAATTTTGGGACAGCGAAAGGAAAAGTCTTTCCATGCCATTCACTATGCTAGCAAGGTTCTCAATGAGAACCAAGTAGATTATGCAACAACTGGAAAAGAGTTGCTAGCCATAGTGTTTGCATTGGAAAAATTTCGTTCCTACTTGATTGGGTCACAAGTCACTGTTTTTACTGATCATGCTGCAATTAAGTATTTGTTGACTAAGTTAGATTCTAAACCAAGACTCATAAGGTGGACTCTATTGTTTTAGGAATTTGACTTAGTCATTAAGGACAAAAAGGGCAGCGAAAATGTGGTGGCTGACCACTTATCTCGGTTGGTGAATGAAGAGGTTACTGCAAAAGAAAAGGACATTCGGGATGAGTTCCCGGATGAGGCCTTATTTCTAGTGCATGAAAGACCATGGTTTGCCGACATGGCAAATTTCAGGGCAGCCAATATTGTTCCAGAGCACCTCACTTGGAAACCAAGGAAAAAGTTCTTCCGAGATGCCAACCATTTCATGTGGGATGACCCATTTTTGTTCAAGGTTGGACCGGATGGCTTATGGAGGAGGTGTGTTAGTCAAGAGGAAGCAAGGAGTATTCTGTGGCATTGCCATAACTCTCCATATGGTGGACATTACAATGGGGATAGGACAGCTGCAAAGGTCCTCTAATCTGGGCTCTTTTGGCCCTCAATCTTCAAGGACTCTTACAATCATGTGAAGAGTTGTGACAAGTGCCAAAGGACCGGGAACATATCTAAAAGGGATGAGATGCCACTGCAAAACATATTGGAGATTGAATTATTTGACTGTTGGGGCATAGATTTTATGGGTCCACTACCACCTTCATTCTCCAATCAATATATCTTGGTGGCGGTGGACTATGTTTCCAAATGGGTGGAGGCCGTTGCAACACCGAAGAATGATGCACAGACAGTGATTAAGTTTATCAAAAAGAACATTTTTGTCCGGTTCGGTGTCCCAAGGGTCCTTATAAGTGATGGAGGATCTCACTTCTGCAACTCACAACTGAAAAATGTGTTGACCAAGTATGATGTGAGGCATAAGGTGGCATCTCCATATCATCCGCAAACAAATGGGCAAGCGGAAGTCTCTAACCGAGAGATTAAGCGGATTCTGGAAAAACTGTGGCCACTTCAAGAAAAGATCGGGCAAAGAAGCTTGACGATGCCTTGTGGGCTTACCGGACTGCATTGAAAACTTCTGTGGGGTTATCTCCATTTCAGATGGTCTATAGGAAGACATGTCATCTACCCGTAGAGTTGGAGCATCGAGCCTTTTGGGCATTGAAGTTCTTGAATTTTGATGCCACTCTGGCAGGTGAAAAAAGAGTCAATCAGCTGCATGAATTAGAGGAGATGCACCTTAATGCATATGAGAATGCAGCTATTTACAAGCAGCGAGTCAAGACCTACCATGACAATAAGATCGTGATGAAAACATTTCAGTCGGGACAACAAGTTTTATTATTCAATTCCCGGCTGAGATTGTTTCCGGGCAAGTTGAAGTCTAAGTGGTCGGGACCGTTCATTGTCAAAGAAGTCTCACCTCATGGAGCTATAGAAGTGGAGGATCCTGCTTCAAAAAGAACCTTCAAAGTCAATGGCCAAAGGCTCAAGGCCTACTTGGGTGGTGACATCGAGAGATTGACCACAGCTGTGCACCTTCGTGATCCTTGAGATCATCTACACGTCAAGCTAGTGACGTTAAAGAAGCGCTTATTGGGAGGCAACCCAAGTTTCTTTTCCTTTTCCACTTGTTTTTGAAATTTTGCTCTTGAATAATTTGAGAAGATCAAGAGGAAAAAGATCATAAACTAATAGATTTGTTAAGTGTTTTCAGGGTAAGGAGGAAGGAGAAGCAAGAAGGGCAAGGACAAGCAAAGTCAGCAACCATCACGCCCAGGCCGTGACACTGGTCACGGCCGTGATGAGCTTAATGAGGAGACCAAAAAGGATCACGACCGAGCCGTGATACTCATCACGGGCATGATGAGTGGACCCTGAAGATCAGAGAGCATCACGGCCTAGCCAGGATGGAGGTCACGGCCGTGACAGGCCAGTTCTTGTGGACCAGAATTGATCACGGCCTGCCCGTGATGAGGCTCACGGCCGTGATGCATTTTCTAACAAGTTTCTGACTGGAATGCGAGCCAGCACCCGCTACCGCCTCGGTAAGTCGTTCCATTTTTTTTCTCGTCTCTCCATCTTGATTATTTACATTGGGGACAATGTAAGTTTTTAAGCTTGGGGTAGGGGTATTTTTGCATTTTTGAATTTTTGCATTTTGCATGTTGCATTCATTTAGGCATAGTTTTGCATGATCACATGATTTGGTTGCCCCTTGCCTAGATTATGCATCCAATCGTGAGAACTTAGTGCCAAATAAATTGAGATGGTGAATTTTTTAACCCAATTTTTTTTATTCTTTTGATGAGGCTACAAATAAAAAATGCTTGAGTGATCTTTGATAGTTGATAATTAGCATGTGGTTTCGTAGATCTGTGTTTCTCACTGATTTTTGAACTACAAAATATGATATTTTGAGCCAAAAAAGGGGGTACTCGCTAAATCTACCACATTCCTTGTGATAGAGTGTTATTCCTCTTGGATGGTATTCTCTAGAACTTGACTTGAAACCGTTTTGAAGCTTAAAAATTTTTGAAAACATTTTTGAAAATGATTGAGGCACTGGGTATTTTTCCGGCCCTCTGAGCTTTGATTGACTAAATGCTACCCCTTAGTTGCCCAATTTTGAGCCTGAAAGAATAAAATACTTTTCTTGGTACCATGAATTACTTTGATGAATGATGCTTGATATGACACCTTTTAAAGTATTACAAAAAGGGTAAAAAGGTAGTTGAAAAAGTATGGGATGAGAAAGTAGAAAATATTTCTCTTGAATTGAAAATCCCCCCTTCTCAAAATACAAATACATTCAAAAAAAAAGAAGAGAAAACATAGAGAAGGGGATGACAAAAGGAAGTGAGAAATAAAATAAAAAGAAAGAAGGAAAGGTGGAAAAATGAATCAAAACCCAGAAATGTATTTTAGAAGGTGTCGTGCTTGCAATGGTTGATATTTTGTTTAGCCTTCTTGAAATGCCATTTTCTTGATTTCCCCACCTAACGATTAATCCCATGGCCCCGCTACAACCAAAGTAAAAGACCTCTTGATTCTTAGGTGTTTTCATTAATAAAGTAGATATTTGGTTAATAGTCAAGCTTATGGTAGAATTCTTTCCTTGAGGAAATTGAGCGACTTGTCATATATCCTTAAACACTTGAGTGAGGTGAGAAAGAGTGCCCGAATCAGTGAGATTATGAGTCTAGGGAACCTAAGCTTCTAATTGGACTTGAAATTGATTGTCTCTTAGTGAATTATTTGAAAATGCCTGTTACTTGGATTAGTTACTCGGGTTCTTGGTTCACTATCCATGTTCAAATTATTTATATCTTCTGGCCTTAGTGATTGCTTGAGGACAAGCAAATGAATAAGCTTGGGGTGATTTGATAGTGTGATTTCACATTATAATTCATGTACATTTTTTGCATGCATTTTCATATAGTTTAGGTATATTTAAATTGAGTTTAGTTAGTTTTTACCTTGGAACGGGTAAGGCGGTTTCGTGGTGTTGTTTTGCAGGAATTAAGGGTAAAATGCTCAGAATCAGTCATGATAAAGCTTGGATGAAGATAGAGCTTGAAAAGTGAAGAAAATGAGCTAAACAGAGCCCATCACGGCCTAGCCATGATGACCATCACGGCCTAGCCGTGATGACCATCACGGCCATGATCGAGCAAAACTGAAGAAGAAAGAAGGCAAAAGTCAGATGCTGTCACGGCCTAGCCGTGATACCCATCACGGCCATGACGTGTTAATTAAGCCAGACCCCTTCTAGGCAGAATCTGTCACGGCCAAGCCGTGACGCCCATCATGACCGTGACAGACCATTTGGTGAAGGCAGAAGCGATCACGGCCTACTCGTGACAAGCATCACGGCCGTGATAATCCAAAAGTTGAAAGCACGCCCAAGGCAGAACGCGTCACGGCTGTGACGCGCATTATCTGAGTCCTATTCTATAAATAAGGCATCAGGGGCAGAATGAAAAAAGATATCTGGACCAGACTTGAACCCTAGAACGACTTTTACCGTAAAAGAGACATCTTCTCTGCACCAGGGGGCTGCTGTGGCTGCTGTGGAGTGCTCCCATGGAGTTCCTTCTTCCCCTTTTCTCTATTTCTCTGGTTTTGGCTTTCTCTGTAATCATGAGTAGCTAAATCCCTCTTTGTTGGGATTAGATGTAACTGAACCGAATATCATGTAATTGCTTTGATTTATCAATCTGTGTTTATGCCTTCATATTAGTGTTTAATTCCTACGCTTAATGCCTTTTGTGGTTTGATCACCCACGAACTGATTTTGATATTTGATTTGCAATGGGGACGTTCTTATCAATTCTTGATCAGGAATTAATCACCTAGAAAACCTTGCATCTAGGAATGGATTTTGGTTTATTAGTAATCGTGTAATCCCTACTCTTAATACAAATTCACTAATTAGGTCACCTAAGGAATTAGGGTCTATTAGGGGATTTAGGCTCTTGTCATCTAAGGAATTAGGGCTTGAGTAATCTAGTGGATTGATTTTAATATTTGATGCATAAACTGGATTGGTGGTCTTGGTATTGCATGAGACTAAGGTTTAGTGAAATCTAATCCCAACATCTTTCATCTTATTTGAAAATCCATTTTTCTGCACTCTAAGTGTTTGATAAAAGTTCTCAAAGACCTTTTTCCTTTTATTTTGTTTCTTTTAACTTTTGTAAGGCTTGGTAATTAGTATAGAACTCCCTACAATCCAAAAATTCGCTTAGATAGTAATTGATTCGATCGCTTGCTAGTACTTGTCTCGATCCTCGTGGGAACGATATCGGTCTTACCACTGTATTACTCGTACGACTAGGTATACTTTCCTAGATTCGTAATCAACAAGTTTTTGGCGCCGTTGCCGGGGACTGAGTTTCAATATTAGCATGCCCATTTTGATTACTAATTTAAGCACAATTTTATTTTTGTTTTATAAATCTGTTTCTCTTTGCTGTCATTGAGTGCTAACAGTTTTGGTCTCTAGACTTTTGTGTATGCGAGGTACTACCCCAGCTGACCAACTTCTCTATGATCCTGAAATAGATAAAACAGCTAGGAAGAATCAGAAGCAAGCAAGACAGCAGAAGTTAGTAGAGCAACAAGAAAGAGAATAAGAGACTTCCACTTCTCAAGTTCATCAAGAAGAACTCAAGATGGCAGGCAATGGTGAAGGTGCTCCACGGAGGACACTTGGAGATTATGCCAATACAAATGCCAACCGTCATGTCACTAGCATAGTGAGGCCTCCAATGAATTGCAACAATTTTGAAATCAAGCCAGCTTTCTTGAATATGGTTGCACAAAATCAATTTGCCGGGTTGGAGCAAGAGGATCCTAATAATCATGTCTCCAACTTCCTGGAGTTATGTGATACGATGAAGATAAATGGTGCTTCCGATGATGCACTTCGCCTAAGGTTGTTTCCTTTCTCTCTAAGAGATAGAGCCAAGTCTTGGCTCCAATCTCAACCAAGGGGGAGCATAACTACATGGGATGACTTAGAGGCAAAATTTCTTGCAAGGTTCTTTCCCGCCTCAAGATTTGTGAAGACAAGGGGTGATATCATAAACTTTGCTCAACAAGAGGGCGAGACTCTTCATGACACATGGGAAAGATTCAAAGATCTGCTCCGAAGATGTCCAAATCATGGGTTTGATGATCTTACCCAAATGCAAACATTTTGCAATGGATTGAGGCCGTCAACCAGGTATATGTTGGATGCCTCTGCTGGAGGTTCTATGAACACAAAGACATCGGAGGAAGCACTGATTTTGATAGAAGCTATGGCATCTAATGACTATTTGATGCATCATGACCGAGGTACCACATCAAGAAGGGGAGTGTTGGAGTTAGACTCACAAACTTTACTTTTGGCTCAAAATAAGCTTATGACACAACAACTTGAGTCCATCACCAAGCAACTGCCTCAACTCCCACAACAACTTCAAACCATTCAAGGGACAACCATGCCACCTCAACAGGTAATGAGATGTGATTTTTGTGGAGGAGATCATGACAATGGAAATTGTGAGGCCACTCCTAGTTCCCATGAGGAAGCTAATTATATGGGAAACTATGGGCGGCAAGGTAACAGTCAATATTCCAACAATTACAACCAAGGGTGGAGGAATCAAGCAAATTTTGGTTAGAAACAAGATGCCGGACAAGCAAGTAAGCCTCATCCCACACAACCGCCTCAAGACCGGACTTCTATCTTGGAGAACACTCTCAATCAACTCATGCAAATGTCCATGTCAAACCAGAAAAACACCGATGCTGCCATAAAGAACTTGAAGGTTCAAGTTGGACAAATTGTAAAGCACCTAGCGAAACAATCTAGCGGCAGTTTTTCAGGTAACACTCAAACAAATCCTAAAGAGCATTGTAAGGCTATTGTTTTGAGGAGTGGTAAAAGTCTTGATAATGTGAGCAGTGAGCCCTTGTTGCTATTGGGAAGGCCTTGTGTGACTTGGGGGCGAGTATCAATTTGATGCCGCTTTCAATCTTGAACAGGCTTGGAGGTGGTGAGGTGACACCGACAAGGATGGAATTGCAACTAGCAGATAGATCAATCAAGCGTCCTTATGGTATTCTGGAAGATGTTTTGGTTAAAGTGGATAAGTTTATCTTCCCAGCGGATTTTGTGTTATTAGACATGGAGGAGGATGCAGAAGTTTCACTTATATTGGGGAGACCTTTTCTAGCAACTGGCCGTGCTTTCATAGATGTACAAAAAGGCCAACTTCGACTTAGAGTGCAAGATGAAGAGGTTACTTTCAATGTGTTTGAAGCTATGCATCGCCCGAGTGATGAAGAGAATTGTTTCCGCATGGACATTGTGGATGTAGTGGCTAAAGAAGTCTTTGTACAGCAGCACCATTCCTCTACTCTTGAGAAGGTAATCATGAATTCTATTGAAAATCTTGATGAGGAAGAGGAGAAGGAAGTAGAGGAGTGTTTGTGTGATTTGGAAGCTCAACCTAAACAACTTGCTGTCAATACTAAGAAAGAAGATCTCAAGAAGGATGAAGTCTAAGAGAAGCTCGAGTTAGAGCTTAAACCTCTACCTCCCCACTTGAAATATGTGTTCCTTGGTGAGAATGATGAAAATCCTGTCATAGTGAGCAATGTATTGTCCAAGTTGGAAGAGGAGAAACTTGTAAGGTGCTTCGAGAGCATAAAACAACAATTAGATGGTCCATCTCAGATTTGAAAGGTATTAGTCCTGCATTTTGTATACACGAGATCATGATGGAGGCTGAATTTAAACCTGTGGTCCAACCGCAAAGGAGGCTCAATCCTACAATGAAAGAAGTGGTAAGGAAGGAAGTGCTGAAACTCCTTGAAGCTGGAATGATATATCCGATTTCCGATAGTGCTTGGGTGAGTCCGGTACAAGTGGTTCCCAAGAAAGGTGGCACGACCGTCGTGAACAATGAGAAAAATGAGTTGATCCCAACTAGAACGGTCACCGGTTGGCGAATGTGTATAGATTACCGGAAGCTAAATCAAGCTACTAGGAAGGATCACTTCCCACTTCCATTCATGGACCAGATGTTGGAGAGGTTGGCCGGGCAAGCTTATTATTGTTTCTTGGATGGTTATTCGGGTTATAACCAAATTGCGGTTAACCCGGAGGACCAATAGAAAACTGCCTTCACATACCCTTTTGGAGTTTTTGCCTATCAGAAGATGCCTTTCGGTCTTTGTAATGCGCCCGCAACATTTCAAAGGTGCATGCTTTCCATTTTCTCTGATATGGTAGAAAAATACATTGAAGTTTTCATGGATGATTTTTTTGTTTTCGGTTCCTCTTATGATAATTGTTTGTCTAACCTTGCTGCCGTGTTAAAGAGGTGCATGGACAACAATTTAGTCTTAAATTGGGAGAAGTGTCATTTTATGGTGCAGGAGGGCATTATGCTTGGGCACAAGATTTCAGCTAAGGGGATCGAAGTGGATAAATACAAGATTGAGGTAATTGAGAAACTACCTCCACCAGTGAATGTCAAGGGTGTGAGGAGTTTTCTCGGGCATGCAGGCTTTTACCGGCGGTTCATCCAAGACTTCTCGAAGATAGCCAAGCCGTTGTGTAGTCTTTTGAACAAGGACACACCATTTGTGTTTGATACTGCTTGTCTTACCTCTTTTCAGATTTTGAAAGAAAAATTGATCACTGCTCCCATTCTTGTTGCACCCAACTGGGAGTCACCATTTGAATTAATGTGTGATGCCAGTGACTACGCAGTTGGGGCAATTTTGGGACAGCGAAAGGAAAAGTCTTTCCATGCCATTCACTATGCTAGCAAGGTTCTCAATGAGAACCAAGTAAATTATGCAACAACTGAAAAAGAGTTGCTAGCCATAGTGTTTGCATTGGAAAAATTTTGTTCCTACTTGATTGGGTCACAAGTCACCGTTTTTACTGATCATGCTGCAATTAAGTATTTGTTGACTAAGTTAGATTCTAAACCAATACTCATAAGGTGGACTCTATTGTTGTAGGAATTTGACTTAGTCATTAAGGACAAAAAGGGCAGCGAAAATGTGGTGGCTGACCACTTATCTCGGTTGGTGAATGAAGAGGTTACTACAAAAGAAAAGGACATTCGGGATGAGTTCCTGGATGAGGCCTTATTTCTAGTGCATGAAAGACCATGGTTTGCCGACATGACAAATTTCAGGCCAGCCAACATTGTTCCAGAGCACCTCACTTGGAAACAAAGGAAAAAGTTCTTCCGGGATGCCAACCATTTCATGTGGGATGACCAATTTTTGGTCAAGGTTGGACCGGATGGCTTATGGAGGAGGTGTGTTAGTCAACAGGAAGCAAGGAGTATTCTGTGGCATTGTCATAACTCTCCATATGGTGGACATTACAATGGGGATAGGACAGTTGCAAAGGTCTTCCAATCTGGGCTCTTTTGGCCCTCAATCTTCAAGGACTCTTACAATCATGTGAAGAGTTGTGACAAGTGCCAAAGGACCGGGAACATATCTAAAAGGGATGAGATGCCACTGCAAAACATATTGGAGATTGAAGTATTTGACTGTTGGGGCATAGATTTTATGGGTCCACTACCACCTTCATTCTCCAATCCATATATCTTGGTGGCGGTGGACTATGTTTCCAAATGGGTGGAGGCCGTTTTAACACCGAAGAATGATGCACAGACAATGATTAAGTTTATTTCAAATGATTGATATTTATTTCAATAGAATATTTGTTCTTCACATTTGTTTTATCTGCTTTAATTTTTCACCTTGTTGTAAAAGAAACATAGTACCATCAAGAAATGCAAAAATCAGAATCGTACAATAAGCTACTGCAAAACAATCTGTACGATGACAACTTTATGACTGAAAAAGCTGAATTATACACAAAGGAGGAACAACAAGTTCTCAAGCTACAAAACTCAGAGCAATAAGCCTCCAATTTCATGCTACCTCGATAACCAATAGTACTATTCAACATTGCCACAATCAAGCTATCAGTCACAACGGATATCATGCATTAAATGCTATCTCTAAACGGGATTATTCAAAGTAACCGTTGAAGAAATACAAATGAAGAAGAAGGTCACTATAAATAGGAGACCTGAGATACTGAAACAAGAACTCTTGACTTCACAACCTTACGAGCTCAACTTTTACTCATACTCATATTTCTTTAGAGAACTGATGGTGTGATTTTACATCATATTTCTTGTACATTTTTGCATGCATTTTCATATAGTTTAGGCATGATTAGTTTGATTTTTATTAGTTTTTACCTTGGAACGGGTGAAGCGGTTTCTTGGTGTTGTTTTGCAGGAATTTAAGGAAAAATGCTCAAGATTAGCCATGATGGAGCTTGGATGAAGAAAGAGCTTGAAAAGTGAAGAAAATGACCCAAGTTGAGCCCATCACGGCCTAGCCGTGATGACCATCACGGCCATGATCGAGCAAAACTGAAGAAGAAGAAGAAGGCAGAAGTCAGAAGCTGTCACGGCCTATCCGTGATGCCCATCACGGCCGTGACAAGATAATTGAGTCAGAACCCTCCTAGGCAGAATCTGTCACGGCCTAGCCGTGATTCCCATCACGGCCGTGACAAAACAATTGGTGGAAACAGAAGCTATCACGGCCTAGCCGTGATGAGTGTCACGGTCGTGACATACATATTTTGAAAGCACGCCCAAGGCAGAAAGCGTCACGGCCTGGCCGTGATGGCCATCGCGACCGTGACGTGAATCCTGATCTATAAAGAGGCACGAGCAGAATAGAAGAAAACAGTTTGGAAACCCTCAAACACTCTCTCTGAACCAGGGGCAGCTGCACAAGAATTCCATGGAGTTTCTTCTCCTCTTCATATCTATTTCTGTGGTTTTGGTTATGATCATGAGTAGCTAAACCCCCATTGTTGGGGTTAGGTGTAGCTATTTCTGAATTATCCATGTATTTGACTTGATCTTGTAATACAGTTTTTACTTCCTTATGAGTGATTGATTTCTATGCCTAATGCTTGTTGTGGCTAGCACCCCTATAACTTGATTATTGTTTTGGTATGCAATTGGAAAATTCGTATTAGAACGAGAACTGAAATCAACCACCTAGTAAACCTTTTATCTAGGAATGGATTTAGGTTTATTAGCAATCGTGTAATCCCTAATCATCATGCAAATTCATTAATCTAGGCCACCTAAGGAATTAGGGTCTATTAGTGGATTTAGGCTCTTGTCATCCGAGGAATCGGGGCTTGAGTAATCTAGTGGATTGATTGTCATAATTGAAGTAGAAACTGTTTATTAGTCATCTCATTGCATGGGGATGAAGTTTAGTGAACCTAATCCCAACATCGTTCATAGATTTGAAGAATTCTTTTAACTGCCTTCCAAGTGTTCGACAGAAATTCTCAAAGAACTTTTCTTTTTAATTTGTTTATTTTAGGTTTTGAATCTGATTTGGCTTGGTATTTAGTATTGAGCCCCCTTGAATCCAAATATCCGCTTAGATAGTAATTGATTCGGTACGTGCTAGTACTTGTCACAGTCCTCGTGGGAACGATAAAACGGTCTCACCACCATATTACTTGTACGACTAGGTATACTTGCCTAGACCCGTCCAACAAGAACAAGAGTCAGTATTTCTTTGTTTGAATATTGTGTAAATATTCATCTGATCTTAAATTGTCATATCCTTACACATAGTGAGTTAAGAAGCTCAAACATGAAATCTCTTTGTTAGAGTTAGAGCCCGAAGAGGCTTGGTAAGAAATAAATACTTTTCAGCCTGGAGAGATGTTGAATACTTGGTTGTAATGTATTTGGAGAAATAGTAGATAAATCCTTCAAGTCGAAGGGACTGGACGTAGCTCTTGGTTGGAAGAGAGTGAACCAGGATAAAATCTCTTGCGTGAATCTTCTATCCCTAAACTCTCCAGTTTTATTTGCTTATACTAACTGTGGGGTTTTAATATTGCTTTTGTTAAAGTCTTTTAAAATGATCTTTTTCTTTGTGCATGCTTCTGCTTTCTAATCTCCTTGAGTGCAAAATTTGTTTTAAAGGTTGTTTTCGAAAATTATTAACAAACACAATTAAACTCCCCCTTCTTATGTTTGCCTGTGTTAACTTCAGTTGGTATCAGAGCTCAGCCTCGAAAGGGTTGAGCATCTAACATGTTCTGACGGAGGACGATCCAACAACCATGGATGCAGAAGGACAAGCTATCAACAGACCTCCTCTCTTTGATGGAACAGATTATGACTACTGGAAGAAGAGAATGATGGCCTTCTTAGATGCACAGAATGTAAATATTTGGGAGCTGATTGAAATCGGCTACACTGAACCAAGAAATGAAGCTGGAGCTGCTGTTCCTAGAGCCCAATGGACTCAAGAGCAGAAAAACCAACATCAGCTTAATTTGAAGGCTAAGCACTATCTCATGTGTGCTATAACTAGATCTGAATATGACAAAGTTCATAGCTGCAATACTTCTAAAGAAATCTGGGATACTCTTGCCCTAGCTCATGAGGGTTCCTCATGTAACACCCTACTTTTTATTTTCCGATTTTTATTTTTTTCAGTAAAAATATTTTCGCTGTATTAACCGGTATAAATGTATTTATTTATATTTTTATCCGAGTTCATGGAAATTGATTTTTATGAAATAAAAATCATATTCATACTCTATCTTAGGGTAGAAGCTTACGGCAAAAATTTGGGTTGAAAATTCAGACGGAACCCGGTCTGCGTTTTCACTGACAAAGATAATTTTCTTTGGCAGAAAACCAAATTTTGACTCGTGAAACGAAATGGTTTATATTTAAATCATATTTCTAACGAGTTTGGTTGTTTTGAAAATTTTCAACCGAAAATAAAATATTACGCTTTTTACGGGCGTAAAACCCTATCGGAAACCGAAGCGAGTCGAAGGGAAGTCACGAGAGACCCGTCAATAGATTGGGACAACGAGTCATACATGATGACTCATGGAGGATGAGTCACCAAGCATTTATGAGCATTAAATGCAAGTAATCATGACATTTAGGTAAAAAGACCAAAATACCCCCAAGCTTTCGCGGGTATTAACAAGACGCATCTACGCACTCTTAACCACTCATTTTACGTCGTTGAAAACCTCCCACATCTCTCCAATTTCGTGCATCCACCTCCAATAAATATTACCTATTTCATTTTGCTTTCGTTTCATTATTTTCCTCTCAAAACCGAAATCGGGTAAAGCAGCGAGACTACGTGCGGAATTTCGGAACCGCTAATGGATAAGATCGATGACTCATTGGTGAGTCATTTTGTGTGGCCCAAAATCAGCCACACCTCCATCAAATGTGAGCCACATATTATTAACCATGGTTAGCCAAAATAACCTTAGTTAAGTTAATTATAACCTTAGTTAAGTTAATTATAACCTTAGTTAAGCTTATATTAATTTAATAATCACAAAACCCATTAAACCAATTCCTTTTAACCAAACAAGGCATAATATTACTCCTATAAATACCCCCAAAACCGTGGCCTCCCTCACCATTTCACTCATCTTCTTCATTCTCTTCATCTTCCCCACCAACTAAGTTACAAAACCCTAAGAACACCGAATTCCCACCAAACATATGACCCTCTTACTTTCTGAAACTCGGAAAACACTCAACATAAAAGTTGTTCCTCTTTCTCTCTTCTTTCCAACAAGATAAATATCATCAAAAACGGATAAGTGGATTGGGAGATAGGCTCAAAATACAGAAACTGCCCAGAATTCCCAGCAACCCACGAAACAGCATAAAGAAGGCCCTTTTCACCCCTGTTATGATCCGAACCAAATGAAAACTTAAACACCAAAGTTGTTCCTTTTCTTCTTATATTTCTATCAAGCCAAAGTTCGTAATTTTTGGATGAGTATATTGTGAGATACACTCACAATACCATCACACCCTCAAGCTGTCCAGTTTTCAACATAGTGAAGGTTGATCATTTCTTCATTTCTTCAATCTTCAAGAGGTAAAAGCTCATCTCCTTGATCATATAAGTTTTCATATTCATGTATTTCTCATGTTTATGCCATGAATCATATTTTTCCATTCCTAGATCTAGAACTTCAAATAATTCTATAAAATTGTAGAAAAATCCTTTTAATGTGAAACCAATTTCTATGATCTTGTGATGTCTTCCACTTTCATTATCCAAGAGCATGTAATCAAAAACATTTTCCTTCCCTACTTTCTTTAAGTGGCCGAACCTAGTCCTAAAGTGTCATAGATGGTTGTTAGTTGATAAATTATAATTATGTTGTTTGGTTGAAGGTGGTTGTGTTAACTCGTGATGGAATAACGAGGATCGTCGTGTACGTGTTTCCGGTGCAAACTCAGGTGGGAGAAAGAACCATTCCATCGTCGGAACCGATAAGTAGCATATAATTTATAATAATGGTGTAGGGCGACCTAAACCCTACTAGAAGTCGAGTAATCGACAAGACCAAAATCACATTGGAAACCTTTTCCATAAAACCAATGGTGATTCAGGGATTGTAGGTTTATCGACATTAAGGTTGATTTTATGATGTTGAGGATGTTTGGCTTTATTTATTATTTGATCTGATTGTGATATGCTGGCTGTGATAATTTGTTTTAAGTGATATTTTATGGTGTTTGATTATTTTATTGATATTATGTTGATATTTATTAACCGTTGATGGATGATTTGCTTTTATTATTTATATCGAATTGATACTTTATGATATGGATGTTAATATGCTGTTTTGAGGTTGGAATGGTATATGTCTGGGTAATTTATGGCTAAGGAAAAACTTGGTATTTAAGCGTGTTTATCACCACCTCTTTTTCCTGGGAAGTTATCCGGTATACTATTCGTAGTTCTTAAATTTGGTGATTTTTATTCTGTTGAATGATATTTTATGATGATTAATATGTTTATGTGAGAATGTATTATAGCTTGATGATAATTGAATTGCTTGGTTCAACAATATTCTGATATATGGTTAGAGATGATCTGCCTGGTTTGATAAATTGCTTAGTTGATTTTAAGGAAAGATATATATTGCTCGGAGGTATTTTGTTTGGGTGAGAGTTTTGAATATGAATTAGAAGTGCCTCACTATTATAGAAGTGATGTGATATAGAGTGTAAGTGGAGGTTATGAGGAAAAGCTTGAGGTACTAGGTTGTTATTGATAAAAGTCAGTGAGAATCATGTGTTGCATTGTTATTCATAACCGTGTATTTGAGATACACGAGGTCCGAAGTTCTTGTAGACCGTTCCAAATTAGAATTTAAGTTGTGCAGCTATAGTGTCATTGCTTTGCATGAGCACCCTTGACTGAGTTGAGAGAGAGAACCAGGGTGTGTGCACGTGATCTTGTGCAGCTATAGTGTCATTGCTTTGCATGAGCATTCTCACCATGGATGTACACCATGGGTGTGAATGTGCACCGGCGTTGGGAACGTGTCACTTGGACGACTGACTGACATTCCTAACGAGGGATGTGTGACAGGATTAGCAGTGGCCACGTCAGCATAAAGGTTTAGTTGCATGAGTTAGAGGGTAGAGGATGATATAGTGAATTGAGGATGATTGTTGATTTTGAATGATGCGTGTCTGTGACTATTATTGTATTATATGCTATGAATCTTTTCCACTTATGATGATAGAATTGTTTCTTATCTCCCTATTTCTATATTTTTGTGTATGTATACTTTGTTACGTTAGAAGACCAGATGGACGAATATGTTGCTGAGGAGATGGATGAAGCCTTGTACGAGACGGAGGTTGTTGAGGAGTTGAATGGCATTCCGTATGAAGATGACGCTGGAGAACAACCTACTGATTCTAATAATATAAAGTAGTAAGTTTAGGGCCAGTGAGTCATATAAGATGTTTCTTGTTTTCAGTTAGTTATAAGCATGTTTGTATGAATAAGTACTGGTGTGGGATCCTACTGAGAGGATACCCTAAACCGTGTTGTGTAAAATAAAGAATAATTATGTGTGTATTTATGTAATATAGTTTTGGTGTGTTTTGTATTTGTAGAAGTTATATGATTATTATTTAAGTTTTAATTTTTACGTATTTTCAACAGTAAGCGCGTGATTAAGTAAATAAATATTAAGGTTTTAATGTAATAATACAATGGGGCACAACGGGGTGTCTCACCTCACAAGTTAAGGAATCCAAGATCAGCATGCTGGTTCATCAGTATGAGCTGTTCAAGATGGATGAACATGAAATAATAGACCAAATGTTTGGAAGATCCCAAACCATCACCAACAGTCTCATATCTATTGGAAAATTTTATGAAAATAGAGATCATGTCAGAAAAATTCGTAGAAGTCTATCCAAGCAATGGAGACCCAAAGTTACTGTCATTTAGGAAGCCAAAAACCTGAATACACTCTCTCTGGAAGAGCTTCTTGGATCTCTTAAGGTTCACGAACTTGAACTTAATGAAGAAGAAAACTTCAGAAAAGGAAAATCTATTGCCCTAAAGGCAAAGAAAGCAAGTTCATCAAAAGTTCTCAAAGCTGCCGAGTCATCAGATGAATCTGAATCTTCTGATAATGATGAAGGATCAGATGAGGATGAATTGTCCTTTATCTCCAAGAAGATTCAACATATGTGGAGAAAGAAATGTGGTTTCAGAAGGAAGAAACTCCACAAAAAGTTTTCCAAGGAGAAGTCATACTCCAAGGAGAAAGGTCCACCCTTGTGCTTTGAATGCAAGAAACCTGATCATTTCAAAGCTGACTGCCCTGAGCTAAAGGACAAAAAGAAATTAATCAAAAATAAGAAAGGCTTAATGGCTACATGGGAGGATATTGATCTATCTTCTTTAGATGAAGAAAATGAAGTAGAGGAAGAAACAAATATCTGTCTCATGGCAGACACTGCATCAGAAAGTGAATACACTAATGCTGAGGTAATGGACTCTGACCCGTCCACTCTTCAAAATGCTTTTGATGAATTGTTGCATGAGTCGTCTATACTATCACGAGAATATAAGTGTCTCAAAAAGAAGATTTCAAAACTGACTAAAGAATATGATATGGTCTGCACTGAGAAACAAAACCTCAAAAATGAAAACGACATACTAAAATTAGTGAATGTCAGTCTAGCTGACAAAGTGGTGTGTGAACCTGATGTCTCTTGTGAAGTTGCAAAACTGAAGCCAGATATAAAATATCTAACTGATTCTGTCAAAGCTTGTAGGTGACTCAAATAAGTTTAGTCTCATTTTAAGGTACTCTAGGTCACCTTATGATAAATCTGATCTTGGTTATGACAAAGAGAAGCAAGACGCATCTCACAAAAAGTCAAAACCACTTAAATAGCATAGAACTTCAAAAGTTCCAAATAAATATACCAAATCTAAGTCTAGCTCGTCCAACAACTTTTGTAAAGTGTGTGGAAAAAGTGAGCATATTACATCTAGATGCATACACAATAAACATCCTAAGCATACTCGTCCAGTGACAACTAACAAGAAAGGACCCAAGTCAGTTTGGGTACCTAAAGATAAGATAATACCTGTTGCAGATTTGCTTAACAACAGGAAGAAAACAGATGTCTTGGTACTTGGACAGTGGCTTCTCACGACACATGACGGGAGAAAGGTCTATGTTCCAAAACCTTAAGCCCAAATATGGTGGCTGGGTCACATTTGGAGGAAATCAGAAAGGGAAAATCATTGGTATATGTAAAATTGGTAAACATCATTTTCTCTCCATTGATAATGTTTTTTTAGTAAATGGCTTGAAGCACAATCTACCGAGCATAAGTCAATTATGTGACAGTGAATATGCAGTGTCTTTTGATAAGAACATGTGTACTGTCAAGAAAGATGATGGATCACTTTTATTCACTGCAAAAAGGTAAAACAATCTCTATAATATTGACTTGGAGGACCTCTCAAATCAAAGTGTCTCATGTCTAGTGCCCATTGAAGATGAGCGATGGATTTGGCACAAAAGGCTAGGTCATGCAAGCTTGAAATTAATTTCAAAGCTAAACAAGCATAACCTCGTGAGAGGAGTACCAAACCTTAAGTTCAAATCTGATGCTCTCTGTGATGCATGTCAAAAGGGAAAACAAGTCAAAGGTTCTTTTGAATCTAAGAATGTTGTTAGTACCAATAGACCACTAGAGTTGTTACATCTTGATCTTTTTGGTCCAACAAGAACTGCCTTTGTCAGTGGTAAGAAATATGGTATTGTCATAGTAGACGATTACACTAGATGGACATGGGTTATGTTCCTAACTCACAAGGATGAGTCTTTTAAGGTCTTTTCTGTATTCTGCAAACGTATACAGAATGAAAAGGACATGTGTATCACTTCAATCAGAATAAACCATGGGGGAGAGTTTGAAAATGAGCTATTTCATAAGTTCTGTGAAGAGAGTGGTATCCTTCACAACTTCTCAATACCTAGAACACCACATCAAAATGGTGTGGTAGAGAGAAAGAACGGATCTCTTCAAGAGATGGCTAGAACTATGCTCAATGACAACTCTGTTCCTAGACACTTCTGGGTTGAAGCTGTTAATACTGTCTGCTACATTCAGAACATAATATACATTAGACCTTTCCTGAATAAGACTCCTTATGAACTGTGGAAAGGAAGAAAACCCAACATATCTTATTTTCACCCCTTTGGTTGTAAATGCTATATACTGAATACTAAAGATCAACTTGGTAAGTTTGATGCTAAAACAGATAGTGGAATACTATTAGGATATTCTGAAACATCTAAAGGCTTTAGAGTTTATAACTCTAGGACTCTGATAGTAGAGGAAAGTATTCATGTCAAGTTTGATGACAAACAGTCTGATAAGAAACTATCAGAGCTAGATGAAGCTTTTGCAGATCTTGATTGAAGCATTCCAGGAGACTCACCTGAGATAAAAGTTGATGATCAAGAAGATGGCCCCACTCAACAACCAGAAACTTCCACTTCTCAACATGGTACAGTTCAAAAATCTTGGTACTTCAAGAATCATCATCCACAAGATCAGATCATTGGAAACCCCAATGACAAGCTAAGAACCTGATCAACCTTCAAAGAACAAGACAATTCTGCATTAGTCTGAGTTGGAACCAAAAGCAGTAAACGAGGCTCTGCTAGATGATGGTTGGATTCTAGCTATGCAAGAAGAACTCAATTAGTTCGAAAGAAGTGATGTTTGGACTCTGGTTCCACTGCCCAAAGACAAATCTGTGATTGGAACAAAGTGGGTTTACAGAAACAAACTTGATGAAAATGGTAATGTAATAAGAAACAAAGTAAGCCTTGTTGCTCAAGGTTCCTCTCAAGAAGAAGGTATAGATTATACTGAAACCTTTGCACCTGTTGTTAGATTAGAAGCTATTAGAATTATACTTTCATTCGCTGCACATCATAGTATTATGCTTTTTCAGATGGATGTTAAGAGTGCTTTTCTAAATGGCTTTATTAATGAAGAAGTCTATGTTATGCAACCTCCGGGTTTTGAGTGTGAAATGCATCCTGAACATGTATATAAGCTTAAGAAAGCTTTTTACGGTCTTAAGCAAGCTCCTAGAACTTGGTATGACAGATTAAGTTCCTTTCTTATGGAAAATGGATTCAATAGAGGAAAGGTTGACACAACCTTATTTATAAAATCTATTAAGTCTAATTTCATAGTTGTACATATATATGTTGATGATATTATTTTTGGTGGTACTAACGAGTCTCTATGCAAAGAATTCTCTAAGTTAATGCAGAAAGAGTTTGAAATAAGCATGACGGGAGAACTCAAATTCTTCCTTGGACTTCAAGTAAAACAAACCATGGACGAGGTGTTCATCCACCAAACCAAGTATACAAAAGAGCTTCTGAAGAAGTTTAAGATGGATGATTGTAAACAAATGAATTTTTAGATATTTAAAAGGTACTACTAATCTTGGTTTATGATTTAAGAAAAATGAAGATTACAGATTAGTTGGTTTCTGTGATGCTGACTATGCTGGAGATAGAATTGAAAGAAAAAGCACTAGTGGAGGATGTCACTTCATTGGAGCTAATCTTGTCTCATGGTCAAGCAAAATACAAAGTACCATTGCTTTATTAACTGCTGAAGCTGAGTATATATCAGCTGTAAATTGCTACTCACAACTTCTCTGGATCAAACATCAATTGGAGGACTACAATGTATTTGTAAGTAGTATTCCGCTTATGTGTGATAATACTACTGTAATAAATCTATCTAAGAATCCAATTTTGCATTCTAGATCTAAGCACATAAAGATTAAACATCATTTTATTAGGGATTATGTGCAAAAAGGTGTGATTGATATTCCATTTGTAGATACTGACCATCAATGGGCATATATCTTTACTAAACCTCTTGCAGACGACGGATTTATCTTTATTAGAAAGCATCTTAATATGATATGTGTGGATTAATTTAGGCGTCCAGCCTCGAGAAAATTTTGTTTTGTTAATCATGCATCTATTACCTATACTCGTCTAATACCTATTAAAAGTTGTGCATCTATTGCATACTGTATTGCACGTCCATATGACGCGTCCACTGATACCGGTTACCGCGTCCATTGTATAGTTTCAGACGAGTTCACATCTGCCTGTGTTTAAGCATATTTTTTGTGTTTTAATAAATGCATTTATTTTGTCTCAAGATAAATTTATCCTTTATCCTCTTTGCTGAGTCAGTACTTCCATCAATCCCATCAACACCTTTTTATAGTTCCAAGTTACCAACGCCGTTTTATCATAATGACATGTCATGTCAAAAGTTTTTTTTTAACCTTTGAGATTCAAAATTCCTTTAAAAGTAATATTTTCCCTCTGAGAAAAACTTTACACTTCCATAACCTCTCAAGCTATCTCTCTCTCTACCTCTCTCTGCTTTCAAACCCTAAGCTCTTTGATCACCTAAAAATCTAAAATGGCTTCTTCTTCAACCTTTAACGTGGACAAGCTCACCTTGGTAATAGAGCATCATTTCAACCTTGAAGTGCTACAAGACTACAATCTAGATATAAGCAAATATGTTAATGCAGCCAGGTGGGGAGGACTTTTCACAGAGAAGGTCTCTGTCTTTCCCAATCCGATCAGGGATTTCTGGAGAAACATCCAAGTGATTGATTCTGATTTCTTCTCAACAATGTTAAGAAAGAAGATTGTAATCTCGGAGAAGACTATTGCTGATGCAATTTCCCATGCTCAGGAGGGTTTAGTCTTTACTGAGTCATGGGAAGAGCATCTGGGTGGCTCTGAGACTATTGAAGTCTGTCTTATGAAAGAAGACACAGTCAGAACTCACACTTGGAAGGCTGTTGAAATGAAGGACATTGTTCGCATCCTTCATCAGCTTCTTAACAAGGTGGTTCTTCACAAGGTTGGATCCAAAGACAACCTCTCCTCTCTGCACAAATTCTCCCTCTGCCATCTTCTCACTGAATCAAAGATCAATCTTCCAAGAATTTTGTACGGAAGATTTAGAGACGTTGTGATGAATAAGAAAAGACTCTCTGCACTTCCTTTTTGCCATCTTCTTTCCAAGATTTTCAAGGCTCAAGGAATTCATGAGATTCTTGCTGCAAAGACTCTTGAGGAGCAAGCTAGGATATTGACTGAAAAACCAATGTCGGCTGCAGACTTTGGTAAAATGAACAGAGCCAACATGAACCTCAGTATCTATGTTGCTACTGTAATGGCCAAGACTGTGGAGTTGATGAAAGCTAAAGAAGAGATGGTGGAACAAAACAATGTTGAAGTCCTAGGAGTAAAAAGAATAACTAGGCAAAAGAACACTGCAACAAGGAAGCCTGCTCCCAAGAGACCAGAAAGTGGCATTGTTATCAGGGAACCTGATCAGCCTCTGGCTCGACTAGTTTTTAACTAGTAAAGACCAAGGTTTTATTCGAGTTTAATCTCGTTTTCGCCCAAATTAGACTTGATTGTCTTCAAGCAACATTTTGAGTCTCTAAAGTAGTTATAGGGTAATTTAGCTGATTTAGAGTCAAATAAAGCACTTACTGCTAATCCTTGTTTTCAGGTTGATAAAGAGAAGCAATTCTGGAGTTATTCGCCCCGCGAGAGGCTACTCGCCTCGCGAGCCTGAAGCCTCACTGTGCCAGAAATGTCATCCTCTCTGTCTCGCCCCGCGAATCACTGTCTCGCCTCGCGAGAAATCCAAACCCTGAAGGACAGAGACCATCACGGCCTAGCCGTGATGAAGGTCACGGTTGTGACAGATTGGAATTTGAAGTCTCGCCTCGCGAATCCTCGTCTCACCTCGCGAGCGAGCCAAACATTGAAGAGCTGTTCATAATATTCACCTCGCGAATCATGTGTCGCCTCGCGAGCGAGGGCAACCCAGAATCTGTATTTATATATGTTTTAGGGCAGAACTGATATCTCTCTTTTTATCATCTTCTTTTATTTTAGATTAGGACGGCTGCGAATTTAGGTTTAGAGTTTTGTGTTCCTTTTGTAATGGAGAACTAGTCTCCTTTGATTAATCTGTTGTAATCGGGTTTCGCCGCCACTTGAGGTTTTGTAATTCCTAAACTTAATGCTATTCTCTTTCATTATTTGTTCTGTATGTTCTGTTTGCTTAATTCAGGATTATATAGAATGTATATTGATTTGTTTCGATGATTGTGTGTTCCTATACTTAATCGCGTTTGCTTAATTCGCGTGTGTTCATTCATGTTTGCTTAATTCACGAGGGCTTCATCCGTTTGCTTAATTCGGAATTAGGAACATATGTCTCGTAGCGTCGGTTTCGCTTGTTAATTGATGTTACAATCGAAAAGAGATTAGAATCCGCTTAGGGCATGGAATTATATGAACCGATGATAGTGGGAAACCGAAAGCAGTAGGTTGATCGTTTAGCTTGTTTGATAATTATTTAGTTTGCATAGTTTTCTGCTTTGTTTTCTTTATTTAATTTCAAATCCAAAACCCCCCAAATCTGACTTTTTCTGTTAACAACAACCCAAGAGTCCTTGTGAGACGATACTCGAGTTGTCGCTCCCTAACTACATATTTTTACAAACCGCTCGCTTTTTGACGCGTGCGCGACAGCATGTCAGAACCTTCTGATGCCCCTGCTGCAAAGAAGCAAAGAAGAGTTATCTTCTCTCGCAATGAAGATGAGGAAGCTGATGAGGACATCATTCCTATCAGTTCAATTCTGAAGAAGCAGAAGACCTCTGTTGCTGCTGCTGAGGCCATTTTAATTGTTCCAACAATTGTTCCAACAAAACCTAGAAGGCAACCAGCAAGAAAATCCAGATCAACTAAGACTTCTAAGGTAACCATCTTTGCTAGTGATCCTGTTCAAATAGCAGTAGGTGCCCTAGTGTCTAGTTTAGAAACTAGGATTGATGATGTGCCTGTCTCCACTCCAAATGATGTGTACATTCCCACACCCCTTTCACCCCAACCAACACAAATAGTCACTCCACAATTTCAACCTATTATCCCTGCTGATGACCCCTGGTTCAATCAACCAGATGATGGCATTTCCCCTGGTGCTCCTTTCCCCAAACCCTTGAGAACCTTATTTCCCTTCACCCCAACTTATGTCCTTTACGATGGCAAATCTGAGGATTTGGCCAAGGTAAAAAGGGAATGGAAAGTTTTGTTTTATTCTCACCAACCTGAACCCGAACACATTCCAACCAGATGATATCCTCTACCTGAGTATGAGGAAGAAATCAGCCCACCTGTTGAACCCCTTTACCTACCTCATCTTGAGTGTAAATTAATAAAAAAATGTGCCTTTTCAAATTTACAATAACTTAGGGCCATTAGTCACTCACCTACCCCTAAACAAATTCCCCCCCAGAAAAATTTACCCTAACCTTGTCAAAACTCCTCCTTTCATACCCCTCATTGATGGAGTTGAGAGACATATCATACCTGTCTGAGAGACTGGCCCCAAAAGGAAAATTCTTCCTACCATTCCTGAGCGTAGAGTAGGATCTTCAAATCATGTTCCCATGATCATGCTAAGGGACACTAAATGGGTGTCTTTTGAGCATCCCAGAGTCTATGGGAGGGCCTCTGACTTCTTTCTGGATTAGCTCTACTATGAAATGCTGAAGTGGGAATTCAGTCAAATCAGAGTTGATAGAGCCACGCATTTTGTCCCTCCATCCTCTCATGATTGCCATGTCTTGATGTAACAACTACTACTGGTGGCCATTCGTGACATCTTGCCTAAAAAAGTCAGACATGCCATTACTAGGTTATGCTTATTCTTCAATGCTATATGTAGCAAGGTCATTGACACTAAAAAGTTGGATGACTTGGAAAATGAGGCAGCCATTACCTTGTGCCAATTGGAGATGTACTTTCCACCTTCATTTTTTGACATCATGGTTCATTTGATTGCTAGTGGGGGAGATTAGATTGTGTGACCCCGTTTATTTAAGGTGAATGTACCCGATTGAGCAATACATGAAGATCTTGAAAAGATATATGAATAATCCACACCGTCCCGAAGCATCTATTGTTGAAAGGTATGTTGCAGAAGAAGCTATTGAGTTTTGTACAGACTACATTTCAGAAGCAGAACCTGTAGGGCTTCCGAAGTCTCGTCATGAAGGAAGATATGATGGTAAGGGTACACGAGGTATCACTGTGAAGAGCATGGATCGGGAGGAAGTGCTTCAAGCACATTTGTATATATTGAATAAGAATGAGTTTGAACCATACTTATGTGAGCACAAAAGCATCATCAATGAAACTTACCCTATAATGAATGAAAAATGGTGTTTGAACAAGCATAATAAGACTTTCTTAAACTGGTTTAAAGAAAAAATTGCAAAGGATGGTACTGCTTCTGATACATTAAAATGGCTAGCACAGGGGCCTAACTTTGATGTCATATGCTGGAGTGGGTACGATATCAATAAGTTTTCCTTCTATACAAAGTCCCAGGATGACAAAATTACTATACAAAATAGTGGGGTTATGGTCATCGCCGAGTCCATGCATTTCTATAGTTCAAAAGATAAAAACCCTGTTATGGCATCCGTTTCATACTTTGGAATCATTGAAGAGATCTGGGAGGTTGATTACATGAAGTTTAGAGTGTCTGTTTTTAAATGTCAGTGGGTCGACAGTAACAATGGTGTGCAAACCGATGAGTTAGGATTCAAATTGGTGGACCTTAATGAGGTAGGTAATAAATAAGAGCCTTTCATCATGGCATCCCAAGCAAAACAAGTATTTTATATCCGTGATTCTTCTAACAAAAGGTGGTCAGTGGTTCTCCAGGGAAAAAACATGTATAATGGTAGTGAGGGAAATCAAGATTCAACTCTTGATATTTTTTATACTCCTTCTTCTTCAACACGGGTGCCTAATTTCAATGAGGAAAATGAAGTGGACGATGTACATGCTACTCGTAATGATCACCAAGAAGGGTTATGGGAGAACTTTACTACTTGATCACAGTGTAAGTTTAGTTTGAGTTATGTTTAAAGTCATATTATATGTTTACGTTGATATTTATAAGTTATGCTTACGTTGATCGATATTTATAAGTTATGTTTGATATTTATCCAGACATACTGACAAATTTTTTTTTGGTCTAAACAGGTATACATGGTTGATCCCGAGGATATCCCTCCTTCATGTAGCGGGTCAGAGACCCAGTCTACGGGTAGAAAGGGTAGACGTGCCACACGAATGAGGAATTTGACTGCCAACCGTGGTTCAAATCAAAGGACAAGAATCGACTTTGATGCTAATCTCAATCCTATTGGGTCATTGGCAGAGCAGTTTATCAATTTTGTGGGGACCCTTGCTCGAAGCAAGCGTAGTATACTTATTGAGCGTTGGAAAGATGTACCACAGGGCGTGAAGGATCAGATATGGGAGAGTATTCTGGTATCTATACTTTTACGTCATGTGTTTGTATCTACTTTATTTTAATCTTATTAATATCATACAGTAATTCGTTGATTCTTTTGGTGTTAATGTAGCTCACCTTTGACCTGCCGGATACGACGGATATGAAGAAGCGTTTGATAAAGTATGCTGGTGAGCGTTGGAGGGATTTTACGGTGGACATGGGAAGATATTTTGTATTCAAGCCAAGCTGTGAAAATAACCCAGTTGAGGTGTACCCATTTCTTGATCAGGCAACGTGGGATCGCTTTGTTCAGAGCCAACATGATCACAGCTTTCAGGTTAACTTGTTTGAGTTGTCTCTAAATTTATGTAATTTCATTAATTTTATTAATTTACTTATGTAATTCAATTGTCTTCTATTTATAACAGGAGAAGAGGAAAAATGGGCAGGAAAACCAAAGCAAAAATGTCTACCCCCATATACTGTCTCGTAGGGGATATAAAAAACTTGACCTAACAATGGTGGAAGAGGAAAAGAAAAGACTTCAGCAAGAAGCATCTTAGGCAGATCCTACAGCTGATAAGCGTCCAGAAGTTGTTGATCCACCTTGATAACCTCTGGCTCATCTAGTTTTATGACAAGTATGACCGTGGTTTTGTGCCAATTATATCTCATTTTCACCCAAATTAGGCTTGATTGTCCTCAAGCAAGGTTTTGAGTCCCTTAAGTAGATTTAGGGTTATTTAGCCAGTTTTTGAGTCAAATAAAGCACTTATGGCTATTTCATGTTTTCAGGTTGACTTGGAGTCCAAGGAATGAAGGAAACAATGGAAATTGCAATCTGGAAACACTCGCCACGCGAACTGATACTCGCCCCGCGAGAGTGAGGACCAGCCTGTGCCAGAAAAGTCATGTTCCCTGCCTCGCCCCGCGAGCTATATCTCGCCTCGCGAGACTCGAAGTCAGCAAGCATCACGGTCATCCCGCAACACCAATCACGGGCGTGAAGAGAAACCCCTGGAAGACAGAGACCATCACGGCCTGGCCGTGATAGGCATCACGGCTGTAACAACCCAGATTTTGAAGTCTCGCCTCGCGAGAACTCGACTCGCCTCGCGAGATTACAAATCCAAACTGGTGCCATTTTAATATTCGCCTCGCGAGAGGTCACTCGCCTCGCGAGAATGCGCAGTTTCTGAAAGTTATAAATAGCTGTTTAGGGCAGAACAGAAGTATCTTTTGCTAATCCTTGTTTTCGAATTTCTCTGGTTGTATTGCGTTTTTGATGGAGAACTAATCTCCCTAGGTTGATCTGCTGTAATCGGTTGCCGCCAACACGTGAGGTCTTGTAATTCCTGATTTAATTCTCTTCTCTCTTTCAATATCTATTCTATATTCTCTGTTTGCTTAATTCAGTTTGTATCGAATTAGTGTTGATTTATTTTCGATGATTTTATATTCCTAAACTTAATCGTGTTTGCTTAATTCGCGTGCGTTCAATTCGTGTTTGCTTAATTCACGAAGGGCTTCATCCGTTTGCTTAATTCGGAATTAGGAATATATGTCCCGTAGCGTCGGTTTTGCTTGTTAATCGATGCTACAATCGAAAAGGGATTAGAATCCGCTTAGGGCATGGAATTACATGAACTGATGATAGTGGGAAACGAAACAGCAGATTGATCGTCTTAGTCTTATTTGATAATCACGTAATTTGCTCTGTTTTTATGCTCTATTTTCATTCTGTTTTCCAATCAATTTCAAACCAAACACCCCCCCAAGAAAACTGATTTTCTGCGATAATAGCACTACAAGAGTCCTTGTGATACGATACCTGAGTTGTCGCACACTAAACTACATTTTTACTAACCGCTCATCTTTTGACGCGTGCGCGACAACGCATCAAATTGGCGCCATTGCCGGGGACTCTTGTTGTTATTAACACAAAATAAAAAATAAATAAATAAATAAATAAATAAAATAAAATAATATAATTCATTGCTGAATTAGTTATGGCTGCTTTGTCTGGTTATGAATCTTAGTACTGCCATGGATAATTACATGCAAGGTTATATGCCTTATGTTGATTATGAGCCACCACCATGCATGTATTATCCTAACTTTGCTGAAGGCTATGAGTCTAGTAGTGGTTTTGGCATGATTGGAGTAAATGAAGTCCAACCCAGCCTGGATGAGTTAGCTTCTCTGATGCAACAACATATGACAGAATTTCAAGCAAATCTTCAACGAATGACAGAACAAAGTCTTGAAAGCCATCGGAGAGGAGAAGCTGAGTCTCAGAAGTTGTCCATTCTAATTGATCAAATTGTCGCCAACTCTGCTGCACTGCTAACTCCACACCCCCTTGAAGAACATACAGATTCACAAGTTATTCTTGACAATACCTCTGAGGATGATTTTGATAATACTTCTGTTGATGAACTGTGTGTTGAATCCCCTGATTCTAATGCATGTGCTGATTGTACTGACACTGCTTTGTGTATAGAATGTTATGCAGGTTTATTCTTTTCAGGAAACGTAGAAAATGAGGATCAGGAGGATCAGGAGGACATCTGCTTCACCATGCTTGAGGATGATGAAGAACCTTTGGAAGTAGATGATTCAATTAAATCAGAATAGGGCACGTGTCGGTCAGATGCTCAGGAGAACTACACATGCCACACAACCTTGCCGGCTGAACCTTATCCATTGCCAGTTGCTTCACCAAACAAGTGAGCTCATCAATTCTGGTTTCGAGTGCCTTGTTGGAAGATGAACCTTGGATCTCATTTACACCCCTTGTCTCGACAGAGTTGCTCCTGGTTGTGAACTTCTGGGAGTTTAATGACGTATTCTCAATCAATTGCTTGGCAGCAGCTGGAGTTTTATCGACGAGTGCTCCTCCACTAGCGGCATCCAAAATATTTCTGTCCATTGGGAGCAATCCCTCATAAAAATACTGAATAAGGAGCTGCTCAGAAATCTGGTGTTGAGGGCAGCTAGATACCAACTTCTTGAACCTCTCCCAAGATTTCAGCCAATGACTCATTGCTTTGCCTGATGCCACATATCTCCTTTCTGATGGAAGCAGCTCTGGAGGCAGGGAAGTATCTTTCTAGGAAAACCTTCTTCAGATCATTCCAAGTTGTAACAGAATTTGGCTCCAAATAATATAGCCAATCCTTTGCAGCGCCTTCAAGGGAGAATGGGAAGGCTCGCAATTTGATATGGTCTTCAGTAATGCCTTCCGGCCTCAAGGGTGTAGAGCAGACCACCTGGAATTCCTCAAATGCTTATGTGGATCCTCACCTGCAAGACCACTAAATCTTGGCAACAAGTGTATTAAACCAGATTTAAGTTCAAAAGGAGCAACCACACCAGCATACTCAATACACAACCCATTGTAGTTAACATCAGGGGCAGCAAGCTGCCTCAATGTCCTTTGGTCACCCATGTTATCAAAAACAGGTTCAAAATCAGAATTACCACTAGTGCTAGCCCGAATTGCCCTACGGCGTGTGTGCAGTGTTCTTTCAATTTCAGGATCAAAATCACACAAGTCAGGACAAGTAGACCTAGTGGCCAGTCTAATTCAAAACAAAAACGAAAAAGAAAGCGAGAACAACAAACAAGAGTCCCCGACAACGGCGCCAATTTGGAAGTAGATGATTCAATTAAATCAAATGCATGTGTTGAGAGTGATGGGGTGGATGAATTGAGTGCTGAATTTCCAGACATTCAGACCTTTACTGATTCAGTTTATTGTGATATATGTATTGACTATACTAACACTAACCTTTGTGTGGTGTGTGCTGAAATTTCTGCATGTATAGCAGGTGATAAATTTGTTAGTGCAGTGAATGAAGAAAATGCAGAAGTTGAAGCAGCACCGGAGACACCAGTGTCCTATTTGCCACCTCCCCCCTGAGAAGCCACCAGTGATGGAGTTTGAGCCTTTGGATTTTGCACCATGGCCAGTTCAAGGGCTTGAACCCCAATTTTATTGGGGAGACTTTGTTGAGAAGAAGGTCATCTGTGACCCAAGAGGGAGTGAGAAGTCCGCGCCTTGGCGCGAGTTACCATAATTATCAAGCGCTCACTCCCATATCAAGGCTGCAAATTAGGGAAGCATGGAACAAGCTTCGATCCTTTGGCTACCACATGGGACTTATGCTACGAGACAGTGGGATCTCGGTGGAACCGCCTCAATGAGTTTTCTTAACCCTTTCTCCTTGTTAATTTTCTTTTCCTTGCTTTATTTCTCGTTTTGTTTTCAATAAAGCTCCTGAATAATTTGAGAAGCTCAGGAGTTGTGTTTGAGTCTTGTGTTGGCAAGTTTGCTGGAATTTGATTGATTTTGCATAGATGAATTGCATGTTTATTGTTGACTGATTCCCCCTAGTTTTGAAAATTTGAAAAATTGATCCCCATGTAATTGAAAACTGATCTTTGAGATTTTGTTGTGATGGCATGACTTATGATAAGTTTGGGGTGATAGGGTGCACACACTAGGGATAGAATCTCGGTCAAATAATTTGCATGAATGTCTAGGTGAGGATTTGAGCCTCCAACATGTTTTTGATTGTGTGAATCACTTTCAAGTTGCACTTTCCCGAATTTGCTTGAATCTCTTCATGGTTTGCATGTCTATGTGTTTGCATCAAATGATTTAGGCAATTTTCTTTGAATTAACTACTTGGCATAAATTGAACCAGTCCCTAATGCATGTTCCCTAGTTAGCCCCTTTGAGCCTAATTAGCCTATTGTTTCATGATGACCTTATGTTATGAGCCTGAATCTGGAAAAACCATGTTAACCCGATCTTAGGATTAGGAGAGCATGGAAGCTTAGCAAGAGAATGGTTGCAAGAAACTAAGTTTGGGGTGGCTACAGGGATATGATGTGTTGTTGGGGATTGAGAAAAAGAAAAAAAAAATAAAGGTTGGAGCCAAAGGGCAAAAAAATAAATCTTTCAAAAAAAAAAAAAAAGCAAAATGTCAAGAAGGGTATTAGAAGAAAAAGGCTGTAGCCACCCAAGGCAAAAAGAAGAATAAGAATAGGAACTTGAGTAGGAAATTCAATGTGTAAACAGCTTCATGCTCTCTTAGTTCATAGGGATTTCAGCCCAGTACCTTTGTATATCCTTCCCTTAGCCAGGCCCCATTACAACCTTGAAAGACCTTTTGATGTTGCATGCATGTTTTCCGTGGGAACCATTTTGAGATGAAAATCAAATTCATGGGAAGTGCTCTTAAAAGTGAAACTGAGTGAAATGTTGTTAGCCTAGACAAACTGAGAGATTGAGTGAACACTAAACCCCTTTGTGAGGAAGGCGATTGTTTGAATTTGGTGATCTCCCTCTTGTGTGTAACTTAGATCTCCTACTTAGATTAATGATTGTTTGATTGATGAAATTCTCAGATGTTCGGAATAAATGATTGTGGGGATTACATTGTTGAAAAGGGGGGAACATTGAAGGAAAATTGTTTTGATGAATTGCTTGAAATTTGTGCGGAATTGGTTGAAATCCTTCTAGCTTGCCAAGTCTTGAGTCGTTTTGAGTTTTAGTTTGCTTGGGGACAAGCAAAGTTCAAGTTTGGGGTATTTTGATAAGCCTCTGGCTCATCTAGTTTTATGACTAGTATGACCGTGGTTTTGTGCCAATTATATCTCATTTTCACCCAAATTAGGCTTGATTGTCCTCAAGCAAGGTTTTGAGTCCCTTAAGTAGATTTAGGGTTATTTAGCCAGTTTTTGAGTCAAATAAAGCACTTATGGCTATTTCATGTTTTCAGGTTGACTTAGAGTCCAAGGAATGAAGGAAACAATGGAAATTGCAATGGAAACACTCGCCACGCGAATCGATACTCGCCCCGCGAGAGTGAGGACCAGCTGTGCGGAAAAAGTCATGTTCCCTGCCTCGCCCCGCGAGCTATATCTCACCTCGCGAGACTCGAAGTCAGCAAGCATCACGGTCATCCCGCGACACCAATCACGGGCGTGAAGAGAAACCCCTGGAAGACAGAGACCATCATGGCCTGGCCGTGATAGGCATCACGGCTGTAACAACCCAGATTTTGAAGTCTCGCCTCGCGAGAACTCGACTCGCCTCGCGAGATTACAAATCCAAACTGGCGCCATTTTAATATTCGCCTCGCGAGAGGCCACTCGCCTCGCGAGAATGCGCAGTTTCTGAAAGTTATAAATAGCTGTTTAGGGCAGAACAGAAGTATCTTTTGCTAATCCTTGTTTTCGAATTTCTTTGGTTGTATTGCGTTTTTGATGGAGAACTAATCTCCCTAGGTTGATCTGCTGTAATCGGCTTCCGCCAACACTTGAGGTCTTGTAATTCCTGATTTAATTCTCTTCTCTCTTTCAATATCTATTCTATATTCTCTGTTTGCTTAATTCAGTTTGTATCGAATTAGTGTTGATTTATTTTCGATGATTTTATATTCCTAAACTTAATCGCGTTTGCTTAATTCGCGTGCGTTCAATTCGTGTTTGCTTAATTCACGAAGGGCTTCATCCGTTTGCTCAATTCGGAATTAGGAATATATGTCCCGTAGCGTCGGTTTCGCTTGTTAATCGATGCTACAATCGAAAAGGGATTAGAATCCGCTTAGGGCATGGAATTACATGAACCAATGATAGTGAGAAACGAAACAGCAGATTGATCGTCTTAGTCTTATTTGATAATCACGTAATTTGCTCTGTTTTTATGCTCTGTTTTCATTCTGTTTTCCAATCAATTTCAAACCAAACACCCCCCCCAAGAAAACTGATTTTCTGCGATAATAGCACTACAAGAGTCCTTGTGATACGATACCCGAGTTGTCGCACACTAAACTACATTTTTACTAACTGCTCATCTTTTGACGCGTGCGCGACAGCGCGTCACACCTCCACCCCCATGCCATCGTAAATGGAAGAGGGCCCGACAAAGAAGTACGGGACAATATACATCTGAGGAGGCCCACCAAGTAGCTTAGAAGATTGTAAGTATAGTTTGAATTGTAACTGTGATTTTAACAATGTTATTGAATTGTAATGTGACATAATATTTTATATGTTATAGGATGCCTTGGACGAGCAGGCCACTCAAGGAACCTTTGTTCCTAGAGGATGCAAGGATATCTTAGCTGCTGCCATCGGTAAACCAGACCACCCGGGCCGTGTCATTGGTGTTGGATGGGGCGTTGGCATTCACCGATACCATGGTTCATCTCCACACCAACGCCACAGGGATGTTGATGCAGAAAGAGAACGGCTAAAACGTGATATTGCAGATGAGCTTAGACAGGAGATGGCCCAGCAGTTTTCCCAGCAGCTGGCAATAATGGCTGCTATGTCCTAGCAAAACACAGGTGTCCAACCCTCTGTCCATGTGAGCACTAAGGGCTCATGCGATCCTCCTCATCAGCCTGAAAATGATGATGATGATGATGATGACGACGACGACCCTGATAGGTGTGAGCTGTATGTTGATGATGATCATGATCGCCGCTTAGTGGCATTGGGGAGGGCACATAACTTAGGTAATACCATACACCACCGTTTATTACCGGATGATCAGGTGAGGGTCGTGGTTGAGATTATTCGAGATGCTGATACTCGAGTTCCTGTGCCCACTGAGGAGGTTCAAACAGTGGGGCAGACCACTGGTAACTTCATCCCCTGGCCAAGAAGACTGGTCAGGTTTCTTGTTGCAGCTGAGGTATTCAATTAGTTGTGTTTTTCTATATTTATAGTTGAAATTATTTATTATTGTTTAAAGATAATTTTTTTTTAGGATGTTGGAAATGATATTCTGCCTAAAAGGTCGGATCCAGGAAGACCAGAGAAGTCTGCTCCTGCCAATGTATTCATTTGACCATTCAATTAATTACGAATGAAATAACTTAACTGTGATTACTAATATATATCTTTGTTGTTTAGGGGATTGACAAAAGGGATCCTAGTGATGTTTTTATATGTCTGGCTATACAAGTTGTGAACATGGAGGCTGATACAGCTTTGGTAAGGTTGGACCATGATGCTAGGCCAGGTGACGATCTGTATATCCCAAAGAAAGAGCCTATGGAGATGGTGCTTGCTTGTGAAATGGCTAGTGCTGCACACATCTCGTTATGGTGCACGTAAATACATTTTATTTGTAAGTTAAGTAATTAAATTTTAAATACTATGATAATTAACATGTTTTATCAATGTATTAGGTATCTGCATCGCATGTTAGTTGGTCAGGGCAACCTCACCCTTTATGGGTTCATTGACCCCATGCTCATTCAGGGTGATGTTCTCCTAACATCAGAAGACCCGATCGCCACCATACGTGATATACTTGCCCGAGATGATCATCAGTTCTACCTTGCGCCTTATCTCAATAAGTAAGTACTAGTTATTTAGTTATAACATACTATATATGTCTTAGTTACCAATTGTTCCGCAAATGCAGTAAACATTGGTAATTGTTGATCTTGTGCCCTCGGTTGAATGTCGTGGTCTTCTTCTGCTCGACGGGAAATAAGCCGACGAAGCAACTGAAGATCATCATGGAAACGTAAGCATTAAAATAATTTATAATCAGTAATGAAGTTGTTTTAAACATCTGAAATCTATAAGATATACTTTAATTAATGTTTATTTTCTTATGATAGTTCTATTGATGTAATCCACATGTTGCGTGGTGAAAGGCGTCGGGCTATTAGATGGATTATTCCTAACATAAGATATTTATTACAAATGCTTGAAGCGTAGTGAGTATAATTATTGATTTCTATTTAATTCCTTATATTCTAATTGGGTTTCATTTGTACGTAGTCCCGTAAACAACGTGAATTATGGGAATGTGGATATTATGTGATGAAGTGGATGGTCGAAATTATCTCCTCCGGTATCACTGAAAGATGGTAGGAGGTAAATGCTAATTGGTAACACAATTAGTTGTAACAGTTATAGACTCGTTATATGTTTTATTTTAGTTTATTACTTAAAAGATATAATCTTATGTCCAATTAAACTTGCAGATATTCAACAATCCGACTCCACTCTCTGATGCCGACATTAATAACATAAGGATGCGTTGGGCAACTTTCTTTCTTGAAGTGTACCAATTACCATAGTTTGTATGTAGTTAGTTTATAATAAACGCATCATGTACTAGCTATAGTGTACTTTTGACTGATATATGTTTTGATATGAAATCTAGAATATATCATATGTAACTTTTTGGTTTCTAATTATCTTTGTCGTCTGAATGTAATTGAATTTATTTATTGTTTGTAATCTTTTAATTTAGTGTGTTTTGGTTGTACAAAAGTAATTGTGTTGAGAATATTTAGATTCTGTATTGATCTGGATTACTAGATTATTGAAACAGGGGAAAGGACTATCACTACTGCAAAGGGGTGTTTTTTTTTTTAAAAAAAACTTTCACATCGGTTTCTGAAAAAACCGATGTGATAACTCAACATTTCACATCGGTTTCTTAAAAAACTGATGTGGTAACCCCAATTTACACATCGGTTATCTTTAAAACCGATGTGAATTAATGGGTTATAACATCGATTTTTAAAATAACTGATGTAGAAAGTGGAGTTACCACATCAGTTTTTTAAGAAACCGATGTGAAAAGTGCTGAACATGATTTATTGTCTTGCTGAAATAGAATTTTTGACATCGGTTTTAAAACCGATGTGAAAAGTGGCAATAAACCACATCGGCCGTTTCAACATCAGTTTGAAAACCTATGTGAAAAGCCAAAAAAAACCCAATGTGAAATCCCTTTTCTGCACTAGTGATTTTTATTTTCATTTTGAAATTGCTTTAAAAAGTTTTCTGATAGAAAGGTAATGTATTGTTTCCTTTTTTTTTTAGAAGCATTTTTTTAAGCAAGTAATTGTATTGTTTTCTAGTTGAAAGGAAGATAGGAAAGGAAAAAGATATTAGTAGATCTAGAACCTTCTTTACCATGGCCTAAAATCCAAAAATAGAGGAGAATGGAATACCAAACTGAAAAGTTGGTTGAGAACCACACAAAGACAATGAAAGTGCACGGGAAGCAAAAAAAGGTATGAGTATAAGAGAGACCGGACCTGAATGGACGATTGTTCTTCGATCAGAATGTGCAGTGAAATCATTCAAAGAAAAGGAAACTCGTTGTTCTTCGGTTAGAATGTGCAGTGAAATCATTCAAACAAAACTCAATGTAAATCAATTCCATTTTCAATATAGATAAAGAAAAGGAAAAAAAAAAGAAGGAAGAGGTACCTAAAAGAGAGAAGACGGTGACTGAACGACGACAGTCTCCTCGCTGCGGTGGTGATCTAAAAAATGCATGTACTCCATCTATATGATTTCGTAGATTTGCAAAAACTTTGAAGAAGAGAGTTGAAATGTGAAAAAAAAATTTGTTAAATGAGAGGAAAAAACAAAGAGAGACGAATAGAAGAGTGAAGATGGGTTAATGATATTTGAATTGATAATAATGATTCAAAATCATATTTAAAAATCATGTTGGACAAAATTGAATATTGAGTATTGAATACATTAAATTGAATTAAATGTTTAATATTGAATGCATTAAATTGAATATCAAATTATGACAATTTTGTGTTTTAATGCACGATATATTTTCCATTTTAAATAACACCTAAATTAGCCCTTGCTTTATGGTATGGATGACACCTATGATGATGCTGATGTGGACATTGTTAGAGAATGAGTCTTGAATAAAGAGACATATAATAGATACCTCAGTGTAAGAGTTCTTTACATTGTTAACTAATAAAAAATCACACGTCATTGAAAATCTTTGATTCTTATTCAAATCACCTTAAAAGTAATTTATTCCATGATTTACGATTGGTTGACGGTATAAAAAAATTTTAGACTGACACTACATACCAATTAAACTCGTTTCATTTTTATAATAATAATCAATAATATTATTACTTGAAAAGAATAGGGTCAGTTACGTAAATTAAAAGTACCGGTTAATTTGGAAGGGGAATATCTTCGTTATCCCAGAATACGACGTCGTTTTCATGGGGACCTTTGCAATGAAGAGCTTCTGCTGAGTAGGCCTGCAAATGTCATTACATCAAAATTGAAATCAGAACAAAGAAAACAAAAATATTAAGATTAAAATAAAGTGGGGTCACAACAATTCAATAGCTTCTTTCAAAAGGAAAAAAAATAAAAAAATTCAATAGCTTTTGTGTTTGCATGAATTATTGAATGATTATTATTATGCATATAAAATTAAAAAGTTTATTGCCTGGTGATTCTCACATTTTAATTAAATAAGATGCTTCTCATGTAGGGATTCTGCTAAAGCTAGTAACTTTGATATCTTCTGCTTGAGGGCTTCTCTGTTTGGCTCCTGGGAAAGTTGAAGAAAGCTAAAAGAAAAAAAACAAGACTTCCAAATGTAGTTTCGCTGCACTGAGGTTAGTGCTATACTGCTCTATGCTGTCTCTTTTCCTTGTGCTATAGATCAAGCAATGGCTAAACTCTTTGCCTTTACCTTCTCACTCTCTTAGAAAGTTCATGCCAGCAGAGATTATGCACCATTCTAGCTGATTGAGCTTGAGCCATTTAAGAACAAGTGAGAATTTAGACCCCAATTGTTTATTTTCCTATTTTCCATTATATTTTTGTGTTTTCTCAGTTACTTGATCTGAATCAAAGTAATTTTCTGGCATGCCTGCGATCTCTCTAATTATCTAAGGCACTTTTTGTTTAGGACCCTTTAATTTCTTTTCAAGCAGAAAGGCTGAAGTTAATTTTCAAGGAATGATTAATTGTGGTTTCATCTCAGTTTCATGAGTTATGTCATATGGGAAACCGGAGGTTGCTTTTTCTGTTGGGGGTACTGGCTGTTAATTATTTACTATTTCAGTCAATATTGGTTCCATATGGAAATAGAAATGGTCCTTGGTCTTCAGTGCCGGAAAATTATGCACCTATACATGATCAAGTTAGCTTTGTATCATTACATTCAACAACAAAGTATTCCACTACTTGGAATCCACTAACAGTTAATGCTTCAGAGGTTTCTAATTCTTCTGCTTTCATTTCTATGGTGAAAGAAGTGCATATTCCTATTGTTGAAGATGAAACTGGGCACACTAATTGGATAAAGAAAATGCACAAAGATGCAAAGAGAGATTTAGTCTCTGAGAGAAACAAAGCCGTTGATGTTTTTGCACTTGGGGCAGATAGAAATGACATTCATAGTTTACCTGAGAAGCAAGATGTTGATAAAAATGATAGCTTGGAGTGGGAGAGTTTCGGTTCCAATAAAAGTTTCATAGCAGTTTTGGCCAACGACAGTAAGATTGACTTTTCAGTGAAGCATTTTTTGGAGACAAAAAGGGGAATTTCTACAATTTCTCAGTTGGTAAAACATGAAAACATGGATCCAAAGGAACCTGAAAGAGTTGGTGTTCATACCTCACACAACGCAACTTCATCTACTAATCTGACCCATCTTGAAAATTCTCCACCGAAAAATGATATTTTTGCCTCAGCTAATAGTACTGCAGTGAGTATTCCTAGAGGAAAGAAGATGAGGTGCAACATGCCACCTAAGTCAAGAACATTAATACAGGAGATGAACCGTATACTAGTGCGCCGCCGTGCTTCTTCTCGTGCAATGGTATTAATATCTGTCAATTATGAACTGACTACCTGGACAAGTTATTGTTATGGTTATTTTGATTTTGAAGTTCTACTTTTCATTGCAGAGACCACGGTGGTCATCCAAACTTGACCTGGAAATTCTCTCTGCAAGGTTAGAGATTGAGCATGCTCCTATAGTGACACATGACAAAGAACTTCATGCTCCTCTTTTTCGCAATCTTTCTATGTTCAAAAGGTAAGCTTGATAGAGTTGTTAAAGGAAATATGAACTCAACTACAGTTAGTCCTGCCTTGACATGCATCGATTCTGAAACAAGTGTGCTTTGTTCACACGTGCTTCTTCTGATTCATCCTTAAAAGGTTTGGCCCTGCCCTGTCCCCCTTAAGATGAAAAAGGAAGGGCTGGAAATGAAAGGATATTAACTACTTAAATAACTCACTCCTTAACTCTCTACAATCACGCTGGGGTCTACCTTAATCACAATCAATTAAAGAAGTTAATTTGCATCATCAAATGGTGTCATCTTAAGACTTTCTCTAAACATGACACAGGGCTTCAGTTTTTTGCTTCTACATGCCTTTTCTTAGTCATTCTGTGCCTGACTTATGTCTGAGCTACTGTGACCAAAGTTCAAGATTGTTTGACTTTTTTTCTCATTGCATTTTCAGGAGCTATGAACTCATGGAACGCACACTTAAGGTTTATATATACAAGGATGGAAACAAACCCATTTTTCATCAACCTATACTTAAAGGACTATATGCCTCAGAGGGTTGGTTTATGAAATTGATGGAACAAAATAGGCTTTTTGTTGTGAAGGATCCTGCAAAGGCCCACCTGTTTTATATGCCATTTAGTTCACGTATGTTAGAGTTCTCTCTTTATGTACGTAACTCTCATAATCGGACAAATCTCCGTCGGTATTTGAAGGACTATACAGATCAAATTTCTGCAAAATATCGTTACTTCAACAGAACTGGTGGTGCTGACCATTTTCTTGTTGCTTGCCATGACTGGGTATGCTGTGTGCTCTTCTTTCTTTTCTTTTTTATCCTTAATTCCACTTGCATGATGAACCATATACTGTACCAAACTTCCAAGATTGTTTATTATGATATTAGAATGAGAAATGATATTTGCATATCATCTTTTTTACATCATGTTTACACTTTGCTTGTTTGGGAAATAAATGGAAGAGAGAAAAAGATGTTGGAATGTGTGTTTTTATCATCATCGTAATGGGGCATATTCACTTCCAAGAAGTCCTATTTGTCTAGCTATATCATGGCCATTTTGACAAATATAAGGGTAGATGTAACAACCGTTTTGTTGGACATCATGTTCTAAATAAATAAACCACTCTCACATGAAGTGTTATGCTGAGTTGCATTATCTTTAGTTGTCTACTGTAGTTTGCATGTCAGTAAATAAATCATCAGTGTGTTAGTGTAGCATAAGTTGCATAACAATATACTTTTTGTACACATAGCTAAAACATTTTAGAATGAATTGTTGCAGGCTCCATATGAAACGAGGCACCATATGGAATACTGCATAAAAGCCCTCTGCAATGCTGATGTAACTCAAGGCTTCAAGATAGGAAGGGACGTTTCTCTTCCAGAAACTTATGTTCGGTCAGCAAGAAATCCTCAGAGAGATCTGGGAGGAAGGCCTCCTCATCAAAGGCCTATTCTTGCTTTCTATGCTGGTAATATGCATGGATATTTGCGTCCAATATTGCTAAAACACTGGAAGGACAGAGATCCTGATATGAAGATATTTGGCCCAATGCCTCCTGGTGTTGCAAGCAAAATGAGTTACATCCAGCACATGAAGAGTAGCAAATACTGTATATGCCCTAAGGGGTATGAGGTCAACAGCCCCCGGGTGGTGGAAGCCATATTTTATGAGTGTGTGCCTGTGATTATATCAGACAATTTTGTGCCACCATTTTTTGAGGTTTTAAATTGGGATGCATTCTCAGTAATCCTTGCAGAGAAAGATATTCCCAACTTGAAGCACATACTTCTTTCAGTGCCTGAAGAGAAGTATCTCAAGTTGCAACTTGGGGTCAGAAGGGTTCAGACACATTTTTTATGGCATGCAAAGCCATTGAAGTATGACCTTTTCCACATGACCCTTCATTCAATTTGGTATAATAGAGTGTTTCAAATAAAGGTGAGACGATGATGCATATGAGCTCTCTGAACTAGAAAGCAGTTATCAGAGACACTGCTTCTTGAGTTGTAGAGGGAATTTCTGAGTATGAGAAGGAATTTAATAGGAACTAGGAATTTGATTCTCTGTCCTACTTTGTTCTGTATGTATATGTATCAGATTGAATGTATATGTATCTTGAGGAATGCATCCCAAGTTCTAGCTTACATCTCAAGAATGCATGTATTTGTAGGGTTGGGTTATTGTGCACCACCCATATTTTACATCACCCACTACACCAATCATGTGGCAAATTTTGAGCCAATCAAATTGCCACATAGGTTGGTCAAAATTTCAAACTTTCTAGTTGTATTATACTATAGTCAAACTATATGAATACGATATATTATAGTATAATATATGTACTCTTTGTATTTACAAATTTAACTCGTACTAAAATAATGTTTTTGATTAAAAAAATTGATTATATTGTAAAATATTATTGACAATGAACATTATTTTAATTCATATTAAAATATTATTTTGTAATATAATTAGTTTTTTTTAATAAAAAAACATTATTTTAATGTGGGTTAAATTTGTGAATACAATGTGTACATATACTATACTATAATATATTGTATTCATATATTTGACTACAGTAGAAATACAACTAGAAAGTTTGAATTTTTTACCAACCCATGTGACAATTTGATTGGTGATAGTGTGATTTCACATCATATTTCATGTACATTTTTGCATGCATTTTCATATAGTTTAGGCATGATTAGTTTGATTTTTATTGGTTTTTACCTTGGAACGGGTGAGACGGTTTCTTGGTGTTGTTTTGCAGGAATTTAAGGAAAAATGCTCAAGATTAGCCATGATGGAGCTTGGATGAAGATAGAGCTTGAAAAGTGAAGAAAATGACCCAAGCAGAGCCTATCACGGTCTAGCCGTGATGGTGATCGAGTAATAATTGAAGAAAGAAGGCAAAAGTCAGAAGCTGTCACGGCCTAGCCGTGATGCCCATCACGACCGTGACACGTTAATTGAATCAGAACCCTCCTAGGCAGAATCTGTCACGGCCTAGCCGTGATGCCCATCACGGCCATGACAGACCAATTGGTGGAGACAAAAGATCACGGCCTAGACGTGACGAGTGTCACGGCCGTGACAAACATATTTTGAAAGCGCGCCCAAGGCAGAAAGCGTCACGGCCTGGCTGTGATGGCCATCACGGCCGTGACGTGAATCCTGATTTATAAAAAGGCACGGGCAGAACAGAAGAGACGAGTTTTTGCAACCCTCAAACACTCTCTCTGAACCATGGGGCAGCTACACAAGGATTCCATGGAGTCTCTTCTCCCTTTCATCTCTATTTTTGTGGTTTTGGCTATGATCATGAGTAGCTAAACCCCCATTGTTGGGGTTAGGTGTAGCTATTTATGAATTATACATGTATTTGATTTGATCTTGTAATACAGTTTTTGCTTCCTTATGAGTGATTGATTTCTATGCCTAATGCTTGTTGTGGCTAGCACCCCCATGACTTGATTATTGTTTTGGTATGCAATTGGAAAATTCGTATTAGAACGAGAACTGAAATCAACCACCTAGTAAACCTTGTATCTAGGAATAGGTTTAGGTTTATTAGCAATCATGTAATCCCTAATCATCATTCAAATTCATTAATCTAGGTCACCTAAGGAATTAGGGTATATTAGTGGATTTAGGCTCTTGTCATCCAAGGAATCGGGGCTTGAGTAATCTAGTGGATTGATTGTCATAATTGAAGTAGAAATTGTTTATTAGTCATTTCATTGCATGGGGATGAAGTTTAGTGAACCTAATCCCAATATCGTTCATAGATTTGAAGAATTCTTTTAACCGCCTTCCAAGTGTTCGACAGAAATTCTCAAAGAACTTTTCATTTTAATTTGTTTATTTTAGGTTTTGAATCTGATTTGGCTTGGTATTTAGTATTGAGCCCCCTTCAATCCAAATATCCGCTTAGATAGTAATTGATTCGGTACGTGCTAGTACTTGTCACAGTCCTCGTGGGAACGATAAAACGGTCTCACCACCGTATTACTTGTACGACTAGGTATACTTGCCTAGATTCGTCAACAAGTTTTTGGCGCCGTTGCCGGGGACTGCGTTTCAATATTAGCATATCCATTTCGGTTACTAATTTAAGCAAAAAAAAAAAAAATTGTTATAATCTGTTTGCTGTCACATTTTTCTGTTTTGTTTTGCTGTCATTTTTCTGGTTTGTTTGTTGTTTCTGTTTGCTGACATTTACTGCTAACAATCTTGGTTGCTAGACTGTTTGTGCATGCGAGGTACTACCCCGGCTGACCAACTCCTCTACGATCCTGAAATAGAAAGAACAGCTAGGGGGAATCGGAGGCAAGCAAGAGAGCAAAAACTGTTAGAACAACAAGAAGAAGAACAAGAGACTTCCACTTCTCAAGTTCATCAAGGAGAATTCAGGATGGCAGGCAATGGTGAAGGTGCTCCACCACGGAGGACCCTTGGGGACTACAGCAGTACAAATGTCAATCGGCATGTCACTAGCATAGTGAGGCCCCCAATTAACTGCAACAATTTTGAAATCAAGCCAGCTCTCTTGAATTTGGTTTCACAAAATCAATTTACCGAGTTGGAAAAGGAGGATCCTAATAGTCATATCTCCAACTTCATTGAGATATGTGATACTATGAAGCACAATGGTGCCTCTGAGGATGCAATTCACCTAAGGGCATTTCCCTTCTCTCTAAGGGATAGGGCCAAGGCTTGGCTCCAATCTCAACCAAGGGGGAGCATCGCTACATGGGATGACTTAGAGGCAAAATTTCTGGCAAGATTCTTTCCCACCTCAAGATTTGTGAAGACAAGGGGTGATATCATAAGCTTTGCTCAACAAGAAGGTGAGACTCTTCATGACGCCTGGGAGAGGTTCAAGGAATTACTCCGAAGATGCCCAAATCATGGGTTTGACGATCATACCCAAATGCAAACATTTTGCAATGGATTGAGACTGTCAACCATGTATATGTTGGATGCCTCAGCTGGAGGGTCCATGAACACAAAGACAGCGGAGGAAGCACTGATTTTGATAGAGGCTATGGCATCTAATGACTATTTGATGCATCATGATCGGGGTCCCACATCAAGAAGGGGAGTGTTGGAGTTAGATTCACAAACTGCACTTTTGGCTCAGAATAAGCTCATGACACAACAACTGGAGTCCATCACCAAGCAACTAGCTCAACTCCCACAACAATTCCAAACTGTTCAAGGGACAACTATGCCACCTCAACAGGTAATGAGATGTGATTTTTGTGGAGGAGATCGTGATAATGGAAGGTGTGAGGCAACACCTAGTTCCCATGAGGATGCTAATTATATGGGGAACTATGGGCGGCAAGGCAACAACCAATACTCCAACAATTACAACCAAGGGTGGAGGAATCAAGCAAATTTTGGTTGGAAACAAGATGCCGGACAAGCAAGCAAGCCTCTTCCTACACAACCACCTCAAGACCGGACTTATATCTTGGAGAACACCCTCAATCAGTTCATGCAAATATCCATGTCAAACCAGAAAAACACCGATGCTTCTATAAAGAACTTGGAGGTTCAAGTTGGACAGATTGCAAAGCAACTAGCGGAGCAATCTAGCAGCAGTTTTTCAGGTAACACTCAAACTAACCCTAAGGAGCATTGTAAGGCTATTGTTTTGAGGAGTGGTAAAAGCCTTGAGGAAGAGAGTGGTGAGCCTTTGGTGAAAAATCAGAGAGTTGATGAAAAAACAGAGGTGACTGTTGAAAAAACTGATTTGAGTAAAGAAAAAGGCAAAGAGGTTGTAGTAGAGGAGGAAGAAAAAGAAAGTGAAAAATACAAGAGGGAGAAGCTAGTGGATGAGAATTCGATTTTGAGGAGGACTAAAAGTCAGATTTTGAAAGATGGAGACAAGCCTCAAGAGATCCCCTCTTATGTGAAGTTGTCGTATCCTCATTTGAGCAAGAAAAAGGAGAAGGAAGAACAGTTTGCCAAGTTTCTTGACATCTTCAAGAGGCTACAGATTAACATACCCTTTGCTAAAGCACTAGAGCATATGCCCACTTATGCAAAGTTCATGAAGGAGTTGCTCACGAAGAAAAGAAAGTTCAAAGAAGATGAGATTGTTGCCTTGACAGAAGAGTGTAGTGCGATACTTCAATGGAAGCTACCTCCAAAGCTTAAAGATCCTGGTAGTTTTACAATCCCTTGCACTATTGGGAGTGTTGCTATTGGGAAGGCCTTATGTGACTTGGGAGCGAGTATCAATTTGATGCCGCTTTCAATTTTGAACAAGCTTGGAGGTGGTGAGGTGAAGCCAACAAGGATGGCATTGCAACTAGCAGGCAGATCCATCAAGCGTCCTTATGGTATTTTGGAAGATGTCTTGGTTAAAGTGGACAAGTTTATCTTCCCAGCGGATTTTGTGATACTAGACATGGAGGAGGATGCAGAAGTTCCACTTATATTGGGGAGACCCTTTCTAGCAACTGGTCGTGCTTTGATAGACGTACAAAAGGGCCAACTTCGACTCAGTGCAAGATGAAGAGGTCACTTTTAATGTATTTGAAGCTATGCATCGCCCGATTGATGAAGAGAATTGTTTCCGCATGGACCTTGTGGAAGTAGTGACTAAAGAAGCCTTTGCACAGCAGCACCATTCCTCTACTCTTGAGAAGGTAATTGTGAATTCTATTGAAAATCTTGATGAGGAAGAGGAGAAGGAAATAGAAGACTGTTTGTGTGATCTGGAATCTCAGCCCAAGCAACTTGCTGTGAACACTAAGAAAGAAGAGCTCAAAAAGGATGAAGTCCAAGAGAAGCTCGAGTTGGAGCTTAAGCCTCTACCTCCCCACTTGAAGTATGTCTTTCTTAGTGAGAATGATGAAGACCCTGTCATAGTGAGCAATGTACTGTCCAAATTGGAAGAGGAGAAACTTGTAAGGGTGCTTCGAGAGCATAAAACAGCTATTGGATGGTCCATCTCAGATTTGAAAGGTATTAGCCCCACGTTTTGTATGCACAAGATCATGATGGAGGCTGAATTTAAACCGGTGGTCCAACGACAGAGGAGGCTCAATCCTACAATGAAAGAAGTGGTAAGGAAGGAGGTGCCGAAACTCCTTGAAGCTGGAATGATCTATCCGATTTCCGATAGTGATTGGGTGAGTCCGGTACAAGTGGTTCCAAAGAAAGGTGGCATGATCGTTGTGCACAACGAGAAGAATGAGTTGATCCCAACTAGAACGGTCACCGGTTGGCGAATGTGTAAAGATTACCGGAAGCTTAATCAAGCTACTAGGAAGGATCACTTCCCACTTCCATTCATGGACCAGATGTTGGAGAGGTTGGCCGGGCAAGCTTACTATTGTTTCTTGGATGGTTATTCGGGTTATAACCAAATTGCGGTTAACCCGGAAGACCAAGAGAAAACTGCATTCACCTGCCCTTTTGGAGTTTTTGCCTATCGGAAGATGCCTTTCGGATAATGCGCCTGCGACATTTCAAAGGTGCATGATTTCCATTTTCTCTGATATGGTAGAAAAATACATTGAAGTTTTCATGGATGATTTTTCTGTTTTCAGTTCCTCTTATGATAATTGTTTGTCTAACCTTGCTGCTGTGTTAAAGAGGTGCATGGACACCAATTTAGTCTTAAATTAGGAGAAGTGTCATTTTATGGTGCAGGAAGGCATTGTGCTTGGGCACAAAATTTCAGCTAAGGGGATCGAAGTGGATAAATCCAAGATTGATGTGATTGAGAAACTACCTCCACCAGTGAATGTCAAGGGTGTGAGGAGTTTCCTTGGGCATGCAGGCTTTTACCGGCGGTTCATCAAGGACTTCTCAAAGATAGACAAGCCGTTGTGTAGCCTTTTGAACAAGGACACTCCATTTGTGTTTGATACTGCTTGTCTTACATCTTTTCAGATTTTGAAAGACAAGTTGATCACTGCTCCCATTCTTGTTGCATCCAACTGGGAGTCACCATTTGAATTAATGTGTGATGCCAGTGACTACGCAGTTGGGGCAGTTTTGGGACAGCGGAGGGAAATTTTTTTCCATGTAATTCACTATGCTAGCAAGGTTCTCAATGAGAACCAAGTAAATTATGCAACAACTGAAAAAGAGTTGCTAGCCATAGTGTTTGCATTTGAAAAATTTCGTTCCTACTTAATTGGTTCACAAGTCACTATTTTTACTGATCATGCTGCAATTAAATATTTGTTGACTAAGTTAGATTCTAAACCAAGACTCATAAGGTGGATTCTGTTGTTGCAGGAGTTTGACTTAGTTATCAAGGACAAAAAGGGCAGCGAGAATGTGGTGGCTGCCACTTGTTCCGGTTGGTGAATGAAGAGGTGGCTGCAAAAGAGAAGGACATTTGGGATGAGTTCCCGGACGAGGCTTTACTTCTGGTGCATGAAAGACCATGGTTTGCTGACATGGCAAATTTCAAGGCAGCAAATATTGTTCCAGAGCACCTCACTTGGCAAACAAAAGAAGAAATTCTTCTGTGATGCCAACCATTTCATGTGGGATGACCCATTTCTGTTCAAGGTTGGACCGGATGGCTTATGGAGGAGGTGCGTTAGTCAAGAGGAAGCAAGGAAAAATTTGTGGCATTACCATAACTCTCCATATGGTGGACATTACAATAGGGATAGGACAGCTGCAAAGGTCCTCCAATCTGGGCTCTTTTGGCCCTCAATCTTCAAGGACTCTTACAATCATGTGAAGAGTTGTGACAGGTGCCAAAGGACCGGGAACATTTCAAAAAGGTATGAGATACCACTGCAGAACATATTGGAGGTTGAGGTATTTGATTGCTGGGGCATAGACTTTATGGGTCCACTTCCACCTTCATTCTCCAATCAATATATTTTGGCGGCGGTGGACTATGTTTCCAAATGGGTGGAGGCCATTGCAATACAGAAGAATGATGCCCAGACAGTGATTAAATTCATCAAGAAGAACATCTTTGCCCGGTTCGGTGTTCCAAGGGTCCTTATAAGTAAAGGGGGATCCCACTTTTGCAACTCACAACTGAGAAATGTGTCGACCAAATATGATGTGAGGCATAAGGTGGCATCCCCATATCATCCACAAACAAATGGGCAAGCTGAGGTCTCCAACCGGGAGATTAAGAAAATTCTGGAAAAGACTGTGGCCGTTTCAAGAAGAGATTGGGCAAGGAAGCTTGACGATGCCTTGTGGGCTTATCGGATTGCACTGAAGACTTCTGTGGGGTTATCTCCGTTTCAGATGGTCTATGGGAGGGCATGTCATCTACCCGTAGAGTTAGAGCATCAAGCTTTTTGGGCATTGAAGTTCTTGAATTTTGATGCCACTCTGGCGGGTGAGAAAAGAGTGAATCAGCTGCATGAGTTAGAAGAGATGCGTCTTAATGCATATGAGAATGCAGCTATTTACAAGCAGAGAGTTAAGACCTACCATGACAAGAAGATCGTCATGAAAACATTTCAGCCGGGACAACAAGTTTTATTATTCAATTCCCGGTTGAGATTGTTTCCGGGTAAGTTGAAGTCCAAATGGTCGGGACCGTTCATTGTCAAAGAAATCTCACCTCATGGAGCTGTAGAAGTGGAGGATCCTACTTCAAAAAGGACCTTCAAAGTCAATGGCCAAAGACTCAAGGCCTACTTGGGTGGTGACATCGAGAGATTGGTCTCAGCTGTGCGCCTTCATGATCCTTGAGGTCACCTACCCGTCAAGCTAGTGACGTTAAAGAAGCGTTTATTGGGAGACAACCCAAGTTTTCTTTTCATTTTCCTTTTGTTTTGATTTTTCCCTCTTGAATAATTTGAGAAGATCAAGAGTTTTATTTACTAATAAATTTGCCAAGTGTTTTCAGGGTAAGAAAGAAGGAGGGAAGAGCAAGAAGACAAGACAAACAAAGTCAGTAACCATCACGCCCAGGCCGTGACACTGATCACGGTCGTGATGAGCCAGAATTGAAGGTCAGAAAGGATCGCGGCCTAGCCTTGATCCCCATCACGGGCGTGATGGGAGGATCCTGAAGATCAGAGAGCATCACGGCCTAGCCGTGATGGAGGTCACGGTCGTGACAGGCTACCCCTATGGACCAGAATGCATCACGTCCTGCCCGTGATAAGCATCACGGCCGTGACCCAAAAATTTTCATGCAATTCTTTCTGACTAGGCATGTGAGCCAGCACTCGCTACCGCCTCGGTAAGCCATTCCAAATTTTCTTTCCTCTCTCCAACTTGATTGTTTACATTGGGGACAATGTAAATTTTTAAACTTGGGGTAGGGGTACTTTTGCATACTTGTGCATTTTGCATGTTGCATTCATATAGGCATAGCTTAGCATGATCACATGATTCGATTGCTCCTTTGCTTAGATTTTGCATCCAATTATGAGAACTTAGGGCCAAATAAATTGAGATAGTGAATTCTTGAACCCAATTTTGTTTATTCTTGTGAGAAGGCTACAAATGGAAAATGCTTGAGATAATCTTTGATAGTTGATAATTAGCATGTGGTTCCGTAGATTTGCGTTTCTCACTGATTTTTGAACTACTGAAATGTGAGATTTTGAGCCAAAAAGGGGTACTCACTAAATCTACCCCATTCTTTCTGATAGAGTGTTATTCCTCTTGGATGGTATTCTCTAGATCTTGACTTGAAACCGTTTTAAAGCTTAAAAATTTTTGAAAACATTTTTGAAAATGATTGAGGCACTAGGTATTCTTCCGGCCTTCTGAGCTTTGATTGACTAAATGCTACCCCTTAGTTGCCCAATTTTGAGCCTGAAAGAATAAAATACTTTTCTTGGTACCTTGAATTACTTTGATGAAAATGCTTGATGAGGCACCTTTTAAAGTATTACAAAAGGGTAAAAAGGTGGTTGAAAAAGTATGGGATGAGAAAGTCAGAAAATATTTCTCTTGAGCTGAAAATTCCCCCCTTCTCCAAATAAAAAAATAAATAAAAAAGATAGCCAAAAAAAGAGGAAAAACAAGAAAAAAGAAATGTATAGAGAAGGGGATGACAAAAGAAAGTGAGAAATAAAAGAAAAAGAAAGAAAGGTAGCAAAAGTGAATCGAAACCCAAAAGGGTATTTTAGAAGGTGTCATAATTTGCAATGCTTGATGTTTTGTGTAGCCTTTTGAAATGTCCTTTTCTTGATTTCCCCACCTAACGTTAAATCCCATGGCCACGTTACAACCAAAGCAAAAGACCTCTTGATTCTTAATTGTTTTCATTAATAAAGTAAAGATTTGGTCGATAGTCAAGCCTATGGTAGAATTCATTCCTTGAGGAAAATGGAGCGAATTGTCATATATCCTTGAACACTTGAGTGAGGCGAGAAAGAGAGCCAAGCAAATAAACAAGCTTGGGGTGGGTTTCAGGTGAGAAAGAGTGCCCTAATCAGTGAGAATATGAGTATAAGAAACCTAAGCTTCTAATTGGACTTGATATTGATTGTCTCTTGCTGAATTATTTGAAATGCTTGTTACTTGGATTGTTTACTCGGGTTCTTAGTTCACTATCCACGCTTTGATCATTTATCTCTTCTGGCCTTAGTGATTGCTTGAGGACAAGCAATTGAATAAGCTTGGGGTGATTTGATAGTGTGATTTCACTTCATATTTCATGTACACTTTTGCATGCATTTTCATATAGTTTAGGCATGATTAGTTTGATTTTTATTGGTTTTTACCTTGGAACGGGTGAGGCGGTTTCTTGGTGTTGTTTTGCAGGAATTTAAGGAAAAATGCTCAAGATTAGCCATGATGGAGCTTGGATGAAGACAGAGCTTGAAAAGTGAAGAAAATGACCCAAGCAGAGCCCATCACGGTCTAGCCGTGATGACCATCACGGTCTAGCCGTGATGACCATCACGGCCGTGATCGAGCAATAATTGAAGAAAGAAGACAAAAGTCAGAAGCTGTCACGGCCTAGCCGTGATGCCCATCACGGCTGTGACACATTAATTGAATCAGAACTCTCCTAGGCAGAATCTGTCACGGCCTAGCCGTGATGACCATCACGGCCATGACAGACCAATTGGTGGAGACAAAAGAGATCACGGCCTAGCCGTGACCGTGACGAGTGTCACGACCGTGACAAACATATTTTGAAAGCGCGCCCAAGGCAGAAAGCGTCACAGCCTGGCTGTGATGGCCATCACGGCCGTGACGTGAATCCTGATTTATAAAAAGGCACGGGTAGATAATAAAATTGTACAGCTGTGACTGACAGTTAAACATAACAAAACTCTTAAATCATAAAGTTTCCCTGAATTTCAGAAAAGCAACGAAAAGAAGTTAAAGGGCAAAAATAAATAAAATAAAGAAAAGAATTATAGATTGCTCCATTCCAATGTGAACCAGAAATGAAGAAAAGAATGTAGTAAGTGCTTATGTTGCATGCTATAAAAAGAAAACTGCAAGTGGGCACCCACTCAGCCATAGATATTGATATTATAGCGACTGCAATGGATAACCATCAACGATTATTCTTTTCCCTCCTCTTTTTCTTCATTTATATTATTTATATTTATATTTATATGTATAAAAAATTCATAATGATCTTGATATTAGAGAGATTTGTGTGTTCATATTTGCAGGGTGTTGCCACTTTCTATAATTTGGCTTCAAAAAGTTCCTACAACATGGTTGTAACTCAGTAATCGTAAGCCACTTTATCAGCATTCCATCATTTTTGTCTTCTCCTTTCAGATATGGCTATGCATGCTTGAATCAATGAAAATATAGTCTTTTAATTCTCCCTTTGTCTGGTTGTAGTTTTTTTTTTTCTCTTATTGTGTTGTATTTTCATTTGGTTTCAATTTGCTTTTATACGGTCCTGCTTGTGGTTATGATGATGATCCACAAAATTCCAAGGCTCTCTCAATTTTCTGTAAACTGAAACCTAACCCATAATGGTCAAAATTCAAAAGAGATGTTAGATCCCAGGGCCATTTACCTTTTTTTTTTTTTTTTTTTCTCTGTTTGTAGGAGGTGCTCTTGATCAAAGATGTGAAGTGCAGATATTTCTGAGTCACTATTGACATGGTTACATGGTTACGTGCTGAAAGAAATTGTTTCTTTTCATAAAGTAATGAAGGTAATTCAGAACTTGATAATATTTGGGGGCAGGCTAGATACCATTGGCTTATGAATTACAATTTTTTAGCCAATAGGGGAAAAGTTTAATATTACATTTAGCTTTTCTAGTTGCTGGTTAAATTTTATCAGAATTCATGAGAAAGAATTGCTTATGGCTTTAGCTTGAGCATTTGTGACTCGGATGTATATCTTCGCTGCAAACATTTTGGCATAATTTAATGACATTGCTTCCAAATCTGACATGGTTCCTCATTTCAGGCCAGTGGCAATGATATGATTGAATTTTGGTAATACATGGAAGACATTGTCACCAATTTTCTGAGATTGACAAGTTATATTAACGATCGATTTATAAAATTTATTGGTTGGTTCCTGATTTTGTCTCTACTTGCTTGCTGTGTATCAATTGTAGAAAGATATGATTTTCCAAATATCAATTTTTGTTTGAAGAAATTTCTTTGTAAAGCATAATATAGCTGCATTTTGCATGATGCCAATTCTGCAGAGGATCTCGTACTTAGAGATTCAGTTAGATGGACAGAAAATTTTGGGGTTACTCCAGTGATCTTCTCTTCAGTACCCTGTTCAAAAGGCTATACCAGAAGCACATATTCACAGCCTCCTCAAATTGGAGACGAAAATCATGGAATCTGTGAAAGAAGAGTCTTCAACAATAGTAAAGAACTGCTTGTGGATACGAGATCACTAATTTTAAATGGCAGTTATATGTTTGTGGCTGTTCCATCATTCTTATTAAATGGGTAATAACCTTATCTTCTAAATGCTTAAAAGCACTAGTACACTACAAATAAATGACAATGCATAAATTTAAAGTAAAGTCTAGCTGGTATTCTCTCAACGCATTTTTAGTTACCAGATTAAATGTTCAAATTAGAAAAAGTAGAATGACCAATTTCTTTTCTTTTCTTTTCTTTTCTTTTTTTTAATTTCACTTCTTTCACCTAAAATTTTTCACAAGCTATACTCTATGTTAATGCTTTGACAACCAACTTTTGGATTTATTTCATTGCTATGCATTATTTTCATCTATGTGCAGTTTGACACTCCCATTATCTGGTCTACAATATGCTTGGAGTTTGGGAATGGCCCCTTGGAGATATTCTTTTGCATGCATTAAATGTGCACAAGTTCGAATTCATAGGTAAAACAAGTAGGTTTGTGAAAGCAAACTGATGGGAATGATATATTATTAGAATGCTTCTTTACGAATTCATTTTATTCTTATTTAATTCATTATGATCTGTATCTTCTAGCCCCAAAAATAAAAACAATAGATACTTTTTTGGTCATCGTGTTACTGAATACTGCTATAAAATGATAGTTGATAATTATTGGCGTGATCAGAATTACATCTCGTGTGTGGAAAACCTTGCGTGGTTCTTCTGATGATATTGGGTGGTTGCAGCATGCTCCTGGAATGCCTCCAGTACATGATGGAACTGCAAGATTCTTGGAACTGCTTTCAGACATAAGGTACCCTATTTTATTATAAGGTTTAAATTGAAATAGACAAATTCATTTCTGTTTTCTTTTGAAGACCAAGATTTCCTGATAAATTTTATGTACCACATTTCGTACTGTCGAACTTCAGATAAACTTATTCTCCCTTTTATGTTAGTACATTTCACTAGTTTTCTTTAAGTCTACCATTAATCAAGTTAATATTTAGATGCACGTTTGTTACTTGGGCTATGCCTCCGTGATAAAGTCTGCCAGTTCTAGCTGAAGGCCTCTTTGTGAGTCCTTATAGACTATAGTGGCTGGAGGGTGACTATTGTTTAACTTCATTGGGGGATTAAGCTTATGAGTCATACTATGAAGCTATGGGAAAGGGTGCTTGAACAGAGACTAAGAAAAGAAACCAAAATCACCGACAACCAATTTGGTTTTATGCCCGGGAGGTTGACCATGGAAGCAATTTACTTGCTACGACGAGTGATGGAACAATATCGAAGGGATCAAAAAGATTTACACATGGCCTTCATTGATTTGGAGAAAGCGTCTGATAGGGTGCCAAGAGAGGTTTTGTGGAAAGCCCTAGAAAAGAAAGATGTTCGGATTGCCTATATTCGAGCTATCAAGGATATGTATGAGGGGGCCACGACTAGTGTGAGAACGCAGGTTGGAGCCACGTAAGATTTCCCAATAACCATAGGTTGCACCGGGGTCGACTTTAAGCCCCTATCTTTTTACCTTGGTCTTAGATGTACTTACGGAGCACATTCAAGAGCCAAAGACCGCGATGCATGCTTTTCATGACGATATAGTCCTAGTTGGAGAGTCGAGAGATGATATAAATGGAAGGTTGGAGACTTGGAGACAAGCTTTAGAAGCACATGGCTTCCGCTTGAGTAGAAGCAAGACGGAGTATATGGAATGTAAGTTTAGCAAAAGGCGAAACACCTCTAGCTTAGAGGTGAAAGTTGGAGACCACAACATACCACAAGTCACACGGTTTAAATATCTTGGGTCTATTATACAAAATGACGGAGAAATTGCGGGAGATGTAAACCATCAGATTCAATCAGGGTGGTCGAAATGGAGTGTGTGATAAAAAGGTACCTCTTAAGCTAAAGGGAAAATTTTACTGTACAGCTATTAGACCGGCAATGTTGTATGGGACGGAGTGTTGGGCGGTAAAAAATCAACACGAGAGTAAAATCAATGTAGCAGAGATGAGAATGTTGTGCTGGATGAGCGGAAAAACTAGACGTGATAGGATTAGGAATGATAGCATTAGAGAGAGAGTTGGGGTAGCACCTATTGTAGAAAAGATGGTTGAATCTCGACTTAGGTGGTTTGGGCATGTATGGAGGAGACCTTTAGATTCTGTAGTAAGGAGAGTGGATCAAGTGGAGGACAATCCAATAGATAGAGCCAGAGGTAGGCCAAGAAAAACTATAGGAGAAACTATTAAGAAAGATTTGGAGGCCAATGATTTAACTGTTAACATGATTCATGATAGAACATTATGGCGTCGTATGATCCATGTAGCCGACCCCACCTAGTGGGATAAGGCTTGGTTGTTGTTGTTGTTGTTGTTGTTGTTGTTGTGGTGGTGATTTTTTATTGCTTGTTTTGTTTTTTCATATCTTCTTATTTCACTGTTTTTGAATGAGAAGTTGAATAGAGAGTGTCTATACTATTCTTTCATTTTAAAATTATGCTTCCTATTTCCATCTTTTTTGGGTGGAGTTTGTTTACATGTACTGTTTTTGGGTTTTATTCTTCAGAAATGGAGAGCACTCACTACCCAGCTCATTTGTTTATCTTTTAATTCCAGGTATGACAAGATCCATTTCTCATCTGCCTTTGCTGTATAGGTTCACTTATAGTTCTATTTTGTTAAGATTGAAAGATTCACATGTTACAGGTCTCTTTAGCAATCATGGACCCTTGTATTTTGTTGCCACTAAGAGGTTCTTTTCGAAGATGGGTCTAGCTTGCCATACTGCAAAAGTTCATAGTGAGGTAATTGATCGTTAGTTTATTTAAATAAGTCAAACAATTTTAACCAATTCAAACCGTTTTTCTTTGGCATTACAAAACCTGGTTCTATAGTTGATTTTTTGCTGAGATGCATTTAGCTTTTAGTTCAATAGTTATGCACTTTTCCCATTGAACTTTTTCTGTACAATTACATTTTCAAAAATCTCTCTTTTTCTTTCCAATTAATTATTCACCATGCAAATGTATTCTTCAGGTGTCTGACTTTCCAATGTATATTTGTTTCTCCTTTTAAGGCATCAGTAGAACATAATGCCTTGGAACTCAAGCAATACATTGAGGAGATTTACTGGGGTTCTGGCAAGCCTATCATGCTACTAGGGCACAGTAAGGGTGGGATTGATGCTGCAGCTGCATTGTCTATATATTGGTCTGATCTGAAGGACAAAGTTGCTGGTTTGGCACTGGTACAGAGTCCATATGGTGGCACCCCTATAGCTTCTGATATTCTTCGGGAAGGCCAAATTGGCGACAAAGAAACCAGGAGAATAATGGAACTTCTGATATGCAAAATAATTAAGGTAACCATTTCTTGTGCTATAAGTTTGTATGTGGACTTGATTTCTATTTTTACCTAAATAAAAGGCAAAAAGAAAATTGTTTCAGTTTAGACCATCTTACATGCACAATGAAATTTGAATTTGGCCCAGGAAGTTAAGAGAAGTATAATATAAGCTAATTGATTAAGGTGTTTTTCTTTCAAATGGACTACTATGATTTATAGTAGGCTGCTCGCCTACTGTATTGATTCTCTGCACCAGATCATGTTGCATTTCCCTTCAATTTCCTCGTAATTTTTATGTTAAGAATCCTATAACTGCATCTGATTTTGGTCTATTTTTTGGCTAATACACACAACCAAAGTTCATATCATTAAACCCAAAATCCAAAAGGACTTTCTTTTCTCTCACTTTTTGTTGTTAATTGTGTGTCAATTATCTACTTCAGGGTGACATACGGGCATTGGAGGATCTCACATATGAGAGGCGGAAGGAGTTCATCATGAAGCACAAGCTCTCCTTGGATATTCCTCTTATCTCCTTCCATTCTGAAGCAAGCATGGCCCCTGGTGTCCTTGCAACACTGACTCAGATAGCTCATGCAGAACTTCCCTGGTTCCCTTTACCAAAATTTAGCTCTGAGGAGTCTGATTCATTTTCTGAATCCGTGCGTCAAGTTCCCGTGATGATTCCTGTATCTGCTGCCATGGCTGTTTGTGCCCTCCACCTGCAGCTCAGGTATGGAGAGAGGAGCGATGGCCTCGTGATGTGCCGTGATGCTGAAGTTCCTGGATCAGTGGTTGTAAGACCAAACAGGAAGCTTGATCATGCCTGGATGGTGTACTCTTCAAAGAATAAAAATCCCAATGAACCGGACGCTTGTGAAATGTGTGAAGCTCTGTTGACTTTACTTGTAGAGCTTGGTAAGACAAAAAGGGAAGTAAAGCAAGTGTAATAATGTGATATGCTTCAATATTTTTTTTCCCAAAATTCAATTTCAGATTTGGTTCACCTCACGGTTGTGTTGTTTGTTTAGTTATCTTTGGTTCCTTTGTTTGAGCTATGAGACAATGAACATACTTGTATTTTTCTCTAGCCTATGTTTCAGTATTTCAGCTCCATGCTTACTTAGCTACTAATGTGTAGTCCAAATTAGTACTCACAATTTAATTCCTGATTTTGACTCACCTAGCTTTGCATATGAGGAACCTATCACCTATATTATTTGTAGAGAAAAACTAATGCAAGGGTAATGTTATTATATTGTGGCAGTCTATGAATAATTGTTATCAGAAGTTGTTGCAAGAGCCAAGAATTTACTTGAAAAGCCATTAAGGGGGGAAAAACCCATACTGAAGTCTGTCACGTTATAATAGAAGAAACCACAATAGTTAGTTGTATTTGCCAAAAAGCATAAGAATTTTCTAAACAAGAAATCTACTTCAGAATGAGAAGCCTTCAGAGGCACTCAGCGTCAAGCAACAATAAAACAGCTTGTCTAAAAGCTGTGTTATGGTGAGAAAACTCTCCGAATTCTAAAGTGAAGGAGGCAAATTCATAAAGTTGTAGTACTGTGTTCCCTTTTTATCCCCCTTAAACTTCAGATTGCCATTTGTGCTGTTATATGCAACATGATTTAATAATTGTTATATACATAGTGAGCAATGTTTTAAATTGTGGTCGTGATTGTGATTGCGTTGCGGATATTGTTGGAAAATGTGGCCGACGTTGCTTAATTATGGTCACGATGCGGTTTCGGCGATTGCTAAAACCAACACGTTGTGGCCCAGATTTCGATTTCAGACCCAGTCTTAAAACCTTGACTGTGAGTGTTACAGCATCAGCATGTTTGGACATGTTAGTGGCCTCACAAAAAAAAAAAAAATTAGTGGCCTCAATCTTTTGCCATTTTGCTCTGATTTTGGTTTTCCTTCAATGATTGCAAACATCTCTCGTTTTGGTTTGGACTTTCAGCTACTAACTCCTAACCAAACTGTTTATGACCCAACCCGCTAATGCAATTGTATAAGCCTTGCATGTTTTTTTTTTGTTTTTGAGTGATAGCCCTGCACTGTGGTATCAAGACGGTACTCCTGCTGTCTTGTATTAATGAATATGAATTAATGATTTATGTGACCGCCAAGTTGGATAGAAAATGGAAATTATAGTTAGCCAGATATTTATTATGAGCAAGTACATCACAGGCTCACAGCAGTACTTAATATAGATAGACAATAAATACAGTTGTCATCAATGGATTGCGGATAATACCATTAAATTATTCCATTCTTCTACTTAAAAAAATAAAAATAAAAAATAAGTTTGGGGATTGTTCCTGTCAAAAACCGACTTGTCGAAATATGGTCGGAAGATGGTAAATTTAATCTCTTAATCATTTTAGCAGTCTATTGATTCTTTGGTACGTCAAGACGCTTAAGAAAGATTCACCAAGGTTAGCAAAAAGTAAGTATTTGCTTTAGGGTTTTCCTTCTTTTATAATAGAGTCCCATGATCTCTTTTCTTATAGATTAGTTTTATCTCCTTTTATCTCTTATCTTTTAAGCTAATTTATGGATATAAGATATCCTTCTCATTTGTTATATAGGTTATTATCCCCTTATTTTAGCATATGTTTAATTATCCCTTATTTTATATTATCATTTGTTCTTTTAATCTTATCCTTTCATATATCTTTGGTCAAACAGTTATATGTCCTCGACAAATTGGTTATTCAAGCTCAATGGGCGAGCCTAATATCTCGGTCAATACACAAACCACGCAAGCTTTGAGCTCAAAAGATCATAAAAGCTTTATGATAAAACGAGCTTGGCCTTAATCTTACCAAAGGGAAGTCCAGAATTCATTATATAGATATTCTCACTTCGATTACTTGAGTTCGGTTTGCCGAGCTTCACACTTCGATCGATTTTGAGCTCGGTGGGCGAGCTTAACATCTCGAGCTCGGTGGGCGAGCCTAACATCTCGGCCAAGACACAAGCCCCCTGGACTCCAAGCCCAATAGGGGGCGTATGAGTCTTATCAGAGTATTACCGAGCTTCTACCGGATGCCCTTTGTGGCGTTATTTTCAAGGTTTACTCTACGACCACATAATTAGGACTAATCAAGGTCCTAGCAGCTGCAACACATATTTCGACCTTTTTGACACGTGGTGCTCCTTCATTAGCGTGCCGAATTGATGCGATTTTTGAAGAGATGTTTCCCTTCCTTCACACGCCAACCATCATCATTACCTCACACAGTAACGTGCCATTTTTTTGAACGTCACCTTCCTCATTATAAATTGGGAAGACTCGTTCCACTTCATTTTCTACTACTTCTTCTTCCATACTTCCTCTTCTTCAAGTCACTCTGCATTTTCCCTTCTTTTCCAGGTACCCCTTCCCCACTTCTTCCTTTTTTCATTATTTCCTCTATTCTGCACTGTTTTTCATCATGGAACCTTCATTTGAGGTATCCTAGAATGTTTCATCAGAGGTTCAAATCATAGAACCTGAGATAAATACTATTGGGGGCTCTCCCCCGTCTTATCTTCCTTCCTTGAAGGGTAATGAAGATAACTCAAATGACTCCTCCTCCTCTTCTTCTAAAGAAAGTAGCTTTGTGGTCGCGCTGTCGCGCACGCGCCAAAAAGCGAGCGGTTTATAAAACTGTAGTTTAGGAGCGACAACTCGGATATCGTCTCACAAGGACTCTTGACTTGTAAGAAAACAAAGTAATAACAGAGCAATAAAACAGAGCAGTTGAAAAGATTATCAAATAGCTAAAGACGATTAATCTACTGTTCTCGATTTCCCAACTATCATCGGTTCATGTAATTCCAAGCCCTAAGCAGATTCTAATCCCCTCCCGGTTGTAGCAACAATTAACAAACGAAATCGCTACTACGGATATATGTTCCTATTCCCGAATTAAACAAACGGGGTTAAGCCCTCATGAACTAAACGAACATGAATGAACACACGCGAATTAAACAAACGTGATTAAGTATAGGAACATAACATCACCGAAATGAATCAACACAACACTATACACTCCTGAATTAAACAAACAGAAATGTATAATATGGTATTGAAAAGGGAAAGCAAATAAAACAGGAATTACAAAACCTCAAGTATGGTGGAAATCAATTACAGTAGATTAATCTAAGAGATTTAGTTCTCCATGGAAAAACGAAACACACAAAATATGTAAAAACAAACAATGGAGAATCAAAAGTTCTTCCAATCTGCCCAGAACAGCAATTTATAATATTCAGAAACTGAGCCCACTCGCGAGGCGAATATCATGAAGAGTCTGCAACGTTTGGTCTTCTCGCGGGGCGAAGTACTGCTCGCGTGGCGAGGAATGGAAGAGTCATGGCTTCTGGTCTTCAGTCTCGCGGGGCGAGACATGTATTCGCGAGGCGACACAGAAACCTTGCATTTTTCTGGAACAGTCAGGGTCGCGAGGCGAGTAGAGGAGTCACGGGGCGAACCAGAGAGGATGACATTCTGCTGCTCAGTCTGGTTTCAGGTTCGCGTGGCGAGACGCCTCTCGCGGGGCGAACATCTCCAGGATTGGAATTTTCTCTGTTTCTTTATTCCCTTGACTTCTAACTTAACCTGAAAACAGTAAAATAGCCATAAGTGCTTTATTTGACTCAAAACTGGCTAAATTAACCTAAAACTACTTTAGAGACTCAAAACCTTGCTTGAGGACAATCTAGTCTAATTTGGGTGAAAATGAGATATAATTAGCACAAAACCCTGGTCATACTAGCCATAAAACTAGATGAGCCAGAGGCTGATCAAAATATCCCAAACTTAAACTTTGCTTGTCCCCAAGCAAACTAAAACTCAAAAACTTAAAAAGACTAAGACATGGCAAGCTTAAAGGATTCAATCAACTTTGCACAAATCCAAGCAATTTCATCAAAACAGTTTTTCTTTCAATGTTCCCCCCTTTCAAACAAAGCAATCCCCATAATCATTCATTCTAAACAATTGAGAAATTCATCATTCAAACAATCATTAATCTAATCAAGGGATCCAAGTTACACACAAGAGGGAGATCACCAAATTCAAACAACTGCCTTCCTCACAAGGGAGTTTAGTGTTTCACTCAATTGCTCAGTTTTTGTCTAGGTTATCAACATTCACTCAATTTCACTTTTAAGAAGCACTTCCCATAAATTTGATTTTCATCTCCAAATGATTCCCACAGAAGACATGCATGCAACATCAAAAGGTCTTTTATGGTTGTAATGGGGCCTGGCTAAAGGTAGGATATACAAAGGTACTAGGCTTAAGTCCCTAGGAACTAAGAGAGCATGAAACACTTCAAAACATTGAAATTCCACTCAAGTTCTTTTTTCATTTTTCTTTATGCTTTGAGTGACTACAGCCTTTTTATTCTAATACTTTTTTTTTTCTTAACATTTTTACACTTCTTTTTTTTTTTCTTTTTTTCTCTTCTTTTTTTTTCTTTCCTTTGGATCCAACCTTTTTATTGTATTTTTTTCTTTTTCTCAATCCCAAACAACACATTACACCTTGTAGCCACCCCAAACTTAGTTTCTTGAAAACATTCTCTTGTCAAGATTCCATGCTCTCATAATCCTAAGATCGGGTTAACATGGTTTTCCAGATTTTAGCTTATAACATAAGGTCAACAAGAAACAATAGGCTAATTAGGCTCAATGGGGCTAACTAAGGAACATGCATTAGGGATGGTTATTTTAGGCTAAGTAGTTATTTACAAAGAAAATGCCTAAATCATCTGAAGCAAACACATAAACATGCAAACCATAAAGAGATTCAAGTAAATTCGGGAAAGTGCAACTTAAAAGTGATTTCACACAGTTTAAAACATGTTGGAGGCTCAAATCCTCACCTGGACATTTTTGCAAGTTTTTTGACCGAGATTCTATCCCTAGTGTGTGCTTCCTATCACCCCAAACTTATCATAAATCATGTCATCATAACAAAATATCTCAAAGTTCAGTTTTCAATCACATGGGGATCACTTTTCAAAAACAAATTTTTTTTTTCAACCTAGGAGGAATCATCACATAAATCATGCAATCAATCTGTGCAAAATCCATCAAAACCAATCAAGCTTACCGACCAAAGACTTACACAATTTATTCAAACACAAGACCAACCAAACACAAAACAAAGCTACAATTAGTTCCATCCCCCACACTTAAAACATACATTGTCCCCAATGAACAACATAACTATAAAATCAGAGTGAGGGAAAGGAGAGAGTGCTCCCTGAGTAAGTGGCAGGTGTAGGTGGGAGCTTCCAAGGAGAGCTCCTCAACATTAGCATCCGCAGGAATACCAGCAGCCACACCATGGAATGGCTTCAGCCTCTTCCCGTTAACCTTGAAGGACTTGTTGATACCTGCATCTTTAATCTCTACTGCACCATAAGGAAAAATATTAGTAACAACAAATGGTCCAATCCACTTGGACCTAAGTTTCCCAGCCATCAATTTCAGGCGGGAGTTAAACAATAATACTTGCTGGCCCACAAAATTTTTTTTTCTAGTAATCATCCTATCATGGAAATATTTTGTTTTCTCTTTATAAATCCTGGAGCTTTCATAGGCTTCTAGCCTAAGCTCCTCAAGCTGCTGCAACTGGAGTTTCCTTCCAATACCAGCTTTCTTCATTTCCAAGTTACAGCACTTGACTGCCCAATATGCACGGTGCTCAACTTCCACCGGGAGGTGACATGCCTTACCAAATACAAGCCTAAAGGGGGACATTCCTATTGGCGTCTTGAAAGCAGTCCTCTGAGCCCACAGTGCGTCTTCCAGACGGTGGCTCCAGTCCTTCCTATTCGTCCGCACCATTTTCTCTAAAATCTGCTTGTTCTCCCTGTTTGATATCTCAGCCTGGCCATTGGTCTGGGGATGATAAGCAGTGGAAACTCTATGCACAACTCCATATTTCCTGAGTAAGGCTTCCATGGTGCGGTTGCAGAAGTGAGTGCCCTGGTCACTGATAATAGCTCGAGGTATGCCAAACCTGCAAAAAATGTTGGACCTAACAAACTTTGAAACAACTTTAGCATCGTTAGTCCTAGTGGGGATAGCTTCCACCCACTTTGAAACATAGTCAACAGCCAAAAGAATATATAAAAAACCAAAAGATGCAGGGAAAGGACCCATAAAGTCGATTCCCCACACATCAAAAACCTCACAAAAAAACATGGGCTGCTGAGGCATCTCACTCCTACGAGTAGTGGCAGGGCCTGCTGTTTGGCATTCCTTACAATTCCTGCAGACCTCATAGGCATCTCTAAAAATTGTGGGCCAGTAGAACCCAGAATCTAGGACTTTCCTCGCCGTCCTCTGTGGTCCAAAGTGTCCCCCTACTTGAGAGGCATGAGAAAAGTGCAAGATGGACTCTGTCTCATCATCGGGGACACACCTCCGAATCACCTGATCACTGAAAAACTTCCAAAGGTACGGATAATCCCACACATAGTACTTTGAATCACTCTTGAGCTTGTGGAACTTGGATCTACTTGTACCTGCAGGAACAACACCAGCAACAAGAAAGTTAACAATGTCAGCAAACCAAGGTGTTACCCCATACAGATGTAGAAGTCGCTCATCAGGAAAATCATCTTGGATGGGAGAAGGATCCTCATCCCCTGCTATTCGGCTCAAGTGATCGGCTACCAAATTTTCAGCTCCACTCCTGTCTTTTATCTCCACATTGAACTCTTGGAGTAAAAGCATCCACCGAATCAATCTTGGCTTAGCTTCTGGTTTCTTTAACAGGTACTTCAGAGCTGCATGGTCAGTGAAAACAATAACCTTTGAACCTAGCAAATATGACCTAAATTTATCAAGTGCAAACACAACAGCTAGCAGTTCCTTCTCAGTGGTGGTGTAATTTGATTGTGCAGCATCTAATGTCCTAGAAGCATAATGAATGACATGGGCAGCCTTGCCCACCCGTTGTGCGTAACCGCTCCCACAAGAAAATTAGAAGCATCACACATGAGTTCAAAGGAGAGGGTCCAATCAGGGGATGATGGGTGTAGAGGTCAATGCTCTTTTTCGGTAGTCAAATGCCTTCTTGCGCTTGTCATCAAAATGGAACATGGCATCATTCTTTAGCAGGTTTGACAATGGCGAGCTATCTTGCTGAAGTCCTTAATGAAGCGCCTGTAGAAACCTGCATGGCCAAGAAAAGAACGGATCTCGCGAACGCAAGATGGGTAAGGCAATGTTGAAATCACATCAATTTTTGCAGGATCTACTGAAATACCCTCTTTAGAAATAACATGACCCAGAACAATCCCCTGTTCTACCATAAAGTGACATTTTTCATAGTTCAAAATCAGATCAGTCTCAATGCATCTTTCTAAAACTAAACTCAGACTATGCAGACATGCATCAAATGAGGAGCCATATACAGTGAAGTCATCCATGAACACCTCCATACAATTTTCAATAAATTCAGTAAAAATGCTAAGCATGCATCTTTGGAAAGTGCCAGGAGCATTACAAAGGCCAAATGGCATCCTCCTATAGGTAAACGTGCCGAAGGGGCACGTGAAAGTGGTCTTTTCCTGATCCTCTGGGGCAATATGGATCTGGAAGTAACCGGAAAATCCATCAAGAAAACAGTAATGAGATTTACCAGCCAGCCGTTCCAGCATCTGATCTATGAACGGCAAAGGAAAGTGATCCTTTCTGGTGGCCTGGTTCAACTTCCTATAATCTATACAGACTCGCCAGCTATTCTGGACTCTAGTGGGTACAAGTTCATTATTATCATTTCTTACCACTGTGAGGCCGGACTTTTTGGGTACAACTTGCACTGGACTTACCCAAGTACTATCAGAGATGGGGTATATAATACCTGCCTATAGAAGTTTAGTCACCTCTTTCTTCACCACATCTAGAATCAATGGATTGAGCCGCCTTTGGGCCAGCCTTACTGGTTTAGCCCCATCCTCCAACAGAATTCTATGCATACATCTGGAGGGGCTAATTCCTGGGATGTTAGCCAAGTTCCACCCATTTGCCTTCTTGTGCTTCTTCAGAACATCTAAAAGTTTTGCTTCCTGGTCAGAGTCAAGGCTGGAGGAAATAATGACTGGAAGTTGTTCATTCGTCTCCAAGTAAGCATACTTCAGGTTCCCGTGGAAGTGGCTTGAGCTCTAAGGAGGGGGTGGCTGCTCAATGGATGGTACATTTGGAGTAGCCATGATGTCAAGAACTTCGGCCGAACAGACACTTCACTCACACTATCACCCCGCAAAGTTGAATCAAGAAACTCAGCACAAACAAAGACACGGAGTTAGTGTCGAAGACAACAAGACAAGAATATATATCATCAAAGCCAAAAATAAATGGAAAATCAGAAACAAGGTCCTCATGGTGTCATCAATAATCTCGTAAAGCAACTCTAATTGGAAAACAGGTGCTCCTCCAGGGGGATGCTTCATAGCATCAAATATGTTAAACTTTGCCACAATATCACCAAACTCCATAGACATAGTCCCATAATTAACATCAATATTAGTGTTAGATTTCTTCATGAATGGTCAGCACAAGATAAAAGTTGATCTACTGGAATTTGACTAACCTGCCATGTCAAGGATGTAGAAGTCAGCAGGAAGATCAACTCATCAACTTGTACCAAAGACATCTTCTACCATTCCCATGGGGCGGGCACTAGTCCTGTTGGCCAACCGGATAGTGAGACCTGTATCTTGAAGGGACCAAGATCAAGTTTATTGAAAATAGATGTAGGCATTACATTTTTGGAGGATCCCAAATACATAATGCAATTTTCAAATTTGTTGTCCCCAATAGTGCATGGAATAGTAAAAGTGCCTAGATCCTTGCACTTCTGTGGTAGTGCCTGAGTAGGGGCTGAGACAGGGAATTTTTTTCGGTGCAAAGCTTAGACTGGATAAGAGCTGAAACATTTCTTCCCAAATTAACTCTCTCATTACTCTTCAACCTTCTCTTGTTGGTGCATAGATCCTTCAGAAATTTTTGCATACTTGGGCACCTGCTTGATCACATCTAGAAGAGGAATATTTACAGCCACCTTTCTGAACACATCTAAAATTTCCCTCTCCTTGTCTTCACCACCAATCTTCTTATTTTTCTAGTACTCTGTGGGGAAGGGGATCGGTGGTATGTACACTTTCTCAACTTCAACATCAATTGAAGGCTCGGGAGTTACCTCAACAGCTTTCTTCATTTTTTCGTTGGTCGCCTCAACAACTCTTCCAGATCTCAGAGAAAGGGCACTCACATTAGGATTGGAGACATTGGGATTTATCACTGTTTGTGCAGGCAATTGACTTGTTCTTTGAGCTTGCTGTATGTTATTTATGGATGTGGCAAGTCATCCAACCTCGTGTCTCTAAATTTTGAATGCCGGCATCCGTTCATTGCTTGAGATTGACCAAACCGGTTCGCAAATTGTGAATGCTAGCATCCGTTCGCATCGAAATCGTGCTCGTGAGGCCTGGAACTGTCCAATTTTGCTGCTGCAACTGTAGATTTTGTTCAGTCATTTGCTTGAACATGTCCTCTAGTGAAGGCCCAGAAGGTGCAGAAGTGGTCACTTGAGGAGAATTCTGAGGTGCAGCCATCGGTTGTTATTGGTATGAGTTCCCATACCGAAGATTAGGATGATTCCTCCAGTTGGGATGGTACCTATTTGTGGAGAGGTCAGGAGTGCTTTTGTCTCTCGATCATTTGCCTTGATTGTAAGGATGAACTGCATAAGCCTGAGACAATTCAGTGACGAACTCTTCCTTCGGAATGGGGCATGCATCATACGGGTGCTCAGGAGAGTTGCACATGCCACACAACCTTGCAGGCTGAACTCTATCCATTGCCAATTTCTCCACCAAAGAAGTGAGCTTATCAATTCTATCATCAACGACCTGGTTGGAAGAAGAACTATGGACCTCATGCACACCTCTTGTCTCAACAGAATTTCTTCTGGTTGTAAACTGTTGGGAGTTCAGTGACATATTTTCAATTAATTGCTTAGCGGCAATGGAGTCTTATCAACAAGTGCTCCCCCACTAGCAACATCCAAAATGTTTCTATCCACTCGGTAGTAACCCTTCATAAAAATAATGGATAAGAAGCGCTTCGGAAATCGATGTCTGGGGCAACTGGATATCAACTGCTTGAATCTCTCCCAATATTCAGCCAATGACTCATTTCCTTGCCTGATGCCACATATTTCCTTCCTAATTGACGCAGCTCTGGAGGCAGGAAAATATCTCTCTAAGAAAACCTTCTTCAAATCGTTCCAGGTAGTAATAGAGTTTGGCTCAAGATATAACAGCCAGTCCCTTTGCGGCTCACTGCGGTGGGAACGGGAAAGCTTTCGGCTTGATGTTATCCTCGCATTACTCCCTCTCGATCTCAAGGTTGTGGAGCGACGACCTGGAATTCCTTCAAATGCTTGTGTGGATCCTCACCTGCAAGACCACTAACTTTGGCAACAAGTGAATGAAACCAGATTTTAATTCAAAAGGAGTATCAGCACCAGGATATGCAATACACAAGCCATTATAATTAACATCAAGGGCAGCAAGCTGTCTTAATGTCCTTTGGTCACCCATGTTATCAAAAACAGTTTTAGAATTAGAATCACTACTAGTGCTAGCCCGAATTTCACTACGGCGTGTGTGCAGTGTTCTTTCAATTTCAGGAACAAAATCACACAGTTCAGGGCAAGTAGACCTAGTAGCCAAACCAATTCAAAACAAAAACGAAAATAAAAGACAAAGAAGAAAAAATGCAAAAATAACAAACAAGAATCCCCGACAACGGCGCCAATTTTTGGTCGCGCTTAAGAAAACAAAGTAATAACAGAGCAATAAAACAGAGCAGTTGAAAAGATTATCAAATAGCTAAAGACGATTAATCTACTGTTCTCGATTTCCCAACTATCATCGGTTCATGTAATTCCAAGCCCTAAGCAGATTCTAATCCCCTCCCGATTGTAGCAACAATTAACAAACGAAATCGCTACTACGGATATATGTTCCTATTCCCGAATTAAACAAACGGGGTTAAGCCCTCATGAACTAACGAACATGAATGAACACACGCGAATTAAACAAACGCGATTAAGTATAGGAACATACATCACCGAAATGAATCAACACAACACTATACACTCTGAATTAAACAAACAAATGTATAATATGGTATTGAAAAGGGAAAGCAAATAAAAAAGGAATTACAAAACCTCAAGTATGGTGGAAATCAATTACAGTAGATTAATCTAAGAGATTTAGTTCTCCATGGAAAAACGAAACACACAGAAAATATGTAAAAACAAACAATGGAGAATCAAAAGTTCTTCCAATCTGCCCAGAACAACAATTTATAATATTCAGAAACTGAGCCCACTCATGAGGTGAATATCATGAAGAGTCTGCAACGTTTGGTCTTCTCGCGGGGCGAAGTACTGCTCGCGTGGCGAGGAATGGAAGAGTCATGGCTTTTGGTCTTCAGTCTCGCGGGGCGAGACATGTATTCGCGAGGCGACACAGAAACCTTGCATTTTTCTGGAACAGTCAGGGTCGCGAGGCGAGTAGAGGAGTCGCGGGGCGAACCATAGAGGATGATATTCTGTTGCTCGATCCGGTTTCAGTTCGCGTGGCGAGACGCCTCTGCGGGCGAACACCTCCATGATTGGAATTTTATCTGTTTCTTTATTCCCTTGACTTCTAACTTAACCCAAAAAACAGAAAATAGTCATAAGTGCTTTATTTGACTCAAAACTGGATAAATTAACCTAAAACTACTTTAGAGACTCAAAAACTTGCTTGAGGACAATCTAGTCTAATTTGAGTGAAAATGAGATATAATTAGCACAAAACCCTGGTCATACTAGCCATAGAACTAGATGAGCCAGAGGCTGATCACTCTGTTACTCCTCGGGCCGCCACTGTCCCAAAATGTCGCAAGCGCGCCTCTAGGGTTCCAAGAGACCCCTTTCCAAGGTTCCAAGAGACCCCTATCCCTGAGTATTTTTGGGTGAGACCTGACGTTGGAGTATTTTTTTTCGAACTTTAGGAGTCGTGATTCCCTTTGAACTGTCAAAAACAAGGTTTCTCTTTCTCGCAACACTATTCATTGTCTTCCTTGTTCAGATGATGAACATGTTTTCCTAAAAGCTCTTCCTGTTGAACCACACTTCACTTATGTGTATAGAACTCTGTTCGAACAAATTGGTATCACCATTCCTTTTAGTCAATTCGAATGTGATGTATTGAAGATCATGAATGTTGCCCCCACTCAACTTCATCCCAACATTTGGACCTTTATGAAGGCTTTTCAAATTTTGTGTAGCCAAGTCGGGATGGAGGCTACCACACCCAAGTTCCTGTATTTTTATAAAGTTCGGTTTGGAGATCGGATTGGTTGGATCTCCCTCAGCGGAGTTCAGAAAAGAGGCATTATTGGCCTCTATAAGAGTTCTTACAAATTTTTCAAGTCGGATTTCTTCTAAATTCGACCTACCGAGGGGAACGAATCCTCCTTTTTTGATTTTGATGGGAAACCGAAATCTCCCTTTTATTGGCAACCCTATCCTTCAAAATTTTCAAATTTTGACATCTGTCTTCTGATGCCCCAGGAGCAGTCTGATGTTGATATTTTAAGCACTTATCCTCGGCCACTACCCTGTGGAAGGCTTTTGAAACTTCCCACGTCTTCTACTCGGCAGGCTGATTTTGATCGTAAGTATTTTGTCTTTACAATATACCTTGGTTTATTTATCAAATGATAATAATATTTATAACTTCCTTTGTAGTGATCATGGGCAAATTTAGCTACAAAGCTTTGACGAAGAAGACAGCAAATCAAAACGTCGGCGCTTCTAACCCGGTTGCCGATGTCAAGACCAAGAAGAAAAAGGTTATTGAGCTTTCTGAGCCTACTCGTCTTTCTAAACGAGCTCAGGCTGAGACCCTTTAGGAGGCTCCACAAGGTAGAAGCTCCTCTCCGACCCCATTGGCTCAAGAGACGCCATTCGTTGGAAAAAGAAAAGATAAAGAGCCTGTGGTAGCCGATCCATCTGCGGATTCCAAGTGGTATAACGGGAGCTGCAATCCTGGGATTGGTTCTCTCTGGCGAGGGGATTTTAACCCGGGCCCCTTGATTGATTCTCATGTGATACAGCCCGCGGATGCCCAACTTCTATTGGAGCAGGGTCCCGGCGCGAGCATGGTGGACGCGGCTGCTTATGCTCTTCGGATATCTTCTATTACCCGATTTTGGAGCAACAAGCTTTCAAATAATGTAAATAAAATGGAAGATATAAGGGCTGAAGCTGCTAGAGCCCTCCGTACAAGAGATGAGCTTGAGAAGGCTGTGGCCAAATGTGAAGAGCAAGCTCGGTCGATTGGGCAACTAAAAGCTCAATACGACGAGCTAGAGAAGACCAATTCCTCCCTTCAGTCCGAGATCTCCAAAGAGAATGACGAAAGAATCAACTGTCAAAAGGTTGTTGAGGCTTCTCATGCTTCCTTTGAGAAACTTCAGCAGGCTTTTGATGTTTAGAAGTGCAAGCTTCAAGCCGAGCTGAAGGAGGCCGAGGCCCATATTATGAACGAGCACGTTTCTGGGTTCTGGCATGCTGTTAAACAAATCCAGCAATTTTTTGCTGATGCAGATCTTTCGAGAGCCGATGTGGACAAGGATTTTAACAAGGATGAAGTCATGGTTCCTTTGTTCGGGCTCGAAGATGAGGAAGAAGAAAACCAATAAGAAGAAGAAAATGAAGAAAAGAATGAAGAACAAGTTGAAGAAGAGGGCAACAAAGGAAAATGAGCGACGTGGTGGAGCCATCTTTGGTTGCCACTCCCCAAGCTGAAAACATTGTTCCTCCCAATCGTGATGTGGCGATTGCAGAAGAAGGAGTTATTGCTCGTGGGGATGTTCACGAGTAACTTATGAAATTTCCTTCTTGTTTTTTAAAAATATTTTGTACCTTTGGCAATGCCCCTATGTACTTTTAGATTATGAACGATAATATTAATGACTTTACACTTAGGAAGTTTTAAGTTTTTCTAACTGTTGGTATTGTTTTGGCTCAGTCATCCCTTGATACCTTTATGTTTCAAACTTAGAATTTTTAACCAGTGCTTGGATTAGCTCAGTTAACTTTGCTAAGTAGTTTACCTTTTTTAGGTATAGCATTTCGACTTTTATCTCGGTTGGCTATTTAGGCTCGGCGATTCGAGTTTAGCTCGGTCAAGCTCTTTGTTTACCTTTTTAAGTTGGGCATTTCTATTTTAGCTTCGGTCACCATCTTGGCTCGGCATTTCGATTTTAGCTTGTTCAACCCCTTAGGCTTTTTGTTTACCTTTTAAGTTCGACATTTCTATTTTAGCGCGGTCACCATCTTGGTTCGACATTTCGATTTTAGCTTGGTCAACCTCTTTAGGCTTTTTATTTACCTTTTTAGGTTAGGCATTTCGATTTTAGCTTGGTTAGCCATCTTGGCTCGGCATTTCGATTTTAGCTCGGTCAGCCTCTTTAGGCTCGGCATTTTCTATGTTGCCAATGTGGATAATTACAATGTAATAATACTTAGTGATAAAAATATACTAGCACAAGATGAAACTGAAATAGACTTCATTTTTTTATTTACTTGGGTGTGCCTCGTTAAAACCTTCCTGGCTAAAAAAACCCTTTTTAGGAAAGAGGCCAGGGTAGGAAAAAAAGTACATCACCTGCTTACATAAACTTTAACTTAAATAGAACTTAAGGTGGGAGGTATTCCATGTTCTTGGAACAACCTTACCTAACAACTCTTCAAGTCTATAGGCCCCATTTCGTAAATTTTCAACTACTCGGAATGGGACAACCCAGTTGGCTGCAAGCTTACCCTCATTGGAGTCTTTTCTTGCTTCATTTTGCAATCTCAAAGACTAAGTCACCTTGAACAAATTCCTCGGGTCTTAACTTTGAATTGTGTTTTTGATCTGCTTTCTGCTTGCACAATTGTTCCCTGATTTTTGCTTCTTCACGAACTTCTTCAACAATGTCAAGTTCCACTCGGATTTCTTCCTCATTATTGTTCTGATCATGATGCTGCCTTCTGAAATAAAGTTCACCGAGCTCAACCGGGATCATTGCATATGTCCCATAGATCAGCTTGAAAGGAGTTTCTCCAGTTGATGATTGTGGCGAGCAATGATAAGCCCAAAGGATGCTTGGTAATTCTTCAACCCAAGCTCCTTTTGATTTGTCTAATCTTTTCTTGAGCTTGTTCAAAATGACTTTGTTGGCCGCCCCGGCTTGCCCATTGGTTTATGGGTGCTCTACCGAGGATACTTTGTGTTTTATTCTGAGGTTGGCATAGAACTCCCTAAGTCCTTTGTTAGTGAATTGTTTTCCATTATCAGTGACTATCGCATAAGGCAAGCCATGTCTGCATATGATGCTTTTCCAGACTAAATTCTGGACTTTTTGAGCTGTGGTTTTGGCTAACGGCTCAGCTTAAATCCATTTGGTAAAGTAATCTACCCCTACCAACAAGAACTTCACTTGACCTTTGGCCACAAGGTCCATCCCCCACATCGTGAAGGGCCATGGCGAGAACATGGAGTGGAGCTCTTCAGCTGGCACATGTGCAATATTAGTAAATTTTTGGCAAGGGTCACACTTCCTGGTCCAAGGAGAACAGTTTGATCTCATGGGTGGCCAAGAAAATCCTACTCCAAAACCCGGAGCTGCCAAAAGATCTTCCTCCCCGAGTACATTCCACAAATTCCTCTATGCATCTCATCCATTACGTACTCGGCTTGTTCCTTTGTTATGCATTTCAATAAAGGCATGGAAAAACCCCCTTCAGTACAACTCTCCATCTCCGGATGGTGTAATGGCAAGACTTCCAGCGTATTTTCTTTGCCTCCTTGGAGTCAGCGACAATTTATCCGGAGCTCAAAAACTCCCAAAAGGACGTCATCCAACCTCGATCATAGTGCTCAACGGTCAAGACTTCTATGCTCTGTATACTTGGTTCAGGCGATTTTCCGAATGAAAGTTCGACTGGGAATGAAAGTTGAGCTAGCCAGCTTTCTTTGTACTAGCCAACTTAGATAACAAATCAGCCCTGGAATTTTCCTCACGGGGAATATGTTCAATAGTAAAATTATCAAATTCTGAAATTAAACTATTAAATTTACAAAGATACCTGGTTAACTGGGGATCCTTTGTTAGGTAATCACCCGAGATTTGACCTGTTACTAGTTGTGAATCACTTCGGCATTTTAGCTCTTCACTCCCACGTCCTTGGCCAGCATCAATTCTACTATTAGGGCTTCATATTCTGCTTATTTGTTAGAAGCTTTGAATCCAAATTTTAAAGATTGCTCCAAGATTAAGTCATCTAGTTCCTCAAGGATTACTCTGAAATAACCAAAGTTAACATAAGAAGGGGGTTGAATTGTGTTAACCAACTTTTTCGGTTACTTTAAAAAGATTTTCGAAAGGCACAACAAACAGAACTTAGATAAAAGAAAATTGATCGAGTAATAAGTCTAATATTAGGACAGAACACACGAGCAGACAAAGAAGGGTAAAACAGAGTTTGATATTCACAATATTAACTCCCCAAGTTAAAAGCTTAAACAGAACAATACTTAAGTAAATTAAAGAGATAAGGAAAGAGGAATATCACACAAGAGTTTTATACTGTTCACCCCAAAATCCACAGGGATACGTCTAGTTTCTTGGAAGCACCAAGTTTCCATTATAATTGAGTAAATTACAGTACAAATATTCTTTGCACACCTAGCCTCTTCAGGATCAACACTCAAACAAGTATTCTTTTCTCACCTAGCCTCTTTAGGCTCAACACAGTAAGGAATTAAAAGGTTTTGTGTAATTAATACAACTTGCAAGTCTTTCATATCACACTCAAAAAGTGGAATAAATATAAAGTATGAATGAATGAAAATTAGTATCAAATGATTGAAAGTGTATTCAATGAAAGAATGAAGAAGTTAATGAAGAGAGTAAATGCTTCTGTGCACTATTCTTAATGATTTAAACTTCTTGTATTCATCTTCATTGCAACACTCAGTACAACACTCAGTTCACTATCAGAAAGCATTTTTAGTTTGTACTAAAACAGCTAAAAAGTTACTGCTGTGGTACAGAGATTGCGTGTTTATTCCTTAAAACCTTGAAACAAACGTTCTTTATTCTTTATCCTTTGTGCTTTTGTCCAGAGGTCTTAGAGATCCTTAAGGAAGACATCTAATTTGAATAAGGTGACTTGAACTTCATTTCTGACAAACTGACATCATAACAGTGTTGGAAATTTAGAAGGGTGAAAGGCAATCCAAAAATTAGAAGGGTGGTCATGCAGTTCAAAACTAGACGGGTGCTAGTGTATTCCAAAAACTAGACGGGTGATCCACTGAGTCTTTTCCAGACAGATGCTTCTTGTCACGTCATCAAGTATATTTAGATCTTGACCGACCGTTTACTAGGTCTTTGACTAAATTTCAGGCAGTGGTTGTTAGACGAGTCTAAAAACGGAGCTCTATAAAAAGGTAGACGAGTCATAAAATAGACGAGTGACCTTAAGTTTATTTTCCGCACACTTATTAGATATGTCAGTAATTTCACATGGTTCAATATTACCATACTTAATCTATTTGGAATCATCAAAACTTAGATAATCTACACATGGAATGTGTCTCGGAGGTCTCAACATTCTCCCCCTTTTTGATGATGACAAATAACTTTTCTAATTTTTATTGAACATCAATAATAAATAATAAGAGAAATTTCCAAACAGATATAATTGTTCATGATACTATACTCCCCCTTAGTTTATGCATTAGATAAAAGTTTATTTAGAGAAAAAACAAGGTACCAGAGTAGATAAATAGATTTAATCGAATTATATCAGAGCAAACATAACTTTTGGGACAAAAAATCATAAAGTCAGAAATAATTTTTCTTATTTTTCTATTATATTCCCTCACCCTTTTGGCATCAATCAAAAAGTAAGTAAAACAAATATTACAGAGTGCCAAAAGAAATACAAAAAAAAATATCAATACATTTCATATAAAGAGTCAGAAGTGTTATAAGTGATAGGCATCATTGACTAGTACATTTCATGACTCAAGAAGGAAATGAAAAAGACTAAGACCTAAAACTATGAGCTAGGGCCTCCTTGGCTTTTGAAGAAAGCTTCAATCACCTTCTGCATTGCTTCCTGATGAGTTAGCATTTGAGCTTGAAAAATAGCTTGCTGAGCAATTGTTTCATCCTGTCTTTGGATGACAGTCTGCAAACTCAAAGACATTTCATCTAGCCTCTGATGGGCAGCAGGATCATAAGCAACTACTGGAGCAGTAGAATCTGCTGTGGTCATTGTAGTTGCAGATGCTGATGGAGGAGGTGGACAAGGAGGATGGGTAGGAGGTAACTCTTCAACAAGAATGTCATCCTCATGTTGAGGTTCTAGAAACACACAGGTTAAGAGAGTTGTTACAAAATCATTATTTGGATAGAATTCCTCTAGAAAAGCATGAATTTGTTCATGACGAAGAGGATAATCTACTACAACAAGAAGAAATTCATAAGATCTCCAAATAAGATTTATGTGAGTAAGAGGAGTAGATTCAGGTAAGTTTAGCTAATAGAAGGGGAAAACTATGAATAATGGAGGGATTGTGTAAATGAAAGGTGAAAAAGGGTAAAGAGCATAGGCACTACCTCTGGTTGAAATGGAGACTTTGTCTTCTTTCAACCACTGAGCTAGAGCCACATCTCCTGTAAATATCTTTGACTTTCGAGAACCGATGATGAGTCCGTGGTTAGAAGCTTCTTCCTGTACTTGCATTTGTTGTCATTGATCTTGATGAGGCAGAAATTGTTGATCTCCATGCAAGTCAATGATCTTTTGCTTTCCTTTCAAAGTCATGGAGTTAGGCATTACTTTGATTTCGTTGAAGGCTTCATGAAGACATGTGGATTGAAAAGCCATTTTCCTACACGCTTATGTTTTCTATCCAGCTTTACAAGCTGCCTTTCAGCTTCAAGTGAGGCAATCACATCCAAGTCTTTGCCATTTAGGTAGTTGGAGCAAGATTCATCTGTGACGAGAGATGGAGTGGTTGGAAGATAGGTGATAGGGAGATATAATGGCTAAGGGGATAGGGTTGTGTCTAGTTTCGGAGAATAAGTGCGGAAAGACTACTCTTAGAGGGACTTGGCACTGGTTTCTGATGTGATCAGGGGTTAGTATTTTGGGTGAAGGTGGAGGAGGAGTGGGATTGTCAAAATATGCAAAGTCATTCACATCCTCAGAGAAGAGTGTCAGTATGGTGAGATGTTTGTGGTGTGGAAGGTTTTGTTGAGTGAGTTTCGGACATGTGAGTTTCGAGATGGTAGGGTTGGGTTCGAGTGTGTGATGGCTAGGGTCAAACAGTTTGATGGATAAGTGATGTATGTAATGGAGTTGGAATTTTTGGTGAAGTAAGTGGAGTGGGGATTTTTGTTGTGGTTGAGGTGATGGTGTTCTTTGTAGTGGTGGTGTTGGTGCTTTTGTGGTGACATAGCGGGTAATGATGATGAAGGTTGTGGAATGGAAATTGTTGTGACTTTGTTTGTTGAGGTTGAAAAGATGATTCTCTTTGAGGTGAGGGTGATGGTGAGGAGTAGGAAGTAAGACAATCTTCCTCTTTGCCACGATGGGCCTCTTTTTCTTAGGGATCACAATCTCTTCCGGTTGAGACTACCCCTGCGGCCTTGCACGTCTCTCTTCCCCTTGAAAACTTTAGTTACACTAGGTGCATTAGGAATAGAGGCAGCAACTTGATCGGTGATTCTAAAGAACAGGTTCAACAACACGAGCATGGATTTCAACAACATTTTGAAACATAGAAGCTTGAGATCATCTTGAGAAAGCAAGTTCCAATAGTTACTTCAGCGAGATGACTCAACAATATTTCTCTTTTCCTCTGCGATTGAGGCCTTTCCTCTTCAATAGGCTCTGTAAAAGGTTCAGCCTGAACGTTTGGAATAGAGAGGGCTTGAGCAGGTTCAGCAACAATAGATGATGATGCTTCAGCAGAATAGGGTTCAACTATAGGTTCAAGTTGTACCTTCATCAAAGATAGTGTCTTTGAAGTTATCTCTGTATGGAGATCAACATTGAAGGCTTTTGTCATATTTTTCAAAGAATTAGCCTTGAAGACTCTTGTCATAAGCATGCCATAGGGATATCCACCCTTGCATTTTCCTTTCACAATCTTCTCCATGTGTCTAAAAATTAAATCTATGATATCTATTTTGATTATTTGGACTAAGTGATAGATAGCAAATTTTTCTATTTTACTCATATGATCCCTAGAGCCAATTTTAGGTATCACACAGTTAGATAAAAGTAAATGAAGAAATCTTGCCTTAGGTGTTAGGTACTTTGAATCAAAGTCCTTTGGCTTAGGAACTCCATACGATTACAAGGTTTATGATCTCACCACCTTAATTTTTCATCCAGCTCTTGTCGTACCCCGCTCCTTCTTAGGGCACTTGATCAACTGAGTGACTGGCGAGTAATGAAGACGTGGTCCTCATCTACATCTCCAGAAATCATGAAGGTTGTGCTGTCCTTGGTGAATATAGAGTTTTTCCAAAAATCCCTTACCAAGGAAGAAAAGACATCTTCCATAATTTGGAAGAATGGTAGCCACCCAGCATGAGTAATTTCAGGCCAACATCCAGTCTTTATTCTTACTCGGTGAAAGTCTAGATTTTTCAGCAACTTCTTCAAGAAAGCTTTTGGGTGTCATCGTTTGAAGAGAAGGTTTTTAGGGGTTTGGAGTTTGAGAGAATGAAGATGAAGAGAATTGAGAGAGAGATTGAGAGCGAGAGATTATGAGTGGGTAGTTTTGAAGCGACACGGGTTACTTTTGTTAAAACGCTGGTGCTTTTTTGCGTTGGGAACAAGGAAAGAGAGTGTTGCCATAAATAGCAATCAATTTTGGAAAGACAGTTGTTAATATAATGAAGCGTTTTTTTGAAAATGAGGAAAATGCAATGTACCGTGTCTCGATCGGGGGTTTACTCATCGAGTGCTTTTAACTTCACGTCATCATACACACTGGCTAAAGTAGACGAGTGAGGCTAGAAAATAGACGAGTCAAGCAAATATAAAATTTAGACAAGTAAATTTTCAGACATATCGACAAACACTCATTCGAACACATTATGCATATTAAGATTCCTTCTAATAAAAACAAATCGATCTTCACTTAGAGGTGTTTAGTAAAGATGTAGCCTACTGATAATCGGTGTTTACAAACTTAATTTCAAAACACATTTTGAACATAATCTCTAATAAAATGATGCTTTATTTCTATATGCTTTGCTCTAGAATCTTAGTATAGGATTCTTAGACAGTTAATAGCACTTAGTATTATCACACCAAACAGGTATATTATGCTCAAACATTGAATAATCTTTAAGTTGATATTTACCCAAAGCAATTGTGAACAACAACTAGCTGTAGATATATACTTGAGCAGCAATTGATAGAGCAATGGTACTTTTGCCTTTTGCTTGACCAAGAAATCGTACTGCTCCAATGAAGTGACATCCTCAACTGTTGCATTTTCTATTAATTCTATCTCTAGCAAAATCAGCATCACAAAATCCAGCTAACCTGAAATCTTCAGTTTTCTTATATAATAAACCAAGGTTAGTGGTTCCAATTAAAAATCTAAAATTCTTTTTAAACTTTATGATGAGATTCTTTAGGATCCGATTAAATCTAGCACAAAGACAAACATTGATTGAACATCCAGTGCTTAGATTAAGTATAAAGAGGTTCAATCATACCTCGGTAGATGGTTTGATATCTCTTACATTACTCATCCTTGTTTAAAATAACGATTGATGCATAGAGTACTTATAGGCTTTGAATTTTCCATTTTATACTTTTTTGTAAGCTCCTTGGTGTACTTTTGTTGATGGATATAGTTCCATCATGACTGTTTATTTGAAGACTAAGGAAGAACTTCAGTTCTCCCATCATGCTCTTCTCAAATTCATTCTGCATCGCTAAAAACTCTTTACAGAGCTTTCATTAAATTCACCCAAATATAATATCATCAACATAAATCAGACTACTATGAAATCTTTCTTTGAGCATTTCTTGAAAAGTGTAGTGTCTAATTTTCCTCTAATGAAATTATTTTCCATTAGATATGTGCTTAGCTTACCATACCAAGCTCTCTAGGAGCTTGTTTGAGTCCATATAAAAC